>CM033725.1:10330161-10724929 GCA_019671005.1 Hibiscus mutabilis | reverse complement strand
CAAATTTATGTAATTTTTAAATGGTGAGAAAAAATAATTAAATTGTGAAAACTAGAAACATGGGTAAAGTTATGGTTATCATAAGTTCAAAAAACGTTCTAGAAACTCTTAACTGTTGGACGGTTAAACCTACAATTTAGCCTTTTGTTTATCAATATACATATGTTGTTTTATTTTTTCTGAAACCCCTAGTCGCCTCTTCATCAATTCCCTGAAAACCCTTGCCTTCTTCTTGTTTGTTGCCGCTGCCATTTGTTTTCAACCTTCCCTATGTTTAATGTCATCGATGGCAGCAAACTAAACCGTCCAATGGTACCCTCACCACTCTGTCATCAACTGTCTTTCCAAATCTGAAGACATACATCGTTCGACCACCGATTAGTCATACCCTCGTCTTTCAAACACCTTCATGCTTCACCGTTCCTCATCTCTTTATCATTTACATGTAAAAGAGGGATAATGTAGAGAAAGTCACACCGGTGCTGTCGTATTACATTTTCAATGGTTCTATATATCAAGCGCCACAACTTTGCAATGTCTTTGCAACTTGAGTTGTAAGTTTCGTATAACAAAATGATATTTCAGGGCAGTCGTTGATTTCAGTCTTGTAACATATTTCTTTTTGGTTATTAGTTATCTTTCATTTGCATTATTGCCTTGGCAGTGGCCACTAACTTCATAGGAAAGTTTAATATATCAGATTAAATTTAATAACCTTAAATTGCTGGTAATTTACCTTTTTTCAAGATATATAACTTCGATTTTTTGTTTTTGTTTTTTTTTTTTGTATTTCATATTGTGGTTTTAGCTTGGAAAGAAAGCTAATCATTGGTAATATTATCTCCTGATCCTCCTCTATTTCATTCTTAGACAGTTAGTTGCTTCATGCATTTTTTTTTCTCCAAAATGAATTGAATTTTCAATCTGTGAAACATGAGCAGGTTTCTGTGCCGCTGCTGGAGGCATACTGATCAGCTGTATCATAATTGTATGCTTTAGAAGAAGAACCTTGCGCATTAGAACATCTACATTTCTTAGGAAATTCATAAACAAAGATCAAGCTATTGAGGCTTTCCTAAGAAACAATGGAACTTTTGCTCCTAAAAGATACGCTTATTCAGACGCCAAGAGAATGACGGGCTCGTTTAAAGAGAAGTTGGAAAAATGAGGTTTTGGGTGTGTTTAATTGCCCGATAATTACTACCTTTTTACTGTGAAAGTGCTCAATACATCCAAAGGCAACGGCTAGGACTTTATCAACGAGGTGGCAGAGGCTTTCGATCAGTGGACTAGATCTGGTTGCTTATTTTTGACATTTTTGAGTAAGGGATCAAATTGTAAAGGCTGTATAGTTTTAGGGCTTTTTGTATTTTTAAAAAAAATAGTTTTTTTATTGAAATTTGTAAAAATTAGGTTTTATTGTAATGTTAAAAAAGCATATGTCGTTACTGTAATTTATGAGAACTTTTGTCCTTTATTATAAATTTCTAAAGTTTTGGCCTATATTATAATTTATAAAAAAGTGTTGGTCTTCATTATAATTTATAAAAGTGATGGCCTTTCTTGTAATTTATAAAAAAAGTTGGTCTTTTATTTTAATTTATATAAAATTTTAGACCTTTAATGTAATTTTATGATTTTATTTTTCAAAAAGAAATTTTAAAGTTTTAATAAATAAATTGTGACGATATATTTTTTGTCATTTATAAAATAAATTTTTATACTAATGGTGATGATTTGAATGATTGATGATAAAATTTTATGTTATTTGGTGACGAAATTTGATGTCACTGAATACAATCACAAGGCAACGTTAATGTATAACGTCATTAAATGTTTAATAATGTGTGACGAAAATAGATAGATCGCCACATTTGACATTTATTGACACACCTAGTGTGACATTCACTGTGACGTCAGATTTAATGTCACAAAATATAAATAGTGACATAAATGTAAGTCTCAATGTCAATATTTTCAACATCACGGATAAGCAAATTTGTTGTAGTGAATTTTCTTACTTACTACACTGACTTTGGTAGACTTTTGAACAACCGTCCTCGTGGGATCGATATCCGACATATTGGTATCTGTCAACTATACTTGCATCGACGTGTGTAAGCTTGCACAAATCGTGTGACGTTATTTCACCGATCAAGTTTTAGCGTCGTTGTCGGGAACGATTTTCATTTGGTGTTTATTTTTGTCATTGTATTTTTTTGTTATTTTTATTAACTTTATTTTCTTTTGTTTTGTTCATTTTTTAGGTGAGCAGCAACAAATATAATGGATGGTAGACGTCGAACCATTCGAGATGGCATGATGTACAAAGAGGATATTTATGCAGCATTCTCGGCAGAAATTTCAGAATTGGACAACAAGATCAAATCCATGCAAATGCCTAGAGTAGCCCAAAAAGTCGATGTCCCTACACTCAGCTGTGAGATTTGCAGTGACAACCATAGTTTTGAAGACTGTCCACAACTCTTAGGCAACAACTTGAATGGAAATATATATAATGCTGCTGCACGCAATCAACAGTCTTAGGGAAATTTGAATTTTGGTCAATTTGTTGGGACAATTTGATATGGGAATAATTTCTCCCAAGGTGTTTACAATCCAAGACAATGGAATTACAATTCACTGCAGCCACAGTACAATCAGCAAACTCAGATGCAGTCACAACAAACTTTGTTGCAACCCCAATATCTTTAGTTGCCACATCTACATGCTCAAGCACCTATACAACCAAAATATACCCCAACTTCCACATCTGAATCCTACGCAACCCTTGCAGCTTTGATGCAAGAGCATTTCACTGGGACGGAAGCAATTGTTCAAGGAAAATCCTCATCAATTCGCGCATTAGAAGCACAATTGGGACAACTTGATTCCACAATGAGTCCTAGACCACAAGCCACACTTCTGAGTGATAAGGAATCAAATGTACCAACTCAAGAAAGTGGAGAAGTAGATCATAACAAAAAGATTGAAGAGATTGCTGATGTACCAGGAAAACCTGTTCCAAGAGTTGTCACTTCTTTGCCTACAATGCTCAAATATAATATGTAGATGCAACCCGCAATGTCGACGCAATCCAAAGTGTCAGTGCAATCTGTAGTATCCTCACATCCACCTTTGCCACGACAAGTTCATGACTATGTGTAAGGTCAACAAGATGACAATACTTTTTCAATGGAATCTAAGCATGTATCTCTTGAGGAACCAACGATGCTACATTTGACGCCATCAAAAGAAGGGTATGATCATTTGGGAGAGGATACTCTATCCATGGTGATCCCCTCAATTTTTATTGCTGCACCAAAATCTCTACTAACTAATGGAGATGTTTGAAAAACTTAAACAAAGTGTGTAACCCTCTTGACTCGGCCTAGTCCTTAGACCCAAACCAAGAAGATCACATTAAGTTTGCTGAAGCAAACCCGAACAATCTTACCCGAATTACAGTCCATTTTTTCTTTTAACTTGTCTATATGCATTATTAAGGCCTAAGGTTTTCATACAAGCAGCGGTTCAATTTTCATTCGATACGAACATCGATAAGGCACTCAAATGTAAATACAAGCATTCTAGGGACCAAATGTAAATCTAAAGAATTACAATGACTTATACAAGTTTTAGATCACCAATTATTAATTAGTCATATTTCATGACAGCATGTCAGATTTCAGCTCCAACGGATAACAAATAAGAATCTAATTTAGCAAAATACGAAATTAAAGACTAAATCGTTAAACAACAAAATATATGGACTAACACATTTATAAAAGCTTCATACAACAATTAGATACATTAAAAATATGCTTGCAAAAACGCAGGTCAAATGAACATCATTTACTTATTCAATTGATGCAACAACATATGATGACCAAAGTGCAAATAATCTAAACTCGGTAAAATCCATTAACCGAATTAATCACCAGCCATACCGATACATGGCTGCACTAAAATGCATTTTGGGGATTCAAATTCTAACTCAAATTTATCCAATTACTTACGAACCATATTGACATGCTTCTAGAATTATATCACCATTAAACACATTAACTCAAATAATCACATACCAAGTATTCAACACAATTCATATTTATACAAGTAACCTAGAGGCATGCTTGCTAACAATAATAAGCATTAACCAATAAACACCAAATGATCAAGACATCAACATAAGATATAGAATAATCAAGGAATTAAAGCATATGACCATAAATACTCATTGAACACAAGTAATCAATCTAATCATTATTTAAACCATTTAAAACATTAGATCATAACTATCAAGTATGCAAAACATTAAAATAAAACCAAAATCTTAATCATTAAATACAACCATCATCTAACGTGATGCAAAATCAATCAAGTTATCATTTATTTAAATAAAACAATCCACCCCATTATTTTACCCACATTGCCTTATTACAAATGGTGGTAATACCGTAAACATACTCTTTTAACACGTTTGTCTTGGGATCCCACCTTTCCTCGGACTACAACCCCGCACTTGCTTTATTCACTGTATTGACGAGAGGAAAGAGAGCGTAAGCATATAATGCCTAGTGAGTGCGCTCAAAAAGTAAAAGATCAGTGCATTTCCAAACCAAAACCAATATTAGAAACCTATATCAAAGCAAGTCAAGTTCGCCATTTCCAAAGCATTTAAACAAATGTATAAAATCAACATTTGGAACTAGATGATCATTTGCTAAAACTTTTCGAATCATTTACACAAATCCTCAAAACATATTATATCAAATGTATAAACATGTATCATGGATTGCGAGCATAATCCCATATGCAAAACCTCAATTTAAGCTTCCATATGCATGATCATTTCATTTGCAAAGCTTAAAGAGCATTCCTTGAGATCAAAAGATCATTTGCCAAACTTTACAAAACATATGCATAACTCAAATCATTTTAGCTTATAAGTATAATCATGTATCATGGGTGCCATGCATAACTTCCATATGCATCCTTAATTTAAGCCTTCACATGCTTATTCTTCCAATAGCAAAGCTTAGATAAATCACATTATACAAAATAAAATCCATTTACCATGATACATTAATTCATATCTTGGCATTAAAGTGACCCAAAACCAAAACTTTCCATTTATAAAACACATCGGATACACAAATTTCACAAGTAGTTCCTTATACCACTTAAACATACATCCCTAACTAGAGCAAACGACACATTTAACTCCTCAACGGTTGTGATGTATAATATCTACAATGGGAGCAAACAGCACAATTAACCCCTCAACCTTCGTGAACACAATCCTCTAGTGGGAGAATACGACACAATTAACCCCTCGACCGTTGCGGTTCTCATGGTGGAGATACGGCTGTAACACCCCTAATTTAGAAAAAAAAAGAAATAAAAAGAAAAAATGAATGAGAAAAGTGTGGCCATGGGGTGTTGAACATCTAACCCACTGCTTAGTAGACCTAAGCCTTAACTGTAACACCCCCTTCTTGGCCTGGTAGAGAACCGGGTCGGAGTATGCTACCTGATGAACTAAGCGATGATCGATACGATAATTTCATACAATGAGCGGTGATAATAGGCCCAACATTCGAGAATGAGTAAAATAAAATTGCAATTAATCTATTACTAGTCTATGATTATCCAATTAGGACCAAATTGTAACATTTACAAGGTTTAGGGACCTAAACGTAATTTCTATATTTTATTGGTCCTTTTATAAAATTAACCTTACCAAAATGAAATTCATTATTCATACAACGAGCGTACAAGTTTTTATACAATTCAGAGTTCGTTTACCCATTCAATTATGCCATGCATTAATCAGTAACCATACTGCAAACAATACAAAGTTAGGTTCTTCGTCTTTTAACAGATTTAACTGTCACTGTACCGATACCATTATGGCCTTATCGGTATGCTTTAACCTAATTCCCAAATTCCAAATTCAAGTTAACAGACCCGTATCGATACGATTGAGGGCCGTATCGGTATTGGTTGACCTCATTGACTGCGTATCAATACTTATTGACCCCGTATCGATACCTTTTTTACAGCCAAATTCCAGTAGCCAAAATCCGTACTGATACGCCTAGGCTGCATCAATATGCCCCTTGTTGACCATCATTGACCTGACCAAATATGCAAGGCCGTATCGATACGCCATCAACCGTACCGATATGCCCTGCCCTATAATGACAAATTTTTGTTGGTTTTTATTCAATTTAACCTATCAACCAACGTCCAAATCTAATGAAATTTTACCAGTAAGTTTTAAACATTATAAACTACTAGCATGTCAAATTTCTTACTGATACGAATCCATTTACTATGTTTTCACCTTTTAGAGCCAAATATGCACTTTTAGTCCTTTTTTTAGCCAAGTGAGAAGTTCATTTTAAGCCCTATGCACTAACATCCCACAAACACAAAATATACATATCAAAAGGACCTTATATGACTATTCTAGGTACTTTGCCACCCTACTAGGAGTTCATAGGTTCGATATACTTTACTTTGGACTTGCTTGTGACTTGTACAACTCAACAACTTCTCTGATCTCCGACGTTGAATCTCTTAACCGGAAATGGATGAAATGCAATGAATTAGGCATATATTTCCTAGTGAGGTAGTCACAATTAAAACACAATATCAAGGAAATACATTCCAATTCATATCTTGACAATGGCAATGCAATAAATCAATAGAAACAATGCAATGAACATATTCATTAACAATGATTCTTTAATTCATCAATAGCCCTTGGATCGATTCCAGATAATGGATACATGAATTCCTACGCCTCGCCAAATCAATGAATGGTCTAGTCCCTCTGCCTCGCCAATATGACCAATATTTCAACACATCCCTCCGCCTTGTCAAATCAATATAGGCTGTAGCCCTAGGACCGTAGTCCACCCATACACCGAGCTCATAAATTCTATGGCATGCCAATTGTACCCAATGTTCTTCGAATCCAAGGTCCGGTGACAATATCATTACTTCATGTTCAATATCAATAGCCATATTCAATGTTCTTATCGATAAACAACATTTCGGTGTCTATGTTCAATGATAATATCAATAACAATGGCAATGTCCAATGATCTCAATGACATCAACAATGATCGATGCTTCATTTGCAATGTTTCGATAACAATAATGATGCTAACTTCAATAATCAATGATAATGGCTAGATCAATGGCTATATCAATGCTCTATATCAACGTCCCATACTTTCATGATTCTATGACAATGGCGATGATAATGACAATAACAATACTCAATGACAACAATGATACCTATGTCCTATGTTCAATAGCAATAACGATGACAATGACAATGTTCAATACTCGATGCGATAACTTCCCAATGCTTACCATAATGTCTGATAAGTGATTCGATGAAATAACCCTTAACAATGGGGTTAGAAACGATTATTCTATTAACGATGGAGCCAGGAAAGGCACCTAGCCTAATCTCGAGACTCCAACTACACTTACCTCGTTATTTTGAAGCTTTCAAGGCTCTCGGATAGTAATCCCCTTGTTCCTAGCTTTTGTTGGTGGCGGTGGATGATCTCTGCCCACTTCTTGAGCTAGATAAAAACAATAGGATTTGGTTAGATTCAATATTACGATACCGAAATCAATATAACGATATCAAAATCAATATCGAAGCTTGAAATAGCTATTAGCTATCAAACTCCATGGATGGCCAAGCCCTAGCTTGTGATTTAGCTTGATATATCCATGGAATTCAATAATAGCTTGAGGGAATAAACTTTGCCGTTAGCTAGGATCATTTTGATAACAATAAACTGATCAAAACTAAGCTTTTTTCAGCCTCAACAATGGAAGTTTGTGCTTGGAGGTGGAAGACAACATTAAGTTGAGGTGCTTGCTTGGGGAGTATTTTGGGTAAGTTCAATTCCTTAGCTATTCTCTTTGTTTTAATTGAAGGGCTTTCCTTGCAATGAAGGAAGCTTTCCCGATTATCCCACGTATGGGATTTATAATTGAAGAGAGGTTAATCGCAAGATTCATTCCTCAACTCTCATTTCCTTATACTTTTGTCCCCAAACTTCTAATTTCTATAATTTAGCCACTAAAAGGTTTCTAATACATTCATTAAGGTCCTTAACAATAATTTGACTCAATTAGAGTCTGCTACCGATACAATTAACCTTTTGGTCAATATCAATATAATATTTGAACATTTCTGATGTAGGGTTTTCGATCATCGGAACCCAATTCTGACTAGGCCAAATTTTGGGGTGTTACAACTCTCCCCCTTAAGAAAAATTTGTCCTCAAATTTTTACCTAGATCGAAGAGTTAAGGACATTGCTTCTACATTGTCTCCTCTAGCTCCCATGTTGCTTCCTTAGCGGTATGGCTCTTCCAGAGCACTTTAACCAATAGAATAGTCTTGTTGCGGAGTCTCTTGACTTCCCTTGCAAGAATTTGAACCGGTTCTTCTTCATAAGATAAGTTGGATTGAATTTCTACAGATTCAGGCTCAATGATGTGTGAAGGATCAGAACGATACTTCCAAAGCATGGATACATGAAACACATCATGGATTTTTGTAATACCCTAAAATTTACTAAGTTGATTAAGGGTCATTTAGTACAAGATAGTAGCTTAAAAGCTAACTTAGTGACTAAAATGACGAAAATGCGAAAGTTGAGATTTCTTTAATTATGGGTTTTGGAAAGGAAATTTCTAAGGTTTAAAGGTCTCATGTGATAGATAGTGAATTGAATAAGGTATTCTTGAAGTTTGGTTGAATTCCAAGGAAAATTGGAATGGGAATTGAAGTTTAAAAAGGTAGTGACCAAAATGTAAATTTTGAAAATTTTATGGCAAAACTATAAACTTTGGAAAAGTTTGGGGACTAAAGTTGTAATTTCCCAAAAGTTGAGGGTTTTATTTCATAAATAAACAGATCACCTAAGGATGTTAATTGAATGCAGAATTATTGGTTCGATCAGATACTTCGGTTATTGGGAAAATCGCAGTTAAAGTTTAAGTGGAATTCGTATACCCGGATCGAACAAGAAAATTATAAAATTTTGCCATATGATAGATAAAGGTTATAAAAGTCATTTCCAAATGTTGGAAATATTTTTAGTTTGATTCAAGATAAATCCTACAGTTTATTTTTGAGTAAAAGATTATTTATCGGTATATTGGATCGAATGGAAATTTTGGAGACTAATCCAAAAGCTATTGAAAAGTCATAAAATGTTATTTTATGAATATTTTATTATGGTTGGTTGAATTCTAACTAGATTTAGTTAGATTGTAATGGAATGGCAATTTCGAAACAAACTAGTAAATCAAGACTAGTTGGAGGGTAAATCGGTCATTTGGTCCCAATGGCAATTTTAAAATATTTAAAAAGTTATAAGGGAAATTTTGGAAAGAGAAAATGGAAGATTAATAATAGGAGAAATGGTTGATATTTACTAGTTGGCATGTATATTAAAAGGATATGTCTGCTATGATAGAATTTGTATTTTATTTGGTATCTGGATGAATTTTAAATCAGACAGTTTTATTAATTATATGAAGACAAATTAAATTAATAAGTTGCTTCCTGGAAATAAGCTCGATTTGAAGAAAAAAATATTATTTTTAAATTTCACGCGAATAACTAGATTTGTAAGTACAAACGAAATACATTGTAATATTTTTAAAGAAACAAAATTATATCGAATTACAAATGTAGGGGGTTTTACGAATTTCTTGTGATACCTCTGGCTCGTATTCAGTGATGGATACGGGAAAGAGGTGTTACAATTTTACTCATTTGTGAGGGCAACAATAAGCAATAAGCCACAAGGCCATCTTTTTCAGTAACCTCGAAGAGTCCGATGAATAGGGACTCAGTTTCAGTTTCTTACCTAACCTTAGAACTTTCTTCCATGGTGAAACCTTGAGGAAGGCTTTTTCACCAACTTCATATTGAAATCCCTACGCTTAAGATCAGCATAGGCCTTCTGTCGGTCAAAGGCTGCTTTCAAACGGTCGTGGATAATGGCAACCTGTTCTTTAGTTTCCAGAAGTAAATCAGGGCCCAACATCTTGCCTTCACTGAGCTCAGACCAGCATAAGTGAGTTCGACAACGCCTTCCATACAATGCTTCATACGGAGCCATCTTAATGGAAGCTTGGTAGCTATTGTTGTAGGAAAATTCAATGAGGGGTAGGATTTCTCCCCTGACCCGCCAAAATAAAAAATACACACTCATAGCATGTCCTCCAAGATCTGTATTACCCTTTCTTATTGGCCATCAGACTGAGAGTGAAAGGCAGTACTAAGATTAACTATGGTTCCCAGAGCTCCTTCCAACGACTTCCAGAACCGAGATGCAAATCGGGGATCTCAATCGGATATGATAGATTGAGGTACTCCATGGAGTCGAATGACTTCCTTGATATACAAGTCAGCCAGCTTGGGAAGACTGTAGTCCATTCGAATCGGTAAGAAATGTGCTGACTTGGTTAAACGATCCACAATGACCCAAATGGCATATGTTTTGTAGGAGTCAGAAGTAGGCCACTGACAAAGTCTATAGTGATCTTCTCCCACTTCCATTACGATAGATCAATAGGTTGCAGTAATCTGGTAGGGACACGATGTTCAGCCTTAACACGCTGACACGTGAGGCACTTAGACACGAACTCAACTATTGCTTGTTTCATGCCCGACCACCAATAAAGCTCTCGCAGGTCCTTGTACAACTTCATTAACCCCGGGTGAATAGAGAAAGAGCTCGAATGAGCTTCCTTGAAGATATCAGTACGAAGAGGTTCATCATCAGGTACACAGACCCGATCACAAAAACATAAGAGTCTGTTAGATTTCAATCTGAAATCAAGGTTATCTTACAGCTTGGAAATGATGGCTTGAAGTTTAGAATCATGTCTTTGCAATGCTTGAATCCTCGATGTAATGGTAGACTGAACCTGAAGCTGAGCTATAAAGCAGTTATGCTTCCTAAGATGGAAGTGGGTGTTGATAGCTTGAGGAGATACAACACAAGGACTTGTAATAAGCTAGTGAACAAATCATTTCATTAAACTTGAGGATCAATAATAATACTTACCAGGCAGAGGTTTGCGGTTAAGTGCATAAGCCACAACATTTGCCTTACCCAGATGGTAGTCAATGACAACGTCATAATCCTTGAGGAGTTCAATCCATCTCCGTTGTCAAAGATTCAACTCTTTTTGAGTTAAGAGATATTTAAGACTTTTGTGATCGGTGAAGAGGTAACATTTCTCCCCGTAGAGATAATGTCTCCAAATCTTCAATGCAAAGACAACTGCAGCCAATTCTAGATCATGAGTAGGATAATTCGTCTCGTGTGGCTTGAGCTGTCTCGATGCATATGCAATGACCCTGCCTTCTTTTATCAATACACATCCTAACCCGAGATGCGATGTATCACTGTAAACTGTATAGTCCTTACCTGACTTGGGTTGGATTAGAACTAGTGCATGAGTCAAAACTTGTTTCAATTGGTCGAAGCTCCTTTGCTGATCTGTAGTCTAAGCGAACGTAGCTTACTTCCTCAATAACTTAGTCAGAGGGGGCTGCTATCATAGAAAATCCCTTGACGAATCTCCTATAGTAGCCAGCAAGACCAAGGAAACTTCTTACTTCGCCAATGTTCTTCAGTGGATGCCAATCAAGAATGGCTTGAATCTTCTTCTGGTCTACTTGGATGCCCGAGGCCGATACAACGTGCCCAAGAAAGGCAACTTCAGTAAGCCAAAACTCACATTTTGAGAACTTGGTAAATAACTGCTTCTCCTGGAGGGTTTAAAGTACAATGCGAAGGTGATCACGATGCTCTACACATCCTTGGAATAGATTAGGATGTCATCAATGAACACCACCACAAATTTGTCGAGTTAGGGTCTAAAAACCCAATTCATTAGGTCCATGAAAGCTGCTGGTGCATTGGTTAGCCCAAATGGCATCACTAAGAATTTGTGGCGACCGTATCTCATACAAAAGACAGTTTTGGGCATATCACATTCTTTAACTCTCATTTGATAATAACCAGACCTCAAATCGATCTTGGAAAACACAGTGGCGTCCTTGAGCTAATTGAATAGGTCATCAATCCTTGGCAATGGGTATTTATTCTTGATGGTCACCTTGTTCAACTGCCGGAAATCAATACATAGTCTCATGGAACCATCTTTCTTTTTCACAAAGAGAACCGAAGCTCCCCAAGGTGAAGAACTCGGCTGAATGAAGCCTTTATCAAGCAAATCTTGAATCTGGGCCTTCAACTCTTTCAATTAATGGCTGCCATTCGGTAAGGTGCAATGGACACTAGAGTAGTTCCAGGTTGCACGTCGATGCTAAATTTGACCTCACGGGTTGGGGGTAAACGCGGGAGTTCATCAGAAAAGACATCGGGAAACTCACACACAACATCAACATTCGATAATTGTGGTCCATCTTTAGCTTCAATTGTCAAAGCATACAAGGAAGGATTTCTTGAACTCATCAACACAATGCTCTCCTTGCCAAGGCCTTGAAGTTACAATTTTCTTTTATTACAATCCACTCATGCTTGTTGCTTGTTGTGTGTAATAAGTGCTACGCAATTGTGCAAGTATACACGTCGCAAGTAATAAAGTGATATGAGTATCGAGTATCGTCTCCACAGGGATTGGTTTGGGCCACATTGCTTAAGTTACTGCACTGTGAAAATAAAAACACAATTCATAATAGGAGTTCTAATTAACGAGTAAACTAAGAGCAATAAACTAAAAGAATATATGAAATCAAAAGAGAGAATAGGTCAGGTTATCGTGGGTTATTGAGTGATAGCCGATTGGATCATCTTGGTAAAGGAGTGCAAGGGCAACTCAGTTGCCGTGGCAACTTGCATAGCAGGGTTGCCTTGGCAACTAATCGATGGTTGCCTGGGCGACTAGCTGGGCAACTACTTGGGCGTCTGGGCAGCAACTTCAAGGTTTGGCAGAGCGTCCTTCAATGGTTTCTTCTTATCCTTAAGTCGAAACTCTAGCTACTTATGCATGCCTTGATAATACATCCCTGCGTGAATCAAGGGTGAACAACAACCAATCTTGCGCTCCTCTTAGCCGTTGAAATCCTTAACTTATTCCTAAGCTGGATTAATCTTCACCATCAATAGATTGAATAAAGACCATACTCATTCGTTTCTTGAATCTAACTCTCCCGATATTAGATAAATAGATGAAGTTACGAGATCCTCTCCCAATTCACTCGCAAACAAGAATAAGAACAAAGAATGAGTAAACCTTGAATTGAAAGTGCAAACTCTTATTACCTAAACAAAATCCAATTGTTTTTCACAATAGCAAAACACAATAACCCCAACCAATCAAGTTAGTTCATGGTTGGGTTCAAAAGATATACAAAGAATAATCCCTAAACCATGAATCTAATGGAAGCAAAGAAGAGGAAGAAGAAATCGAACTCTCTCCCCTTGCTCTCTTGTCAAAATTTCTCTCCTCTTTCCCTTTGGAGTTGTTGAAATTTTCCCTCTTCTTCCTTCCTTGCTTCCAATAGATTCATGGTTTGGGGATTATTCTTTGTATATCTTTGGAACCCAACCATGAACTAACTTGATTGGTTGGGGTTATTGTGTTTTTTTGTTGTGAAAAACAATTGGATTTTGTTTAGGTAATAAGAGTTTGCACTTTCAATTCAAGGTTTACTCATTCTTGGTTCTTATTCTTGTTTGCAGTGAATTGGGAGAGGATCTCAGAACTTCATCTATTTATCTAATATCGGGAGAGTTAGATTCAAGAAACGAATGAGTATGGTCTTTATTCAATCTATTGATGGTGAAGATTAATCCGCTTAGGAATAAGTTAAGGATTTCAAACGCTAAGAGGGGCGCAAGATTGGTTGTTGTTCACCCTTGATTCACGCAGAGGATGTATTATCAAGGCATGCACAAGTAGCTAGAGTTTCGACTTAGGATAAGAAGAAACCATTGCAGAATGCTCTGCCGAACCTTGAAGTTGCTGCCCAGATGCCCAAGTAGTTGCCCAGCTAGTCGCCCAGGCAACCATCGATTAGTTGCCAAGGCAACCCTGCTGTGCAAGTGCCACAGCAACTGAGTTGCCCTTTCACTCTTTTACCAAGACGATCCAATCGGTATCACTCCACAACCCACGATAACCTGACCTATTCTCTCTTTTGATTTCATCTATTCTTTTAGTTTATTGCTCTTAGTTTAATCGTTAATTAGAACTCCTATTATCAATTGTGTTTTTATTTTCACAGTGCAGTAACTTAAGCAAAGTGGCCCAAACCAATCCCTATGGAGACGATACTCGATACTCATATCACTTTATTACTTGCGACGTGTATACTTGCACAATTGCGTAGAACTTATTACACGCAACAAGTTTTTGGCGCCGTTGCCGGGGATTGGCAATTGGTGTTAGTTGTTTTTGTTATTGCATTTTCTTTAGTTTTACTAACTTTTCTTTTTGTTTGTTTTATCAAAAAAAATTAATTAGGTGCGCTACAAGTTAAGGGACATCAAAATGTTGGGAAATAAAAGCCGATCTATTTGAGAGTTGATGTTGGAAGATATGAATCAATCCAATCAATAGTTTCTTGCACCCTTTGCTGACTACCTATACCAACTGAGAAAAGCCCAAATAGCCTATACCGTGGAAAACTCTTGTGCTATGTGTGGAGAACATCATGTGTTTGAAAATTGCCCTCACATTTTCGGTGCATATGACTACATGGAGGACCATAGAGGGAACCAGCAGCAAAATTCTTCATGGTATGGTCAAAAAGCTCAAAATATTTTTTACCATAACAATTTTGCCGCAGCAACAGATATGTCATGGCAATGTAGTCCTTTTCAAGGGCATTCCAATTCCTTGAAGGAAACGTTGCTAGCTTCCCTGGCTAGACTTGACGGATCAATTGAAGAGATTCGAGAGCTATCAAAGTCCATGGATACGAGGATAGCTCAGTGGGATGCAACCTTAGGGGATTCAGAAGTTCAATTGAGGAGATCCACATATGCCATGGATAACATGCACCAACAATCCATTCCTGGGGATACTGACGTCCCAAGGCAAGAAGACATGGAACAATGCAAGGAAAGCTCTCTGATGTGTGAGGAACAACTAAAACCTCAAATTCAAGAGGATGCCAATGAGAGAGACTGCCCAACACATGATGAGCTTGAGCAACAAATTGCCTCGGCAATGAATGAGGAGCCTGAACAGAGCAATGCCGCGACAACACTCAGTGAAGCTAAGAACAACAATACTACAGCAAATTCTGAGGAACCTGATGCCCAGAAGGTTACAATGTTGATGTTGAAGCATGAATCTTTAGATTGCTCTCATCTATAGTTGCCACGGAAATTACACGACCACATGCAAGATCAACGAGATGATAATACTTTGCTAATGGAATATGAGCAGGTAATGGTTGAACCTTTTGAATTCTTTAAAAACTCACCTCATCCAATGCAGGTATGTCTTGAGGAACCGATGTTGGTAGATTTAAAGCCATCGAAATCTCTACTGATGGAGATGTTTGAGAGGCCAAAAGAAAAAGGTGTTTGGATTCATAAAGCTTTTCAGAAAATTGGTTCTTCCCTTGACTTAAAGCAAATTTTGACAACTGATAGCCACGACAATTGTCTCGAGTAGCAATTGCCACGACAACGAAGGCTACATCCAACCATGATAGAGCCCGACGAGAATGAGGTAATTAAATGGTTGGGTGTTGATATAACTTTTTCTACTAATATATTCATGCCTTCAGGAATAGTAGCAAGGTGGAGAGTATACATGGACTACAAGTGAACAAAGAAGAAAGACACATCCACCATGGTAACGCAAAAGGGAGTAATGGCAAGCACATTGGCCAAACTCTTTTTGGGCAATATTGTCACCCGATGGAGGGTGCGGATGGACTATAAGAAGTATCGAAAACGACCATCCTCAAGTTTTCTCAGATATGCAGTAACATTAGAAGATGCATGATGGCACTTTTTTTAGACATGGTCGAAGACTTCTTTGAGATCATCATGGATGATTTTTTTTGTTTTTGGTAATGACTTCGACAGTTGCCTCGGCAATTTAGAGAAGGTGTTGGCAAGGTGTGAAGAAACTGATTTAGTCCTTAATTGGGAGAAGTGCCATCTTATGGTAGATGAAGGAATAGTGCTCGGCCACAAGATTTCATCCAAGGGAATTGAATTAGACAAAGCTAAGGTGGACGTGATCGAGAGACTACCCTACCAAGATAAAGTCTTCAATTTTGATGATCCTTGTGCCCAAGCATTTGAAACCCTAAAGGAAAAGCTTGCCTCGGCACCCATTGTCGTTCCACCAGATTGGATGCCACCTTTTGAGCTCATGTGTGATGCAAGTGATTTTGCGGTAGGAGCAGTCCTAGGCCAACTCACAGGGAGGAGGACGCGGATTTAGATATATGCGATGCATTCATGGATGAACAACTTTTAGTTGCCTCGGTAACCATGGATGTGCACACCTCGACAACCCTTGACGCCTCAGCAACCATGGATGCGCATGCCTCGACAACCCTCGACGCTGTAGCAGCTCTTGACACGCACGCCTTGGCAACCCTCGATGCCACAGCAACCCTTGATGCCTCGGCAACCATGGATGTGCATGCCTCGGCAACCCTCGATGCCGCAGCAGCTCTTAACGCGCACGCCTCGGCAAACTCCAAACGCGCACGCCTCAGCAACCCTCGATGCCGCAGCAACCCTTAACGCCTCGGCAACCATGGATGTGCATGTCTCGGCAACCCTCGACGCTGCAGCAGCTCTTGACGCGCACGCCTCGGCAACCATGGATGCGCATGCCTCGGCAACCCTCAACGCCATAGCAGCTCTTGACGCGCACGCCTCGGCAACTCCAGACGCCCACGCCTCGGTAACCACTGATACGCACGCCTCGACAATCATGGACGCGTATGCCTCAGCAACTCTAGACACACACGACTCGGTAATCTTGGGAGCAGTCGCCACGGCAGCACATGTCTCGGCACTACCCTGGTACGCGAATTTAGTTAATTTCCTTGTTTGTGGTATTTTACCTTATGGCCTTACTCACCAAGGGAAGAAGCGGTTCCGCCATGATGCTAAGCATTACTTTTGGGACGAGCCTCTTTTGTTTAAACAACGTGGAGATTAGGTCATACGCCGATGTGTCGGCCAAAGTTTTGCAATTTGGTTTGTATCAGCCAACACTGTACAAAGATGCCCAAGAGTTTTACAAGCAATGTGATCGTTGCCATAGGACGGGCAATATCACCCACAAACCAATGGGCAAGCAGAAATTTCCAACCGGGAATTGAAGGGTACACTCGAGAAAGTTGTAAATCCCTCTAGGAAGGATTGGTCATTAAGACTAGATGACGCACTTTGGGCATATCGCACTGCATTCAAAACACCCTTAGGTATGTCCCCCTTCTGACTTGTCTATGGCAAAACATGCCATCTACCGGTGGAAATCGAACACAAGGCATATTGGGCAATCAAGACCGTGAATATGGATTAGGAAATTGCCGGACAAAAGCGTTTGTTGGACCTCAACGAGATAGAAGAATTTCGTGCACTTGCCTATAACAATGCATGAATCTACAAGGAGAAAACAAAGCAATGGCAGGACAAGAAACTATTGCCGTGGTAATTCATGCCAGGGCAACTAGTTCTCTTATTCAATTCTCGGCTGAAACTTTTCCCGGGAAAACTAAAATCAAGATGGTCGGGACCATTCGAAGTTGTCAAACCATTCTCCCATGGTGCCATGATAATCAAGTCCATTACCGACGAACATGAATTCAAAGTTAACGGACAAAGATTGAAGCACTACAACGGTGCCCATGTAGAACGTAACAAGGAAGTTGACACCTTAGGAGATGCATAAGCATGCTCTCCTTTCGATGTTTTCTTTTTTCTTTTTTTCGAACTATTTTTTTCTATTATTTTTGTTTTTTTCTCTTTATTTATTTTTGGAATTTTTAGGAGATATTTTATTTTTCTTCATTATCTTTAGTTTCCAGGTTTTCTTTGTTTTCTTTTCTTTTCCACAACAAGACTCCCAACCACCATGCTAAGAAAATTCACTACCGACTACTTGCCTAGGCAAACATGGATCAAATCAAAGCAATGCTATTCACGCGGTACCAGCCACGAGCATTCAACCACCGACCGAAAAATGAATCAAACAAACAGTACGAAGGAAACTTATCACTCGAGGTGACGACCTCTCCGACTAACTCATTTCATTTAGTTTCTTTTAAATTTTCTTTCACCTTTACATGCATTGAAGACAATGCTTCTCTCGAGTTTGGGGGGGTGTTGGTTTCTAGTTAGTTTCATGTTTAGTTGCATTCATCTTTAGCAATCACATATAGGTTGCATATGTTACTTGCCATGCCTTTAATTGGATTTAATTGCTTAAGACTTGTTGAATATCCAATGATGAATTTTTGCCACTGCACTTAATTGAAAGAACCTTTAATTTTAGGATTGCATGAAAAGAACTTAGAATTTTACTATGACGCTAATTTTTTTTACATGGTTATGGCTTGCTGATTGAAAGAAACTTAGTGAACTTAGGTTGCTTAAAATTTGGGTAAATTTAAAATTGAAAATTAAAAGTTAAATTCTTGCTAGAGGTGCCTGAAACTGGCTCTAGTAGTAAATGCACTTTCTTGCTAGAGGTGCCTGAAACTGGCTCTAGTAGTTAATGCACATTAAAGAATCGCTAGAGGTGCCCGAAATTGGCTCTAGTCGACTAAAATAAAATGAGAAATTGCTTACTTTGCTAGAGGTGCCTGAAAATTGGCTCTAGTGAAAAAATAAATAAATGCCCCGATAATTAAATTGATAAAAGCATATTGTTCACATACAATCTTGAAAATCAACTTGTACACAACTACGCACACACATTGTCATAAGCATTATAGTTTGGTTCCGGGTAATTTTTGTGCTATCCGAAAATTAAAAGGTGATCATACTTTGTGCCACGGTTCTGAGGTTTGAATTCAAGTTTGAAGCATGTCTTTGATGATTAATGTCTTGACAGGTAATTGTTAGTTTGCATTGCTTGAGGACAAGCAATAGTTTGAGTTTGGGGACGCAATTGTGCAAGTATACACGTCGCAAGTTATAGTATAAAAGATATCGTCTCCACAGGGATTGGTGTCACTTCAAGAATCTAATCTCTTGCACTATAAAAAGTAAAAACACAAATAGAAGATTATAGGAGTTTTAACTAATAACTAATCTAGAAAGCAAATAAGTAAAAGACGATGTAATTAAATGATAGAGATAGGCCAGGTTATCGTGAGTTGAGGTGTGATAGCCGATTGGATCATCTTGGTAAAAGAGTGCAAGGGCAACTCAATTGTCGTGGCAACTTGCACAACGGGGTTGCCTTGTCAACTAATCGATGGTTGCCTTGGTGACTAGTTGGGCAACTACTTGGGCGTCTGGGCAGCAACCTTCAAGGTTCGGCAGAGCGTTCTTCAATGGTTTCTTCTTATCCCTAAGTCAAAACTCTAGCTACTTGTGCATGCCTTGATAATACATCCCTGCGTGAATCAAGGGTGAACAACAACCAATCTTGCGCTCTTCTTAGCCGTTGAAATCCTTAACTTATTCCTAAGCCGGATTAATCTTCACCATCAAAAAGATTGAATAAAGATCATATTCATTCGTTTCTTGAATCTAACTCTCCCGATATTAGATAAATAGATGAAGTTACGAGATCCTCTCCCAATTCACTCGCAAACAAGAATAAGAACCAAGAATGAATAAACATTGAATAGAAAAGTGCAAACTCTTATTACCTAAACAAAATCCAATAGTTTCTCACAACCACAAGACACAATAACCTTAGCCAAATAGATTTAGTTCATGGCTAGGTTCCAAAGAAACACAAGATAAAGAATCTCTAGCATGAACCTAATTGAACAAGAAAGAAAAAGATGAGGGATTGATGAAGCTTTGTCGAAATCCTCCTTGCCCTTGATGCTTGTCAAAAATTCTCTCCTCTCCCCCCTTTGGAGTTGACGGCTTGGTGATCTATTTATAGGGCTAGGTCAAAGTCCTTCTTGAGGAGGAAGTTAAGTTGGAATTAAATTATCTTTAAAGAATATAATTCTTTATTATACTTAAATTCCTTCTAGAACTTCTCCTATCTTCTTGGGATTTAATTTCTCTTTAACCTCTTCATGGAAATTAAACTCCTTTGGAATTTAACTTTGCTCCACATCATCTTGGGCTTATCTAGTCATCAATTTTGACTACCATATCATCTTATTCCTTGTCAAAAATTGCCCCGGCAACTGGCTCGACGTCTCCTTCATGCATTGCCCTGCCAACTAGCTCGGCATCTCCTTCATGCACTGCCCTGGCAACTGGTTCTAGCCTTGTTTAGGCAAATGATTCTGTACGCACACAAAAACACACCAAAGCAGCATCTTTTTCCACAAAAATCACCAAGTTATGTAATCAAGCTCAACGGTGGAAAGAAACATGAATTAATGCATGAATGACTAATTATGCAACTAATATGAGCTTAAGTGTAACAATAATATGAGTAAAAAGGGTAATAAAAATAGTACTTTTGAACACTTATCATTGCTCACTAAGCCAATTTAGACCCTGTATCACACCAAACTCATGGATCGGTAAAGCAACAGGTTGGCCACAAAAGGAATCCGTTGAATCACCATAGAGCAATTCTTACATACAAAGTTTATGGTGACACAATCACCAAGTGGATTAGTTACGGAGATTCTCGATACTATAGGTTCACTAGTCATTCTATAATTCTTGACCAGTTCAGTGCTTATAAAAGAATGAGTAGCGCCAGGGTCAATCAATGCATATAGAGAATATGAATACAGTTCAATGATACCTGCAATGACATTAGGCTCATCTTCCTCCTTCTTGCTCCTCACATAGTATATCTGAGCAAGAGTCTTGGATTCTTGCTTACTCGATGCCTTGCCAGAGCCACTAGGTCCCCCTGTAGCTCCTGACGGACCTTGTCTTGACCCCTTACCTCGAAGGACTGAGTAGGGGATGCAGTACTTGTCGGTGTAGCCATAGACTTGGTTGCACCCAAGGGACAATCACGAATGAAATGACCTTGTTCACCATAATAGAAGCATGCTTCATTCTTCTTACGACACTGACCTGCTGGATGTTGTTTCTGGCAGTAATTGCAAACTGGATTTTGTGTGTTTCGGTTGGAGCCTCTAGTGCTTTCAACTGAGGCCGTCTTGGCAATAGACTGGGTCACCGTTTGAGGTTTCTCAATGTTCCCAGAACGGGAAGGTTGAAAATACACATTTTGCTTGGCGCCTTGATTCTTACTCTTTTTATTCCACCTGAGAGTTCAGGAATCATCCCTAAACCTCTTTTCAATCATGCTAGTTCCACCTGACCTCAAGGTCTTCTATGCAACTTTAGTGGCCTTAACTCGATTCACAAGATCTTGGAAATTAGTGATCCCCAAGGCAGAAAACATAGGGTGTAATTCATCACTAAGTCTAAGTCTTGGTTAGCCATTGCTACTCTTATCCTTCGCCTAAGTCTTTGTAAGGTTCGTTCGATTTCTGGATCAAAGGGATATTCTCGTGTAGTCGGTCTCGCCCTGGTCATATACCAATGCAAAACCAAAGTTTGTTAGCCCTTTGAATCTTAAACAAGAAAAGTAAAAAGAATGTGCAAGAAAATAAAAACAAAGTCGCTATTGCCAATCCCCGACAACGGCGCCAAAAACTTGTTACGCGTAATAAGTGCTACGCAATTGTGCAAGTATACACGTTGCAAGTTATAGTATAAAAGATATCGTCTCCACAGGGATTGGTGCCACTTCAAGAATCTAGTCTCTTGCACTGTAAAAAGTAAAAACACAAATAAAGGATTATAGGAGTTTAACTAATAACTAATCTAGAAAGCAATAAAGTAAAAGAAAAGATGAGATCAAATGAGAGAGAGATAGGTCAGGTTATCATGAGTTGAGGTGTGATAGCCGATTAAATCATCTTGGTAAAAGAGTGCACGGGCAACTCAGTTGCCGTGGCAACTTGCACAACGGGGTTACCTTGGCAACTAATCGATGGTTGCCTGGGCAACTACTTGGGTGTCTGGGCAGCAATCTTCAAGGTTCAGCAGAGCGTTCTTCAATGGTTTTTCTTATCCCTAAGTCGAAACTCTAGCTACTTGTGTATGCCTTGATAATACATCCCTGCGTGAATCAAGGGTGAACAACAACCAATTCTGTGCTCCTCTTAGCCGTTGAAATCCTTAACTTATTCCTAAGCCGGATTAATCTTCACCATCAATAGATTGAATAAAGATCATATTTATTCATTTCTTGAATCTAACTCTCCCGATATTAGATAAATAGATGAAATCACGAGATCCTCTCCCAATTCACTCGCAAACAAGAATAAGAACCAAGAATGAATAAACCTTGAAATAGAAAAGTGCAAACTCTTATTACCTAAACAAAAACCAATAGTTTCTCACAACCACAAAACACAATAACCATAGCCAAATAGATATAGTTCATGGCTAGGTTCCAAAGAAACACAAGATAAATAATCCCTAGCATGAACCCAATCGAACAAGAAAGAAAAGGATGAAGAAGGAGGCTTGTTGAAATCCTCCTTGCCCTAGATGCTTGTCGAAAATTCTCTCCTCTTGCCCTCCTTGGAGTTGTCAAAATTCCCCTCTCTTCCTCTCTTGGATTGTCGAAATTCCCTTCTTATTTATAGGGCTAGGCCAAAGTCCTTCTTTGAGGAGGAAGTTAAGTTGGAATTAAATCATCTTTAAAGAATATAATTATTTATTATAATTATATTCCTACTAGAACTTCTCCTATCTTCTTGGAATTTAATTCTTCTTTAATCTCTTCATGGAAATCAAATTCCTTTGGGTTTGGGCTTTTCTCCACGTCATCTTGGGCTTGTCTAGTCATCAATTTTGATTACCATATCACCTTTGCTCTTGTCGACAATTGCCCTGGCAACTGGCTCGGCGTCTCCTTCATGTATTGCCCTGGCAACTAGCTCTAGCCTTGCTTTGGCAAGTGATCCTGCACATACACACAAAACACACCAAAGCAGCATCTTTTCCCACAAAAACTACCAAGTTATGTAATCAAGCTCAACGATGGAAGGAAACATGGATTAATGCATGGATGGCTAATTATGCAACTAATATGAGCCTAATTCTAACAATAATATGAGTAAAAAGGGTAAGAAAAATAGTACTTTTAAACACTTATCACACCCCCAAACTCGAACTATTGCTTGTCCTCAAGCAATGCAAACTCATAATTACCTGCCAAGACTTCAATTTTCACAAACTTAGCTTTGAACTTGATTTCAATTCTCTGAACTGGGGCAAAATGTATGATTGGATTTTTATTTTTCAGAAAACTTAGGAGTTACTCGGAATCAAACTATAATGCTTGTGAGTGTGTGCGGAGTTGTGTGCAAGTTGATTTTTGGGATTCTATGCAAACAAGAGGTTTTCAAATTACTTCATTGGGTTCTTTTTAACATGTTTTAACTAGAGCCAGTTTTGGGCACCTCTAGTGTTTTGTTTTTAGTTTTCTTAAGTTAATTTATTCGACTAGAGCCGGTTTCGGGCACCTCTAGCGATCAATTTTTTTAACACATACTAGAGCCAGTTTCGGGCACCTCTAGTGATGAATTTTTTTAGCACATGATAGAGACAAATTCGGGCACCTCTAGCATTCATCCAATTTTTATTCTAATCCCCCAATTTGTTAATTATCAACCTAAGTTCACTAGAATTCCTTAAATCAATCAAACCACAACAGTGTTTCATCAAATTTAGCATCATAGTAAAATTCTAAGTTTTTCCATGGTTATCCTAGAATGAAAATTCTATCAATTAAGGGCATTGGCAAAGTCATCATCGGATATTCATCAAATCTAACCAATTCTTGTTCCAACTAAAGGCATGGCAAGCAATTTATGTATCCTAAATGTAATACTTAAGATGAATGTAACTAAACATGGTAACTACTAATAACAATCCCCCCCAAACTCGAGTGAGGCATTGTCCTCAATGCATGCATGAAAGAAAAATAAAAATAACGAAAAATAAAATGCATACGAGGACTTACTCTGAGAGTTCGTCATCGTAGATGATTAGTTTCCTTTTGGTCGGTGTCTTAATTCTCTTGCTTGAACGCGATGGTTGTTTTCTTGTTGCCGGTGGTGGAATCGATCCTCGTACGGGGTTGTCCTCATCGTCCTCTTCATCAATTTCATTGGCTTTTCACTTGGAGGATTCAATTGGTACGGTCTTTGTTGGTGCAATGGAGGACTCGTCCGAATCTGAAAAATCAGAAAATGATTCCGTAGGAGTTGATTTGGGCATAGGTGCTTTACCGTTGGCTTTTGCAGTGGTTGCCGGGATGTCTTTAGCTTTGGTTGCCGTGGCATCTTCATGGTTGGTTGCCGTGGCATCAGCTTGTGCGTGCACGATGTAGGTTGCCGCGGCATCATCTGTTGCGGTTGCCGTAGCGACTACTTCATTGGTTGTCGGGGCAAGGATCTCAGCAGGAAATTTCCTTAGCATAGTAGTTGTGAGTCTTGTTGTGGAAAAGAAAACAAAGAAAACCTGAAAACTAAAGATAATGAAGAAAAATAAAATATCTCCTAAAAATAAAAAGAAAAAGAAAAAGAAAATATTGAAAGGAGAGCATGCTCATGCATCTTCTAAGTTGACCACTTCTTTGTTACGTTCCACATGGGCACCATCGTAGTGTTTCAATCTTTGTCCATTAACTTTGAATTCATGGTTGTCAGAGATGGACTTGATTATCACGGCACCATGGGAGAATGGTTTGACAACTTCGAATGGTCCCGACCATCTTAATTTCAGCTTTCCCGGGAAATGTTTTAGCCGAGAATTGAATAAGAGAACTAGTTGCCCTGGCATGAATTGCCGCGGCAATAGTTTTTTGTCATGCCATCGCTTTGTTTTCTCCTTGTAGATTCGTGCATTGTTATAGGCGAGTGCACGGAATTCTTCTATCTCATTGAGGTCCAACAAACGCTTTTTTCTGGCACTTTCCCAATCCATATTCACGGTCTTGATTGCCTAGTATGCCTTGTGTTCGATTTCCACCGGTAGATGGCATGTCTTGCCATAGACAAGTCGGAAGGGGGACATACCTAAGGGTGTTTTGAATGCAGTGCGATATGCCCAAAGCACGTCATCTAGTCTTAATGACCAATCCTTCCTAGAGGGATTTACAACTTTCTCGAGTATACCCTTCAATTCCCGGTTGGAAATTTCTGCTTGCCCGTTGGTTTGTAGGTGATATGCTGTGGCGATCTTGTGTGATATGTCGAAGCGTTGCAACATCTTGGCAATTAGTCTGTTGTCAAAATGCTTGCCTTCGTCACTGATAATTGCTCTCGGCATCCCAAACTGTGTAAATATGTTTTTCTGCAATAATCGTTGCACGGTCTTAGAATCGTTGTTGGGAACTGTAGCTGCCTCCACCCATTTAGACACGTAGTCGACGACAAGTAGAATGTAGAGGTTGCCGAATGAAGATGGGAAAGGTCCCATAAAGTCGATCCCCCACACATCGAACAATTCTACCTCGATGATGTTCTGGAGTGGCATCTCATGTCGTCTAGAGATATTGCCCGTCCTCTGGCAACGATCACATTGCTTGTAAAAGTCTTGGGCATCTTTGTACAATGTTGGCCAATACAAACCGGATTGCAAAACTTTGGCCGCGGTACGAGTTCCTCCAAAATGTCCTCCATAGGGTGAAGAATGGCATTGCTGGAGTACATTATGTTGCTCTTCTTCAGGGACACATTGACATATAACCTGATCTGCACATTATTTAAACAAAAGTGGCTCGTCCCAAAAGTAATGCTTAGCATCATGGCGGAACCGCTTCTTCCCTTGGTGAGTAATGCCATAAGGTAAAATACCACAAACAAGGAAATTAACTAAATCCTCGTACCAGGGTATTGCCGAGGCATGTGCTGCCGTGGTGACTGCTCCCAAAATTGCCGAGGCGTGCGCGTCAAAGGCTGCTGCGGCGTTGAGAGTTGCCGAGGCGTGCGCGTCCATGGTTGTCGAGGCATGTGCGTCCATGGTTGCCGAGGCAACTAAAATTTGTTCATCCGGGAACGCATCGCATATCACTAGATCCGCGTCCTCCTCCCTATTGCGTTCTAAACGTGATAAGTGATCGGCCACTTGATTTTCTGTTCCTTTCCTGTCCTTAATTTCAATATCAAATTCTTGTAAAAGTAATATCCAACGAATCAAATGAGGTTTGGCATCCTTTTTAGCAAATAGATATTTGATTGCCGAATGGTCCGTATGAACAATTACCTTTGTACCAATCAAATAGGATCGGAACTTGTCAAATGCGAAAACTACAGCTAGTAACTCTTTCTCAGTTGTTGTGTAATTCACTTGAGCACTATTAAGAGTTTTACTAGCGTAGTATATCACATGGAAGGTCTTACCTGTGCGTTGGCCTAGGACTGCTCCTACCGCGAAATCACTTGCATCACACATGAGCTCAAAAGGTAGCGTCCAATTTGGTGGAACGACAATGGGTGCCGAGGTAAGCTTTTCCTTTAGGGTTTCGAATGCTTGGGTGCAAGATTCATCAAAATCGAAGACTTTATCATGTTCAAGCAAATTGCACAAGGGTTTAGTGGTTTTAGAAAAATTATGAATGAACCTCCTGTAAAAACCTGCATGTCCAAGAAAGCTTCGAATTCCTTTAACCGAACTTGGTGGGGCTAATATCTCGATCACGTCCACCTTGGCTTTGTCTACTTTAGTTCCCTTAGATGAAATCTTGTGGCCGAGCACTATTCCTTCATCTACCATAAAATGGCATTTCTCCCAATTGAGGACTAGATCAGTTTCTTCACATCTTGCCAACACCTTCTCTAAATTACCGAGGCAGCTGTCGAAGTCATTACCAAAATCAGAAAAATCATCCATGAAGATCTCAAGGAAGTCTTCGACCATGTCTGAAAAGAGTGCCATCATGCATCTTTGGAAGGTTGTCGGGGCGTTACACAATCCGAACCGCATCCTTCGGAAGGCATAAGTATCGTATGGGCATGTTAAGGTTGTCTTTTCTTGATCTTCTGGTGCTATGGCAATTTGATTGTAACCTGAATAACCATCAAGAAAACAATAAAAGGGTTTACCTGCAAGACGGTCAAGAATTTGATCAATAAAGGGTAATGGGAAGTGATCTTTCCTAGTGGCTTTGTTTAGCCTTCGATAATCCATACAAACCCTCCAACCGGTCACAGTCCTGGTTGGAATGAGTTCATTATTTTCATTACTTACCACTGTTATACCTCCTTTTTTCGGTACATATTGTACCGGACTTACCCACGTACTATCAGAGATAGGGTATATATTACCGGCGTCAAGCCACTTGATGATTTCTTTCATTACAACCCCTTTCATGGCATGATTCAGTCTTCTCTGGGCCTCAATTAAAGGTTTGTGATCATCTTCCAACAAAATCTTGTGCACACTGCCGGGCTAATTCCCTTCAAGTCGGCAATTGTCCACCCTATTGCCTTTTTGTGTAGCTTCAACATCTTGATCAGATTCTTTTCCTGCTCAGGCTGTAACTTAGAAGAAATAATTACAGGCAATGTATTATCGGTTCCTAAGTATGCATATTTTAGTTGCTCTGGCAATTGTTTCAACTCAAGAATCGATGGTTGTTCAATAGAGGGTTTTTCGAGCTTACCTTCCTTACCTGAGTAATCCAGTGGTTCAAAGTATGTACCTGGTCGATTGACTAGCCAATTTGCCTCTTCTTGTTGTTCCTCATCGACCGGTTCTTCATACTCCTCAGGTTCCTCTTGATCGGCAATGTAGTTGCTGAGGCAACTAAATTCCTCGTCGAAGTTAAACTCTCCCGTGGCATGAAAAAGTTGGCATTCTTCTGGATCATCGGCATGCCTTAGTGTTTGGAACACATTTAGTTTAACTTGCTGGTCATTCACCCTCATTGTGAGTTCTCCCTTTTCAACATCGATCAAGGTTCTCCCTGTTGCTAGGAATAGTCTCCCGAGAATGATGGGTGCATGCTCATCTGCTTCACAATCCAAAATAATAGTCAGCGGGAAAAATAAATTTATCAACTTTTACCAGTATGTCCTCGATTTTTCCCTCTGGATGCACATAGGATCTGTCGGCTAGCTGTAGCATAACTGTTGTAGGTCTTGCCTTCCCGATTCCTAGTTTCTGGAAAACCGATTTAGGCATCAAGTTTATACTAGCCCCAAGGTTGCATAATGTCTTCCCGACATAGTGATTTCCAATAGAACATGGTATTGTGAAACTTCCGAGATCCTTCAACTTGGGTGGCATACGATTGTGCAACATTGCCATGCATCCCTCTGTTGCGGCAACTGTTTCAAACTCTCCTAGCCTTGTTCTCTTGGACACAATGTCTTTAAGAAACTTGGCATAGTTTGGCATTTGTTCAATTGCTTCCACCAATGGCAAGTTGATGTGGACTTGCTTTAGGATATCAAGAAACTTCTTGAATTGATATTCTTGCTTTTGTCGCTTCAACCTTTGTGGGAATGGTGGTGGAAGTCAGATATCTTCGATCCTTTCATTGGTTTGGAACCTGATTGACGGCATTACCGGGACAACTGGAGTTGTCGAGGCATTATCAACTGGGGTTGCCGAGGCATGCTCATCGCTAATTGCCGAGGCATCTTTATCGTCGGTTGCCGAGGCATGCTTATTGCCGGTTGCTGCGGCAATTCCTGGTTCAGTATCTGAGGCTTTGCCGCTAGGTTCGTCTTGATCTTTTTGTGGAGTTTTGTTTGATGAGTGGGTTTAAGCCTCTCTAAGTTGTTGGCCACTTCTAGTGGTGATTGCCTTACATTGCTCATGGCCAGTTCCTCTTGCGACTTCAGTATCGCTAGGTAAACCTCCTTGCGGTCTAGTATTCAGATTTTGAGCAAACTGTCCGACTTGATTTTCCAATGATTTGATTGCCGCCTCTTGGTTTTGCAATCTCATCTCGGTCCTGTTAATAAAAGCATCAGTTCTTTTTATGAAGTTACTATTCTCAGCCATATAAGATTCAGTTTTCATCATAAAAGCATTTAGAGAATTTTCCAAAGAACTAGATGTTGTCGGTTGTTGCTGCGGCAACTGTTGCCGTGGCATATTCTGCTGGAATCCTGATGCTTGTGCATTCTGATTATTCTGGTTTAGAGCATTGTTGGGATTACTCCATGAAAAATTTGGGTGCTTCTTCCAAGCTGGATTGTATGTGTTGGACATCACATTGTTGTTCCGATTATAATTCCCCACATAGAAGCTGGATTCTGGATTCTGCATACATGCAGAAGAATCATGGTTATCACCACATAACTCACAAAAAGAATCCATTACCTTGACTTCATGTGTGTTGTTTGGTTATTGCATGTTCTAGACCATCTTGGTTAAAGTGGCCAATTGTGCCGAAATTGAATATGATGATCCTAGTTCATGTATTGTGGCTTGGCGTCTAACTCCTCCTCTTCTAGTAGATGGGAATTGATAATCATTCTTGGCCAGCCTGTTTAAAATTTGCAATGCTTCCTCCGGCGACTTATCTAGGAGTATGTCGTTTGCCGAGGCATCTAGCACCATCCTTGTTGGTGTATTCACGGCGTTGTAAAACATCGTTACTTGAGTCCACACCGAGAATCCGTGTAGGGAGCATTTGTGTAGAAGTTCTCTATATCGCTCCCAAGCCTCGTACATGGATTCATCATCTGCCTGTCGAAAAGAAGTAATGTCTTTACGAAGCTTATCAGTCAAATTTGTAGGATTAAACCGAAATCACGACAAAGATCGGTCCAAGATGCTATTGATCCGGCAGGAATGCTATTCAACCATGCTTTCGCCCTATCCCTCAGTGAATAGGGGAATAATCTTAATCGTAAGACATCGGGGGTGACTCTGTGTATTTTGAACGAGTTGCAAATCTCGAGGAAAGATTTCAGATGTTGCCGTGCATCTTCAATTGCTGAGCTGCCAAATTGACCTATTGTGTTGATCATATTAAACATTACCGGTTTCAACTCAAAGTGGTCGGCTTCAATTTCAGGTGCGACAACTCCTGGGTTAAATCCATCAAGATCTTCTTCAAGATAGTCTCGAATAGTTCTGTTTCGTGAAAGAATCACTCCTCCTCCTGCTGGAACATCTTGATTCATATTGCCATCTTGGTTAGCCATTGCTACTCTTATCCTTCGTCTAAGTCTTTGTAAGGTTCATTCGATTTCTGGATCAAAGGGATATTCTGGTGTAGTCGGTCTCGCCCTAGTCATATACCAATGCAAAACCAAAGTTTGTTAGCCCTTTGAATCTTAAACAAGAAAAATAAAAAGAAAGTGCAAGAAAATAAAAACAAAGTCGCTATTACCAATCCCCGGCAACGGCGCCAAAAACTTGTTGCGCGTAATAAGTGCTACGCAATTGTGCAAGTATACACGTTGCAAGTTATAGTATAAAAGATATCGTCTCCACAGGGATTGGTGCCACTTCAAGAATCTAGTCTATTGCACTGTAAAAAGTAAAAACACAAATAAAGGATTATAAGAGTTTAACTAATAACTAATCTAGAAAGAAATAAAGTAAAAGAAAAGATGAGATCAAATGAGAGAGAGATAGGCCAGGTTATCGTGAGTTGAGGTGTGATAGCCGATTGGATCGTCTTGGTAAAAGAGTGCACGGGCAACTCAGTTGCCGTGGCAACTTGCACAACGGGGTTGTCTTGGCAACTAATCGATGGTTGCCTGGGCAACTAGTTGGGCAACTACTTGGGTGTCTGGGCAGCAATCTTCAAGGTTCAGCAGAGCGTTCTTCAATGGTTTCTTCTTATCCTTAAGTTGAAACTCTAGCTACTTGTGCATGCCTTGATAATACATCCCTGCGTGAATCAAGGGTGAACAACAACCAATTCTGCGCTCCTCTTAGCCGTTGAAATCCTTAACTTATTCCTAAGTCGGATTAATCTTCACCATCAATAGATTGAATAAAGATCATATTCATTCGTTTCTTGAATCTAACTCTCCCGACATTAGATAAATAGATGAAATCACGAGATCCTCTCCCAATTCACTCGCAAACAAGAATAAGAACCAAGAATGAATAAACCTTGAAATAGAAAAGTGCAAACTCTTATTACCTAAACAAAAACCAATAGTTTCTCACAACCACAAAACAAAATAACCATAGTCAAATAGATTTAGTTCATGGCTAGGTTCCAAAGAAACACACGATAAATAATCCCTAGCATGAACCCAATCGAACAAGAAAGAAAATGATGAAGAAGGAGGCTTGTCGAAATCCTCCTTGCCCTAGATGCTTGTCGAAAATTCTCTCCTCTTGCCCTCCTTAGAGTTGTCGAAATTCCCCTCTCTTCCTCTCTTGGATTGTCGAAATTCCCTTCTTATTTATAGGGCTAGGCCAAAGTCCTTCTTTGAGGAGGAAGTTAAGTTGGAATTAAATTATCTTTAAAGAATATAATTCTTTATCATAATTATATTCCTACTAGAACTTCTCCTATCTTCTTGGAATTTAATTCTTCTTTAATCTCTTCATGGAAATCAAATTCCTTTGGGTTTGGGCTTTGCTCCACGTCATCTTGGGCTTGTCTAGTCATCAATTTCGATTACCATATCACCTTTGCTCTTGTCGACAATTGCCCTGGCAACTGGCTCAGCGTCTCCTTCATGTATTGCCCTGGCAACTAGCTCTAGCCTTGCTTTGGCAAGTGATCCTGCACATACACACAAAACAAACCAAACAGCATCTTTTCCCACAAAAACTACCAAGTTATGTAATCAAGCTCAACGATGGAAGGAAACATGGATTAATGCATGAATGGCTAATTATGCAACTAATATGAGCCTAAGTCTAACAATAATATGAGTAAAAAGGGTAAGAAAATAGTACTTTTGAACACTTATCAGGTGTAATTCATCACTAAGCCCAACAATAAACATCCTGCACTTGTCTTCTTCCTTCTTGATGTACTCTACACCATAGCGATAGTACTTACAAAAATCATGAATGTACTGCTCAACAGGTCGACCGCCTTACTTCAGGTGGAGAAAGACACTGCATCTTTCTGCGAGGTAATACTCGCTAATGTACTTCTTTCAGAATTCTTGAAAGAAGAACTCCCAAGTAATTGATTCTTCAGGGACAGTAAGAATAGTGGTCTCCCACCACTGCAATGCTTCATCAGCTAGCAATGCAAGGGCACACTCCAGCTTGTGCTCATCCGAGCACTGTAGTTGTTTGTTCAAGATCCTTAGTGTGTTGTCCAGCCAATATTCGTAGTCTCAAGACTGTCATCATCATGTCCGGTGAAGGTGTAGGCTCGGAGTGATACCAGCTTATCAATAGGGGCTCGAGTATACTGAACAACAAGTAGGGTCGGTTGCACCACCGTCTCGGCCCTCATAGATGCCATGAATTTCTTGAACATGTCAACCATGTTCCGATAACATCTGCCTGTGCATCAGGCACTACTGGCTCGGAATGCTAAGGTGGGAGATTAGGTGGGTTTGGTAGGTCCCCCCAACTTCCTCGCCATGAGTCGAGGAGCCGGTGGCATGCTCGTGAATGTGAGCCTCGTTCGTCGCAAACATATCTATAACATAAAGAGATCGAATTAGTCAACAAGTCACAATATACACAATGTACAACCCCTAGGTGGCAAAGTAACACAATAACAATGAAATAAGCTTCGTTTAGCCTTAGAACCGACTGGACTCTAGCTCTGATACCGTAAATGTAACACCCCCTTCCGGCCTGGTCGAGAACCAGGTCGGAGTATGCTACCGATGAACTAAGCGATGATCGATACAATAATTTCATACAATGAGCGGTGATAATAGGCCCAACATTCGAGAATGAGTAACATAAAATTTCAATTAATCTATTACTAGTCTATGATTATCCAATTAGGACCAAATTGTAACATTTACAAGGTTTAGGGACCTAAACATAATTTCGGTATTTTAGTGGTGTTTTTCTAAAATTAAACTTACCAAAATGAAATTCATTATTCATACAATGAGCGTACAAATTTTCATACAATTCGGAGTTCGTTTACTCATTCAATTATGCCATGCATTAATCCGTGACCATGCTGTAAACAATACAAAACTGGGTTCGTCGTCTTTTAAAAGATTTAACTGTCACCGTACTGATACCCTTATGGCCATATCGGTACTCTTTAACCTAATTCCTAAATTCTAGATTCAATTTAACAAACCCGTATCGATACGGTTGAGGGTCGTACCGGTACTGGTTGACCGCGTATTGATACCCATTGACCCTGTACTAATACCTTTTTACAGCCAAATTTTAGTAGCCAAAATCCTTACCAATACGCCTAGGCTGTATCGATACTCCCCTTGTTGACCATCGTTGACCTGACCAAATATGCAAGGCTGTATCGATACGCCATCAACCGTACCGATACGCTTTGCCCTGTAATGATAGATTTTTGCTGGATTTTATTCAATTTAACCTATAAGCCAAGGTCCAAATGTAATGAAATTTTACGAGTAAGTTTTAAACATTATAAACTACTAGCATGTCAAATTTCGTGTTGATCTAAATCCATTTACTATGTTTTCACCTTTTAGAGCCAAATATGCACTTTTAGTCCTTTTTTTAGACAAGTGAGAAGTTCATTTTGAGCCCTATGCTAACATCCCACAAGCACAAAATATACATATCAAAAGGACCTTATATGACTGTTCTAGGTACTTTGCCACCCTACTAGGAGTTCATAGGTTCGATATACTTTACTTTGGACTTGCTTATGACTTGTACAACGCAACAACTTTTCTGATCTCTGACGTTGAATCTCTTAACCTGAAATGGATGGAATGTAATGCATTAGGCATATATTGCCTAGTGAGGTAGTCACAGTTAAAACACAATATCAAGAAAATACATTCCAATTCATAACTTGACAATGCAATAAATCAATAGAAACAATGCAATGAACATATTCAATAACAATGATTCTTTAATTCATCAATAGCCCTTGGATCGATTATGGATAATGGATACGCGAATTCCTACGCCTCGCTAAATTAATGAATGGTCTAGTTCCTGCGTCTCGCCAATATGACCAATATTTCAACACATCCCTCCGCCTCGCCAAATCAATATAGGTCGTAGCCCTAGGACCGTAGTCCACTCATGCACTGAGCTCATGAATTCTATGGCATGCTAATTATACCCAATGTCCTTCGAATCCAAGGTCCGGTGACAATATCAATAGTTCATGTTCAATATCAATAGCCATGTTCAATGTTCTTATCGATAAACAATATTCCGGTGTCTATAATCAATGATAATATCAATAACAATGGCAATGTCCAATGATCTCAATGACATCAACAATGATCGATGCTTCATTTGCAATGTTTCGATAACAATAATGATGCTGACTTCAATAATCAATGACAATGGCTAGATCAATGGCTATATAAATGCTCTATATCAATGTCCCATACTTTCATGATTCAATGACAATGGCGATGATAATGACAATAACAATACTCAATGACAACAATGACAACTATGTCTGATCTTCAATAGCAATGACGATGACAATGACAATGTTCAATACTCGATGCGATAACTTCCCAATGCTTACCATAATGTCCGATAAGTGATTCGATGCAATAATCCTTAACAACGGGGTTAGCAACGATAATTCTATTAATGATAGAGCCGGGAAAGGCACCTAGCCTAATCCCGAGACTCCGACTACACTCACCTCGTTATTCTGAAGCTTTTAAGGCTCTCAGATGTAATCCCCTTGTTTGTAGCTTTTGTTGGTGATTGTGGATGATCTCTACCCACTTCTTGAGCTAGATAAAAACAATAGGATTTGGTTAGATTCAATATTACGATGCTGAAATTAATATAACGATATTAAAATCAATATCGAAACTTGAAATAGCTATTAGCTATCAAACTCCATGGATGGCCAAACCTTAGCTTGTGATTTGGTTAGATTCAATATTACGATGCTGAAATTAATATAACGATATCAAAATCAATATCGAAACTTGAAATAGCTATTAGCTATCAAACTCCATGGATGGCCAAACCTTAGCTTATGATTTAGCTTGATATATCCATGGAATTCAATAATAGCTTAAGGGAAAAAGCTTACTCGTTAGCTAGGATCATTTCAATAAAAATAAACCGATCAAAACTAAACTTTCTTCAACCTCAACAATGGAGGTGTATGCTTGGAGGTGGAAGACAACAATAAGGTGAGGTGCTTGCTTGGGGATATTCTCTTTGTTTTAATTGAAGGGTTTTCCTTGCAATGAAGGAAGCTCTCCTGGTTATCCCACATATGGGATTTATAATTGAGGAGGGGCTAATTGAAAAATTAGTCCCTCAACTCTCATTTCCTTTACTTTTGTCCCCAAACTGCAAATTTCTATAATTTAGCCACTAAAAGGTTTCTAATACATTCATTAAGGTCCTTAAACAATAATTCAACTCAATTAGAGTCCACTACTAATACAATTGACCTCGTGGTCAATATCAATACAAAATTTAAATATTTCTGATGTAGGGTTTTCGATCACCGAAACCCAATTCTAACTAGGTCAGATTTTGGGGTGTTACATTAAGTGCTTGGGCTAAGGTCTGCTCTTGATTTTATCTTACACCATCTTTATTTTAGATTACATATTATTAATCTGAACCAATAATAAATAAGGTCTGAACCATTCACCTATCGTATTCAATGCCCCTTTTGAATCTGAATCTTGTGGATATATCTAGAATACCAAGCTCTCACCTAAACCTTCATCTTCCTAGCTCCGGTCGCCCCGATCTTCATCACCGTTGAGAGTTGGCATGCACTGTCAGTACCAAAATAACCCTCTTTTTCATCTGAATAAAACCTCGCCACCACTCACCCTGGTTCTTCGTTGTGCGCCGTGGAGAGTTGTTAAAATGTTCGATGAGAAGCAAAGCGTTTCTCTTCTATTTCTCTACGATTCTGGCACTGTTTGAAGTTCGTTCATTACACCGTCACCACGAGTGAGTTCCTCAGGCTGGGCCGACAAAACCCATGCCGCAGCTCTCATTTTTGACATTGGCAAAGGCTTATCGGAGCTATGCTCTTTCCTGGCGGCTATTCCCCTATTATGGTTGTGTGAGTTAATGGTTGGGTTATTCTGAGTTTTTAGCTTTTTCGGCTTGTCTTTCGACAATTTTGGTTGCGTGTGGCGACTACAGGCAATTTTTAGCACGCTTGTGATGGTGTCCCTCAAACTGAACGGCCTGACCGGTTGTGGACCTGGTATGGCCTTTGAACCGACCTGGTCCGACTCAGTAAAATGGCTCAACAATCGAACCGGTCAAACAATAGACTGGGCCCAATTCGTTTTACTTTTCGGCCAGCCTATTTTTGGCCCAATAGTTGTTGATATTCGACCTGACCCGATCTATTCGACCCAAGCCCAAACTCCTTTGACCTGAACTGAGTTAACCCGATAACCTAATCAACTCGTCCGAGTCAACCCGTCTAAGTCATTCCCATTTACTCTGACTGTTGACTTTGACTGTTGGTCGTTGACTTTGACCAAAAAGTTAACATTTTCTAAAAACCCTTATTCTTTATTTTTAGACGTCTTGAATCTGATTTTGAAGTTTGTTTCGTGAAATTCTAACCCGAAAGTCTCCGAACTGGACGTCGAACCTGAACATGCTTATGTACTAGAGAAGTTGACTAAAGGACTGACACATATTATTTGTTTAAAGGTACTAGAGACTCCCCCGATTGTGCATCTGTCCAGTCCAGTTCCTCTCATTACACACAATTGCGTGATCCCGTGGTAACTCGTATGTATTGGTACATTGTGAATTATCATATAATCGGATTATCCTGTATTAATTTAAGATTTGTTCTATCTTAGGTTCTAGCACTACATCAGAGCATCGCACTGTTGCCTAGTAGATTATTAGACCTACCTAACATTTTGAGGTGTGTTCCTTGTATACTATACGACTGTTTTGCATACTGTTTTACATGTTTTATTAAACTGATCATGTGCACATGACTGGCAAACTTGATTTCGGATAAACATAACATGTTTTCTAAATTTAAACATGATTATACTATACGTTTGATAAACGACTTAGTACCTGATATGACAAGCATGTTCTCTAGTTACTGTTTATCTGTATACAAATGAGTTTATTAATTACTGTTATCACTATTTATTACTGCATACTATAATACTGCTTGGACTAATTCACTGGGGTACTTGGGATATGATATGAAGTCTTTAAAGGTTCAACCCCAATCTATCTTGTAATTCCGCCTGTATAAAGTTCATATGCTTCTACTAGGGTAATTTCGCCCGGACCTAAGGTATTCCCCTAGGATGGTATCCACACCCAATGGGCTCAGGTTAATGCTTGTATATGATACCGTTCTGTGGAACGGCATCCTAGAGTCTGGTTGGGGGTAGATAGGTTACATGAAAACTTTGGATGCTCTTATAACATGTTTTCCTGAAATGTTTTTGTTTACCTAAATTATATAAATATTTTTACCTGCACTATTGGAACACACTGAGCTCCCTAGCTCACTCCCTAAATTTTCTCCCTTTTAGATATTTTGGATAGGCTACCATGTACCTGGTATTCGAAGGATCGACACGTTCGATACTCTATTTAGAATGTAACGTTTCCATCCACCATTTTGTTCTTTCAGGGTGACATGTGCCTATATTTTTGGGATGTATGGACTTTTACGTCATGGGTATTTTGCTGCTATATTCGATATAGCTTATTTTGTAACTACTATCTGATATGTTATTATATAGCTTGATCATTTTACAGCAAGTTACAAAATTTTATTTTTCAAATCAGACGTTTAATTTTTCAACATGCTAAGATGTGCCTTGCTAGACTTGGTCAATTCGCATAGGCCGATCTAAGGGGTTACATTTGGTTGGTATTAGAGCTTTTGGTTTTATAACCTTATATTGTGAATTAGTCCATTTAAAGTACTATTTTGAAATGTTTTACAAAAGTGTTATAAATCATGGTCACGTCACCAAATTTTACATGTTTAATTGTGTTCAGTTCTCTAGTGTTATAAACTGACCTTAGGATTTACCCCTCTTGTAGAGATTCTCTGATGATCACCAGAAGGGGACGTCAAGCTACCCGTGGGCAAGGTCGAACCGCCATATTTGCAAACCCAATTAATGATCCGATAGTTGATCCACCTACTCTAGTTGATCCTCTAGCTCCCGTAGATCCTCCAACTCCTACTGATCCTTCCGCCCCTCATGGTCCCTCAATTTTGACTTCTCCGCCACATGCCTCTAGTATTGACATGACTACTCTAGTTAGAGGAGTACCAGCATCGAGTTTTAATCCATCGATGATAGCGATTGATGAGAGTCTTAGTAGACAGTTTCTACAACTGATTTAGGGGGTAGTCAGAGCGTCGGGCATCACACCTGAAGTCCTTATCTCTCAGACTATGATCGCTAACGGGATCAAGATCTTCTCAGGATCTCTTAGTGGAGCACCGATTGAGCTTGAGAGCTAGCTATATGACACTGAGAGACGTATGAACCAGTTGGGTTTAGAGTCAGACATGAGATATTTGGGAGCTATGTCTATATTGGATGGGAATGCCCACACTTAGTGGGAGTCTGTTGTAAGTAGTTTACCCCACGAGAGGTTGACATGAAATTTCTTTAAGGAGCATTTTAGGAACTGTTTTCTTGGTGAATGATTCCTAAGAGAGAGGCGCCATGCATTTGAAGACTTGGTACAGGGTTCCATGACAATGGTCGAGTATAAGATACAATTTCTGGATTTATTGAGATACGATACTGGTTTGGTATCTTTTGAGAATGATAGATGTGATAAGTTCTTGGAGGGCCTTCGTATTGGGATACGTGATCGGGTGGCTACACACCATGATGAAGTGTTTGAGGGTCTGGTAAATCGGGCCAAGACTATAGGAGAGATAGAGATATTGGTAGCTAGTCAGGGTAGTAAAGATAGAGATCGAGATAGAGACAAGGATTGAGGGCGAGACTGAGACCGAGATTGATTTGGGAGATCCTCTGGCCAATGAGAGTCTCACATGCGCCTTGATAAAAGGGCTCGCACTACAACATATTAGAGGGATGGTTCGAGTTATAGGCATACAACACCTCAAGGCTCAGCTGCTATTCGAGGTGGTTTATCAGGGTTCTCTCCTATACTTGTATGTGAGTATTGTGGTAAATTACACTGAGGAGAATGTAGGAAGATGATGGGTTTCATTCTGGTGAGTGGTGACAAGGGAAAATAAACTGGTTTCATTCTGGTGAGTGGTGACGACGGAAAATGAAAAGGGAAATAATTGGGTTTGATTTTGGTGAAGAGGGGAGATTAACTGGTTTCAGACTTTTCATTTACTTTATTATTATTATACTTTTACATGAAATGTGATCTGTACATGTCTATTTCCAACTGGTCCTCCTAAACCTTAGTGAGATCAAATTTTACTAAATTCAGAGTGTGCATAAACCAAAAAAAAACTTTATTTCAACAGAAAATAATCTTAAAATATCCTCAAACTGAAGTAACCGAAATTGTGTCTAAAATGAATGACCATTTTTCAAAAGTACAAACTCCTACTAAACTTGAATATCTTTTAATAACATTACACCCACATGAGTAGTGTGCTCATGAAAGACCTAGGGTGATAGTTTCTTAATAAGCGCACAATTATGGAGTATCTACTAACACGCTCTATAGACACACAACCACTTTGAATTTTCTTTAACAACTAGGAACTTAATATTTATGTGCTTCAAATTTGAAGTGTTCCTATTGTTTATAGAATAAATGAATGCATATTTATTGTCACAAAATAACTAAAGTGGTCTTTCTATTCAATCTATAATTAGTAGCCCATGTGACAAAATTATTTTGCATCAATATTCTAGTATAATCGAAGTCTGTAAACTTGATGATCTCTAACTTACCAGAACTCTGATATATGGGCATGTAATTTTTTTCTCTAAAAATATCTCATAACTTATTGGCTGCTATCCAATGGCTCATACTAGAATTTCTTAAATATCTGTTTAACATTCCAACAATGTACGCAATATCCAAACGCATACATACTTGAGCATAAATTAGATTCTCAATAGCTTATACATATGAAATCTTTTGTATTTTTTATAATTTCAAGGTTACTTTTAGGGCATTGAGTAAGAATAAAGTTTTCTTATTTAGTAATATGAGTATCACTTGATTTACTCCACTGAACTTGCAGTATATACAATTGTCAACCAAATTTATCTCAAAACCGAATGAGATAATCAATATGAAATTTATAATTTCATTAATGAGGGTCCTACTTAAGCTCATAGATGAATTTCTTTAATTTACATATCATTGATTTTGTATCATTAGACATAAATCTATGATTGTACCATATAATTTGTTTCTTCAATGTCGTCATTGAAAACAACAAACTTAGCATCCATCTTATGTAGCTCAAGTTTAAAATAAGCAACAAGCGTCATGATTATCTTGAAAGAGTCTTTGAATGAAACTTGAGAGAAAATCTCCACAAAATAAATGTCTTCTTTTAGAGTATATCCTTTAGATACAAGACGTGTCTTATACTTATCCATATTACCATTTCCATCTCTATCGATTATAAATATCCATTTACAACCAATTGGTTTGCACACTAAGTTATGAGATAGGTTCCTAAACTTTATTGCCTTGCATAAAATTATACTCTTCTTGAATGACATTAATCCACTTTTGAGAGTTAAAACTTTTTATGGTCTGATAAAAAAATGATTGAGTCATTTCTTATCCATTGTTATCCTTATTTTCTAGAAGAAATACAATATAATAATCTTGAATAGTATTTCTCCTTCCTCTTGTGGACTTCTTTAATGACACATGTTTTTTTAAGTTGTTGAGTTTGTTCTTCTGAAACAATTATCTTATCTTAAATGAGAGTTGTTCAACATTGTTTTGCTGAGGTACTTGATTCACTTCTTTAATTAATGATAGGTGTGAAAACCTAAACATCGTTAAAAGTGATAGTAGGAATTGAATTATAATTCAATTCCTCCTCAATAGCAATGTATCTAACCAAATTTCTCCCTCCAAACTCAACATCCTAAAAATATTATAGATCTATCCTTAAATAATTCGTAATTGTGGGATAATAAAACTTACAACCCATGAATCACTCAAAATAACCGAAGTAGTTGATTGCTTTTGAAGTTTAATTTCTTCACATGTGTCCTAACTTATACAAAAGAATCAACACTTTGTAAATTATTTTTGTTTCTTTTGAGTAGGAATCTTAATAACTTTATTCTGATATTTTCTTTTATTGCCCTTTATTCTTAGAGACACTAACTAAATGAGGACTAACCAAATGAGTACTTTTACACTTATAATGCTTCAAATTTTCTTCCTCTTTAACACAATGCGAAACAAGTTCAGTTAGAGCCTACGTCTCCTTTTGAAAGTTTTAACTATTTTTTGAACTAGTTGAATTGTATAGGAAGCGGTACTAAAAGCATAAGAACAAACAATTATTAGAAAATTTGAACTTATGTGCCTTAAATTTTGAAGCAATATTAAACATTTTCATAATGTACTCCCTCACATTTCCTTGACCCTTATACTTGATAGACTTCAAAGAAGGCATAAGTGATATCATCTTAACCTTAATGTTTAGGGTAAAACATTTCTTAATATCGTCAAGGAAACCCTTAGTATTAATAATCTCTTTAGATTTGTGCTCCTAAAGACATCTAGAATATTGTGCTTTATGATCTTTAGACTCATACAATTCAAACGATCTCACCTCTCGAAATACCTTTTATGGCTGCTCACCGCAATGAGAAGTGCAAGTTGTTTTTTCCTTAGTGCAAAGTCTATGTTCATACAACCACCAAATACAATATATAAATATCTTTTCTATTCCTTGAAATTAGTTTCACTAAACATGAGTATAGAATGTATATTAACAAATATTGTAACAAAAAAAGATCAATTACCTAAATATAGAATATAAATAAAATAAAATAAAAACAAGCTCACATAAATATTCATAAGTAAACAAATAAATTCAAAATAATGGCTAGTTCCCCTCTAGATACAAAGTACAACATTTAATATCAAGTCTTTGGAAAGTAATATTAACCGTAGGCGATACTCTTGTTGTAGCAATCAAACATTGACAATAAACTATGTCAAACAATAGATTAATCTTTGGATTAACGCATTGCTCACATAAAATACCTTATAATCGTCACACATTTATCGCCACAGTTATCGCTGTAATTCTGCCAAATATTAACTTTCCTTTGGGTCATTTAATAAACGCATGAATTACAAGAACACATAATCACTTAATATTTTAAATAAACTAATCTACACAACAGCGATCACTTTGGTGACATTATGTTTCAATTAATTCATTAAAATATTAGACATCCGAAGTCAAAATATGAATTATTTGTTTCAAAATGTTTTCCTTAATTTTATCTTTCAATTAAATTAAAAGATAACCAAAATAATAATAAATTTGAATAAGGGTAAACCTCGTATCAAGATACCAAACACTCCATTAATATTTCATCTTTGGACAAAACATTAACTTGCAAGTAATATCTTGGTACAATAATCAAACACTGATAATAAGAATATGTCAAACAAAAATCTTCTTTTGGGCCGATTTATTGCTCACATGTAAAACTGAATAATTATCACATGTTTATTACCACGGTTGCACATGTAACAATGTCAACTATTAATCTTCCTTTGGGCCTATTAATACTAACATAAGCTGAATTACATGCGCAAAACTTCTATATTTGAAAATAAAATAATTTCCACAATAGAGGTCACTTTGGTGACTTAATATTTCAATCAATTTATCTTAAAATATATAATATAAGTATACCGATATATAAATTTAAAATTTTGTAACAGTCAAAACTAAAATTTCTGTTAACACTTAAGTTTTCGAAATAATCCAAAATAAGGTTGTCTAAATGGGGCTATCAGAAATTAAAAAACCTAAATCTTTGACTATTTCCCAAACTTTTTCTAAACGTGCATTTACCAAAATTTTCACTATAAACTTAAAGGTAAAATTTGTAAATCATTAAAATAGAATTACGAATAAACCAAATTAAATCTAATAATAATAATAAATGCATTCTAAAGCCATATATATGGAACCCAACCTAATTACTGGAGTTGTTCAAAGTCAAGCAGTTAACCAACAATATTAAGCAAAAGAGGTTCGATTGTAACGGAACAAACATAGATTGTTGTAAACTGAAGCTGTTGATTGTTCCATAGATAAAATGAAACCATGTTTATATATATTTAATCAAACTAATCCATATGCAAGACTGTAGTAGTCACGGTCCTTATCATAAAAATTTTGCTTTGGAATCACTAACCAAATAAACTTGAGGTCCAAGTCAAACACATCACTGATTTGGTGTAACTGTAATGGCATACTTTCATATGTACGAGTATGTACACACATACATCATAATTAATACAAACATAAACCATTAAACCACATAAGTTACAACATAGATAAAGTTTTCACGAACCGGCAACGACTAAATCATTGAATATTCAATTTTCTTTCTTTCTTTCTTTCTTATATTTGAACCATAATAAAAAAGAAAATCAATTGAATGTGAAACACCGCTGGTTTGCTATCAGTCAAAATTCAAAGGTCGGCAAAATTTTCACTTTTACCGTACGCAATTCTTAGTATGGTACCCATATCATAAAAACAAAATAGCGATAGACATAAAAACCCTAAAAGCAACTTGAACTTTATTAAAAAAGGATTAACGCTAACAGAATAAGATAACGAACTGCATAATAATATCAAACATGATAGCAAACCGAAACATAATAGTAATATTATCAAAATATTATCAATGATTGATGCAAAACCCTAAAACCTTATTAACGAAACAACCTAAAGTTAGATTAATTGATTTTCAATAATTTAACATGACGAGGTTCCGATGTCACTTGTAAAAATTAAAGCATACCCAAAATATAACTGGTATGAAAAATTAACACAGGATCTATCATGTCAAATTATCAAGAACAATAAACTAAATGCAGAAGCATACCTGAATTCATTGATGGACTGAAAACCTTGAATCTTTGATGAAAATCGCCTAAAAGGTGGTTGTGATCTTCCAAGAAGATAGATTATCTCTTGATGTAAAACTCTCTGACGGAAAAGGAAAAAAAAAGTTAACTTATTTCTTGGGGACTACTACATCTTTATATAGTTGATTTATTAAATCAACTATTAAATATTTATAATTCCACCCCGCATTAAATTATAAATACATCTTATGGTGTTTACACTTTTATTTTCATGACACGACTAATATAATTAATCACTTAATTTTATATTATACTTTATAATATCATCATATATTTTACATATATATGCACAATTACAGATTTTAATCTAACATGCTAAACATAAGAAAAACAATAGAAATAAATTGGAAAAGAAGAAGGAAATGAATGAGTTTCATTCTGGTGAGTGGTGACGAGGGAAAATGAAAAGGGAAATGAATGGTTTTGATTTTGGTGAAGAGGGAGATGAACCGGTTTCAGACTTTTCATTTACTTTATTTTTATTATACTTTTTTTATTTTATCTTTTCACTGCACAAAGGTCATTTTTTATTGGTTGATTTGGACGGTGCACTTTCTTTTATAACCTCATTTATTATCTCTTTGTTTTCCAATAAAACCAGTTGGTTAACGTTAAAAAAATAAAATATATTGGTGATATTGGGGTTATGATTTGACCCAAAATTATAAGAGATCATGAAAAGACTGAACTTTTCATAAATAACAAAATGCCCCAAAATATTATAATTCATATTATAATTATATTGTTTTAAATTTAATAAAAGATTTAAATGAAAAATAGGTGTCTAAATTATACCACTTTTAAATTTTTTAAATTATTTTTTTGTAATATTAAGTGCACAAATTTTCAACCGTTATAATTTAGGTGTCTCGTTTTAACTACCGTTATTTTTTAAAAAAAAATTTATTTTATTTCTTTTCAATTCCTTTTATTTTTTAAACTTATTTTTTTAAAAAAACCCCTAAGTTTCCAAAATCCACAAATTAGCCCCAAATTCGAAATCCCTAACTCACCAAAACTCAAATCATGATTTGAGTCGATTCCATCTCCGATGGCCACGCTACGGCCCACCACATTCATCGTCGGACCACCACGGTCGTTTACCCCACCACCCTGTCACCGGAAATCAACCGAAATCATGCAAAACGCTGGACGAACCGAAATATTTGAAAAATTCATTCGAATGATTTGCGACGAGCGACATCTAAACGACGACGATTGGTGCATGGGTGTTTGGGAGAGGGGAGGACGCTCCATTCCATCGTCGGAATCGTGGTCAACGATGGCGGGAGCGGCTGGATTGAGGGATTTAGGTATTTCAGGATTTAAGAATTTGTGAATTTGGGGCTTTTTTGGAATTTTGAGAATTTGGGGGCATTTTATGAAAATTTTAATTTTTTAAAAAATAATTAAAAAATAAAAATAAAATCTACCACGTGTCACATTATAATTGGCTAATAAGATTTTTTAACAACAATTAACATAGAGACACCTAAAATTATAATAATTGAAACTTTAGGCACCTATTTTTACAAAAAAAAATACTTTAGGCACCTAAAGTTAAAAAATGTATTCTTAGGCACTTACTTGCCATTTAAGCCTTAATAAAATGTATATTTTTTTTCATTTTCACTTTATTTGTTTGTTTATACTTAAATTGGTGTGAATAATATTTATACTACTTAATATTAAGAACATGTGTTTTTTTCCATTTCCATTTTATTTGTTTATTTATATTATAATTAGTGTTAGGGTTTATAAAATTGGATTTATACTTTGCGAAAAGGGAAATTTGCACATAGAACCCCTAAATATTTTACTACATTCAGCTAAATCCCTACGTCCAAATTACGCTATAAAACCATCAAATTTTCATCTTTTACTCAATTAAGTCTTTAAATCATTTTTGAAAAAAATCCAACCCCCAATTTAGGGATGGGTAAATTTTCATTTCAGACATGACACCTTTTGGTTTTATTATTTTAGTCCTTCAGTTTCTCTTAATTTAGAGAGTAAAATTTACTTTTCGATTAATTTAATTCTTTAATTTCAATAATCTATAAATCTAAGTGTTAGAAAACACTTTAAAAATCATTAGAAGTGACTTTAAATAATAATAATTGTAATTATGGTTTTATGCAATATGTTGTGCGAATTTTAGAAAAATTCACGACCGCAACACCTGTAGTGACTGCAGTATCATCAGTTATGTCAGCAACCACGATAAATGTGATGCGACTGAAAACGCAGCCGCAAATGCTATTTAAATCCCTGGTGTGAACCACTCACCTACCATATTCAGTGCCCCTTTTGAATCTGAATCTTGTGGATAAATCTAGAATACCAAGATCTCACCTAACCCTTCGACTTCCTAGCTTTGACCTCCCCGATCTCTACCACCGTTGGGTGATGGTGTGCACCATCGGTACCAATATAACAGTCTTTTCCGTTCAAACAAAACCTCAGCCACCACTCGCTCTAGTTCTCCGTTGTGTGCCGTGGAGAGCCGTTTAATGTTCGATAAGAAGCAAAGCGTCTCTCCTCTATATCTCTATGATTCCGGTGTCGTTCAAAGTTCGTTCGTCGTGTTGTCGCCACGAGTGAGTTCCTCAGGACGAGCCGAGCAAAACCCAGGTCGTAGCTCTTATTTTCGATGCCGGCAAAGGCCATATCGGAGCTACGCTCTTTCCCACCGGCTATTCCCCTATTTTTGGTAAGTTTAGTATGATATTCGACTTGATTATGGTTGTATGAGTTAATGGTTGGGTTATTCTAAGTTTTTAGCTTTTTCTGGCGTGTCTTCCGGCCATTTTGGCCGCTTGTGGCGACCACGCGCTGTCACGAGTGATTTTTGGCTGCTTGTGATGGTGGCCCCAAATCGAACCAGCCTGACCTATCGTGGACCCGGTCCGGCCTTCAAACCGACCTAGTTTGACTTAGTAAACTGGATTAACAATCAAACTGGTCCAAAAATAGATCGGGCCTGATTATTTTTTGCTTTTGGGCAGACATGGTTTTGGCCCAACAAATGTTGATATTTGACCCAACCTGATCTGTTCGACCCAAACCCAAACTTGTTTGACTCATACCTGACCCGAACCGAGTCAACTCGATAACTGAGTCAACTTAGTTGACTTTGACCCATTGAGTTTGACCGTTAACTGTTGACTTTGACAAAAAATTTAACTTTTTTTTGAAAATCCCTATTTATATTTTTCGATGTCCTAAGTCTAATTTTGAAGTTTGTTTCGTGAAATTCTAAACTGAAAGTCTCCAAATTGGACGTCGAACCCGAACATGCTTATGTACTAAATTTATTTAAGAGAAGTTGTTGAATAAAAGACTAGCACATATACTATTTGTTTAAAGGTACTAGAGACTCCCCCGATCGCGCATCTGCCCAACCCAGCTCCTCTCATTACGTACAATTGCGTAATCCCGTGGTGACTCGTATGTATAGGTACATTGTGAATTATCATAGAAGAGGATTATTCCCGTATTAATTTAAGATTCATTATGTCTTAGGTTCTAGCACTACATCAGAGCGTTGCACTGGTGCCTAGTAGATTATCAGACCTACCTAACATTTTGAGGTGTGTTCATTGTGTGCTATACGACTGTTTTGCATATTGTTTTACATGTTTTATTAAACTGATCATGTGCACATGACTGAGAAACTTGATTTCGCATAAACATAACATGTTTTCTAAATTTAAGCATGATTATAGTGTACGTCTGATATACGCCTTAGTACCCGATATGACAAGCATGCTCTCTGGTTACTGTTTATCTGTATACAAATGTGTTTATTAATTACTGTTATCACTGTTTATTGCTGCATACTGTAATATTGCTTGGACTGATTCACTCGCTACTTGGAATATGATATGAAGTCTTTAAAGGTTCAGCCCTAATCCAGCTGGTAATTCCACCTGTATAAGGTTCCTACACTTCGGCTAGGGTAATTCTGCCCAGACCTAAGGTATTCCCTTAGGATGGTACCCACGCCCAATAGGCTCAGGTTAATGCATGTATATGATATCGTTCTGGGGAATGGTATCCTGGAGCCCGGTTAGAGGGTAGATAGGTTACATGAAAACTTTAGATGCTCTTATAACATTTTTTCTTGAAATGTTTTTGTTTATCGAAATTATATAAATGTTTTTACCTGCACTGTTGGAACACACTGAGCTCCCTAGTTCACTCCCCAAATTTTCTCCCTTTCATATATTTTGGATAAGCTACCCTGTACCTAGCATTCAGAGGATTGACATGTTCAGTACTCTATTTAGATTGTAATGTTTCTATCCACAATTTTGTTTTTTTAGGGTGACATGTGCCTATATTTTGGGATGTATGGATTTTTACGTCATGGGTATTTTGCTGCTATATTTGATATAGCTTATTTTGTAACTACTATCTGATATGTTATTATATAATTTGATCGTTTTACAACGAGTTACAATTTTTTTTTTCAAATCAGACGTTTAATTTTTCGACATGCTAAGATGTGTCTTGCTAGACTTGGTCAATCAGCGTAGGCCGGTCTTGGGGGTTACAACTGTACACTCACAACCCCTTGGCACACATGAGGCGACTTATTATAGTGCACTTTAAACCCTATGGCACGCTAACTCTATCCGATAATGTAATACCCAAATTTTACTCCGGTATATGTATATAAATAATCTCTATAAATAAAACCATGAATAAATAAATATAATAAGTAAATTCAAAAAGTCAATAAATAAAGTCCGAATGTCCAAAAGCCCAACATAAGTGTCCATTTACAAGTGCCTAAAATCCCTTACATACTCATAGCCCGATTACAACTCATATATCAGCTTTAAAGCCCAAACAAATACAAATTCATTGTTTTCCCTCCCATTTTGTAACCCAAAATTGGAAAAGCCCTAAGAAACACGGCCCGCCAAAATGGGACATGTGTCCCCTCGGGAGTGCCCAGTGCTTCCTTCACGCGGATCAATTCCCTAGTGATGTCAGCTTCGTCAGCCACTATAAAAACCTTAGGAGAGAGAAAATTAAGGCATGATTACACAATTATTGCAACATTTATCACGGAAGAGAGAGAGAGAGAGAGAGATTACCAGAAACTAAGGATACGCTAGAAAGCCGAAGATACCACTAGAATAGGCCGTGAGAGTGCTATCAGAATTCACCTTGCAGGTCAGGAAGGTAAATGACTTCCTCTAATTTTATCTCTGCAAATAAAACGCACAAAAATAAGCATTCAATCTAGATTGTAACATAAAATAGAGATTTAAAAGTAAAAACACACAGAGTTAGTTGAAATCTTAACTTTTAATGCTGGTCGGAGTTGTTAAAAGTGGCAGAGTCGAAAATGATTGGGTTGTGGGCAATTCAGGACTAGATTGGGTGAAGAATGGATGGATTCTTTTGAATCTAGCTAGTTAGGGTTTGATTTTGGGGAAGTATAGGCTAGATCTGGTGGATTGGGGTTAGATTTAGGGCTCAGGGCTAGAAATTAGAGAAAAAGATAAATTTTAGGGGTTAGGGTTCTAGCGAGTGGCAACCGAAAATCGCCTGACGACAGTCGGCGTCGGTTCATGGTGGTCAAAAAACATGAAAAAGTGGTCGGAGTGAGGTTTTCATCGATTGAAGGGTGGTTGAGGCGGCGTTTTAGGGTCGAAAAGTTTGTTGTTCATCCAAAATGGATGAACACAGATGAACATTCAACCAGAATCCTTGGATTTTATCTAAAATGGTATGAAGTTTCTGGAAATGTTGTTTGCAATTACAGCATTTGGGGTAGTGAGAGAGCAGAGAGAGAGGAGAGAGTTATCAAATGGCCGAGTTGGCCCGGTCTTAGGCTTTTTATAGCCCGAGTCAAACGACACCGGTGTCGGGTTGACTCAACCAGCGCATTATCAAGCGGGTCGGATATATGATCCACGCCTTCTTCTCGGATCCTTAGAGATATGACATCTTCCTTGTAATCCTTACATTCTGGTCACTAGTACAATAAAATTAAGCCATTTAACTTGCATTTCTTTCAATTTAGTCACTGATTTACTTTGTATATCTTGATTAATGCATGATTAATACATGTTTTTTAAAATATAACATATATTATGAATGTTAGAAAATTAAATTCACTTGGGCATAATTTATAGAGCCTTATATACTTAGTCTTTTAATTAAATTAAATAATTCAAATAGGTGAGGTAATTTTAGAAAATAAATGATTATTAGATGGAAACTTTAAAGTCCTAAGTTGGTTAGTGTCTCATTGTAATGAGGTGTTAATCAAGGGGGCTTTTTAGTAGAACATTTAATATTTCATTTGAACTTAGAACATGTAATCACACATAGTTAATAAAATTAAAGTTTAATTAAGATTAGGTTTAAATAATTAGAATCATTAAATAAATAGGAATATTGTTAAATTTGGGTTAAATATGGATAGTGCCCAAACAATTGGGTGTTATCTCATAAATACCATAAGCCTAACAATATTCATAGTTTCTAAATTAATTCAACTAATTAGAGCCCTTACTAAGTTAGAACTTAAAATTGACAAGAAAATAAATGGACATGCATTGAAAACCTTTTGTGTTGGGATACGTTTTTGAATATGAATCAAAGTATCCTAAAGTAACTGGATGTTTCCAAACTCATATTCATTTAAATTACTGTTCGAAATGCAAAAATGCCACATGAAATTAATAAAGTACCGATAACAGGCATTTGTAGGAGTGCTAATCTTTCCCCACACGTAATTGACTTCCGAACCCTAATTTTAAAGAAATGAATCTCTAGTTATTTTATGGTGTCCGGTCTACCAAAGTGACCGGTGGCGACTCCAAATTGTTTTCAAAATTAAAGGAAAATCCAATTTAATATGAAAACCCCTAATTTTCAGGATTAAATGAATTAAAACAGACAAAAACCTTGATTTCAAAAAAGGAACTAATCAATAGGCTATTTTCATACGTTCGATTTTAAAAATGGTCGCAACAGCTTGGCGACTCCGCTAGGGACATATTTTATTTGAGAGTCAGGCCTAATTAATTAATTTTATATGGCATTTTGAGGTTGTGGAATAATAATTTGAATTTAATTTCTCTAATAAATTTTGGATGGATTTTTATGAAGAATAGGGGTAGCTTTTGTGTATGATATATCTTTCATTCATGCATAAGCCTTCCACACGGGCTTTTCACCCTTAAGTGGGAGCGAGACATGATCTGACGTGAGGCTCTCCACCTCTGAGTTCGAAATTTTGTCTTTCTTCCTGTATACCAACCTGATGTAACGTGAGGTTTACGCCTCTGGCAGAAGGGGCGATATACACTCGAATTGATGTCTTGTTGTTGTAGTATACAGTAACGATAGTTCGGGTACCTAGTGTTTAGAACAAAACCCATATTCTGTTATCTAGAAACACACCCCACTAGAGCCAGACAGGAACCTAGGACAGGTGCTGTCGGTTTAAATACATTTTTCTTGTTAACTTCTTTGCCAAATATTATATGTTTTTCTGTGTTAATATTTTGTTTTTTGTTTTTCATATTAATTCACAATACTAACACTAGTTTTTTTGTTATTTTGTTTTTATTGTTGTTTTATTTTGTTCCTTTAAATGAACAATGTCATATTGCATTGTTTTGGCATCGGTTCGGGAATCAGTTGATTAGGAAGTATTCTGTAACACCCCTTTCCCAGCCTGGTTGGAAATCGGGTCATAAAGTGTTACCAGAAAAAAAAATTCAGAGATTGAAAGCTTAACCAGAGTTCGGAATCTTATTAAAATTATCTTATTAATCTTTTTAAGACTTACCAAACTAACTTATTAATATCTTACTCTAATTGGGGTTAATTTTAAACATTTTCAAACTTAGGGATTAAACTATAAATTTTACAATTTAAGGGTCCTTAACTGAATTTCATGTTATCAATATGAATCTTAAGTATCTAATTATTAGACTATGAAATTTCATTACAAACCGAGGTCGTTTACCCATCCAATTAGACCATACAATATTTAGTGACCATCTTGTAAATTATTCAAAACTGTGTCCAAAGCCTTTTTAACATAATTAACTACCTCCGTATTGATACACCTTGGGTCCGTATTTTGAGTGATTAAGGCCCTGTATCAATACCACTGAGACCGTATCGATACAGGTTGACCCAAGTTGACCTTTCTTAAAGACCCTGTTTCGATACAGCTAAGCTCGTATCAATACAGGTTGACCAACATTGACCCATAAAATACAACCTAAGGTCATATTGATACAATTTATTTCCTATACCTTACTGCCAAGATCCGTACCGATACACCCTTTAATGTATCGATACACCCTGTTTTAGCAAGTCCAAATATACAAGGCTATATCGATACAGCTGGACCTGTATCAATACACCTGTGTTGTAATAACAGATTTTACCTAGTTTTTAGCCAATTTAACCTGTTGAACGATGTCCAAATGCCACAAAATTTTACTAGCAAGTTATTAAACCATGTTTCTAATAGCATACAAAATTTTAGAGCATTTCGAATCCTTTTACCCCATTTTCACCTTTTAGTACCTTTAGGCCAAAATTAACTAGTTTTACTATTTCACAAGGATACCAAAATGCACATCTACCCCTTAGACACTTAGACCATTACACACAGATAAGAATAGACAATTATAACATGTCTAAACCTAATGCCACCTTAATAGGAGTTCAAGACAAGATGTAAGCATACATGGGGTTGATGAGGGTGACTTGCAACTGCAACCACACGATCGAAGCCTGAATTTCTTTAAGATCCTAAAATACATTAGACGCACGAATGTTAGGCTTACATATCCTAGTGAGGTAGTTATCACAAATCCAAATAAGTTTATTGATGACATATATGACTTGTAAGCATGCTTGAGTGTCATATGCATAACATTAACATATACAAATCATGCTTAATATCAATATATAGTAATTTCATATATTAAATGTAAAACACATATTCTTTCATTTTCCTTGGACATAGCAAGCTTTGGATACGTGGATTCCCCTATACACCAAATCATATCGAAAGTAGGCCTTAGCCTTGAGCCTTAGCTCTGGAGTCCCTTACAAAATCCAACCTTTTCTCCCCACATATAAGCCGTAGCCCCGGACCATAGTCCAATCCCTTACATAGTGAGTTCAAATAACCCTATGGCATGCCAATTGTATCCAAAGACCACAAGTGTCCAAGGTTACACATATCATCATAAAACTTACCTTTGTGCCCTTGGCCATGTCATATCGGATTGCAAATTGAGCCTTGGCTCCAAATGGCATATCATGTCATTTATGCAACATATCAATTCCCATGTACCTCAATATTACATTATTCACTTTTCACATATATCATATAACGATTAAATCATGGCATATCATAATGTGTCCAAATCAATAGGATAACCTTACCCCACTTACCATGTGGAGTTCACATCTCGTAAGCTTTACTTGAGCTACCCAAATGAAGGTACAATGTAAATATAAATCAAATGCAACTGGGATGGCACCTAGCCGATCCCAAGACACAACTACACTTACCCAATAATAGGAGGCTTCAAGGTTCCCGAATTACAATCCCTTTGCCCTCGAAAGAGTTCATAATAGTCGATGGTGAAGATGACTTGCCTCCCACCACTTGAGCTAGTCCATAATTAGAGAATTACATTAGAATCGAAACTTATGATTCAAAAACGTTTTTCAAGCTTACTAAAGCTTATAGACAACATCAAAATAAGGAAATTATCCTACTAACACATGGGCTTAGCTTAAACATTCAAGACTTAAAATCTTGAAATTAAACTCTACGGATTGAAGGAATTATCAAATTGATATAGAGGTCTTACTCACCAAGCTACAATCTTTCAAATGATGTATCAAAATCAAACAAAGTTCAAAGATTGGATTAAGGTGCTTGCTTGAGCTTAAGCTTGAAGATGACAATTGAGGTGCTTGCTTAGACTCGTTGGAAAAAGGATGAAAGGAATGAAGGTTTTGTCTCGGTTAAAACTAACAAGGCTTTCAACTCCATTTTTTCCCTCTATTTGTTAGACTTAAGCAAGATATTTTACAACTTCATCATGGTTGCCTCCCAAGCAACCAATCACATGGTTTCCTAGCTTGGGAGGAAACCTTTTAATATTCATTTAAGCTTTCCTTTCCATCCTTAATCATGTTGTCATCCTTTCCTAATGAGATGGCCAATTTCACGTGAATTAAAGGCAAGCAAGCAGGTGATTCACACCATTATTTGGTATAATTACAAGGATGGTCCTTCAACTTTTTAAACTTTGCACTTTGGCCCCCAAACTTTGGATTTTCACAATTTAGTCACTAAAAGACTTTCATTCCTTAAAAAAGGTCCCATAAATTCAATTAAGCTCAATTAACTCCCATTACTTCAAAATTGGATACAAAGATTGAGCAATTACATCATTCGGGTACAACTAGTACACAATTTCTGATTACCAGAACCTAGTTCTGACTAGATCGATTTTTGAGGTGTGACATATTCAATATGGCTGAAGGATCTAAGAAACTAGGAGAAGATAATATAGCAGTTTGGACATGGTTAGAGCAAACCCAACACGAGATGGGAGACAGTCTTTGTAAAGGAGATATATCACAAATGAAGAATTATGCCAAGTTAAATACCAACCTGAATATTTGTTTGCCCGAGGTCAAAGCTATATGGGATCAGTGGGGAGTTGATATGAAAGAGTCTTTCCAAAAGGAATTTGGATACATAGCCTTACTATTAAGAGTTCAGTAGATCAAGAACTGCTCCGAGCAATGGCCCGATTCTAGAATCCGGTGTCTAACTGTTTTACCTTTGGGCAAGTGGATTTGACACCCACGCTTGAGGAATACGAGGCCCTAATACACTGTCCCAGAATTCAGAGCGAAAATATTTACATCATGCCTAACAATAACTCGGGATTCAAGAAGAAATTGGTATAGATTACGGGGAAAAGTAAAGAATGGTTAGATAAAAAGATAGCCAATAGTGACAGTACTGATCAAAATGAGGACAAACAATACATAAATTGGAGAGTCCTTAAAGATTTAATACTGACGAGTGACGAGCCGGATAGAATGATGAGCTTATATGCTTTGTGCATATATGGACTGGTGTTGTTCCCAAGGACTCCAGAACATATAGATCCTTCAACAGTAGGGCTATTCGAGCGATTAGGGAAAAGTGTGAATTTGGTACCTGCAATCTTGGCTGAAACATATAGATCACTTACTGCATGTAAAAAGTCAGGAGATGGAAGGTTCTGGGGCTGTGCAGAATTGCTAGAAGTCTGGTTTAGAGGGCATATATGGAAAACATCTTACAGAGCTATAAGGTACCTCGATACATACTCACCGATAGGGGAGCACTTAGCTAATTACCCATTAGAAAAGAAGAAGGAAGAGCAATGGAAAGAATACTTCAAAAACATGAAGGATGTCGATGTTGTGTAGAGGGCTCTTTGGTTGAACCAATGGATAACTTTTATGTACCGATGTGGAGCTCAGGATTGGGTCCTGTTACCCAGAATTTGGGGTGGAATAGCCTATTGTCCCCTATTAGTGTTTAGACAGTCCGGTTCAAGACAATTCATACCAGCTACTACAAACATGGCACAATTTGAATACGCACACAAGACAAATGATTATAAAGGGATGGTAACTCAAACTGCAAAAGCTTGGGAAGAGCCGAGGAGGGTTCAGCCATATCAGGAGCTGAAAGTTATGCCAAGGTATGAAGAATGGAGGTCTCGAAGGGTTAATGATAACACATTTCAGGGAATTTAGGAAAATGTTGACTCATCTGCTCAACTTGCTAGGAGCGCGCCATCTGCATTGGAAAAGCTCAGGCATGATCAAGAGTTGGACTTGAAGAAATATGAAAAAGGAATCAGTTATCTTACTAATGAATTAACCATGGCAAAATTGCAAGTGAATATTCATGAAGGAAAAGAGAAGGAGCTCATGGAACAGAACAAGAAAATCAGTCAAGACTTGAAGGAGCTGTAAGAAATTCATGACAGTTACAAAGCAAAGCAAAAGGGAGGAACGAGCAAGATAATGTAGAACTTGTCAGAAAAATTGGATGATATGACAAAATAAAGGAATAACTACAAGAAGATGTACGAAAAAAAGTCCTGAGAAAGTAAAGAATCAAACAGCAAGGGCAAGAAGACGCTAAAAGAAGAACAAGCTCAAAATTTTGAATTGACTGCCCAAGTGTCACAGTTGGAGCAAATGGTCATGAAGTACCACAATGAAGATAAAGTCCAGATGGAACAAGAGAAGGAAGAACTATAGAAAAAGGTGGCAAAATTGGAAAGTGTAGTACAAGACTTGAAGGAAAAGCTCGCGAGCTACGAGGGAGCCCTACACCAAAAAAGCGGAGCATGGAAAGGCAAGTATGAAGCAACACAACGCACTGTCCAGAGCCAGAATGATGAATTGGTTAACTTCAATAAACAAGTCAGGAGTGTTGCTTCGTACGTGCAGATCTTCTCAAGACAAGCCATGAGTCTATTGAAAAAACCGGACATTGAGCTCGGGCATGGAGAAGTCATTATCCGATTGCTACATGAATTAGTCAATTTAGGAGTTAGGGCTAGCTGCTTTCTGTGGGAGAAATTATCTTTTCCTTGTATTTACCTTTTAGCTAATGAATGTTTCCAAAAGACTAGTTCTTGAATTCGATGCCTCTTTGTATTCATGCATTCAGTCATGCATTTACATTACATTTTATTTTTCAAAATAAATGGTTTAATAAAGAAAGGTTCTATGTCAGTTTGTTTTGAAACCGCAATCATACGGAACATGCTTGCGCTCCAGAATTATGGCAGTAGAGGACATGATTACTAGTCTTGAAAATAACCGTGTTGAAGTGCAGAACAAATTTGACAGAATTAAGCAGTCTATGAAGGACCATTTTTCTTAGGCTTAGAGGGAGATAATCAACCAGCTAACTACTTTGCTGGGACCAAAGGAATCGGGAAAGGGTAAGGTACATGATGGATCGAATAAAATGAATGAACAATTTGATACTACATCTCACATAAGGGAATAGCCTGAGGGACCTCCTCCTGTGAAGAAGGTCCATATCAATCTAGCTGGGGCTACTGCCAGTCATCTAGTCAATATTGGAGCGAACTTTGGGAGTGGTGATGAAGTCCCTAACTTGAACACTGTCAATAAAATTGAAAAGATCCGAGCTAAAATAGAGAAGAAATATGAAGAGTGCTGCAAAGCCTTGGAGGGCCACTTGTTGGAGATGCAAAGAGCAAGTGAGCAGGGGTCTAGTGCTATTGATTTGAGTCTTGTTGCTGACCTGGTCCTGCCACCCAAATTCAAGGTACCATATTTCGAGAAGTATGATGGGTCGACTTGCCCAAGAGCAAATCTTACCATGTATTTTCTCAAGATGGATGCTTACTTGAAGGATGAGAAATTGTTGATTCATTGTTTCCAAGGCAGCCTGACAGGATCAGCAGCACGATGGTACACCCAACTAAGTCGAGTAAACATAAGGACATGGAAAGACCTTTTTGGGGCTTTTAAGGAGCAATATAAACACGTGTCTGAAATGGTTCCTAGCCCGTTCATGCTGCAAGCCATAGAATAGAAACCTACTAAAAGTTTACGACAATATGCGCAAAGATGGAGGAAGATGGCAACACAAGTACAACCAGCAATAATGGAGAACAAGATCACTCACATGTTTGTAAACACTCTTTGAACGTTTGATTGGCAACGCCACCCACAACTTTGCTGATATGGTGACGACCAATGAGTTGATTGAAGCGGTAATCAAGTGTGGCAGATTAGAAAGTAGAGAAAGTTCCCGCAAGAATTTCAAAAGGAAGGACAATGAAGTAAATATTACTAGTGCTTAGGAGGCTCCAAAGAATGTCACGATTACACCCCGTGGGGCTGTGTCGGGGAATACACAGAATTCAAACAAGAAGGATTCTCGAGGATCGAGAAATGAAAAGATAAATTTTATGCCTATACCGGTGTCGTATTCTGAGTTATACCACAGTTGTTTGATGCAAACTTGGTGAGACCCTATTATCTTATACCAATTCAGCCTCTATACCCTCCATGATATGATCTGAAGGCACATTGTGAGTATCATGCTGGGATTCCTGGGCATACAATTGAAAATTATACTACATTCAAGAAAGTAGTTCAGAATCTGGTCAATACTGGGTGTTGAAATTTGATTAACTGAATATTGCAGCCAACACGTTACCTAATCATGAGGGACGAGGTGTGAATACAATAGAGGAAGATGATGAGGCCAAGTGGCTGAAGACTGATGTATCTGAGATCAAATCTCCTTTAAAATGGGTGTTTGAACAACTATATAATGTTGTAATGATGCAGATAGGAATGGGAGTTGAGAAAGAAGTGGTGACAGGCACATATTTTGAATATCACTAGGAAAAAGGTCATGAAATTCAACACTGGACTAAGTTCAAGTGCTTGATTCAGGGTATGATGAATAACAAAGAAATTGAGTTTTCTGAAAAGACCGGTGGAAGAAATGAAGTTGAGATATGCACCTCTGAACCTTCGAGGATTAAGTATCAGGTTAATAGGCAGTTGGTCATCTCTGCTAGGCTAAAGATGGAAACCTCTTTGGCAAGTACGAAGCCGATAACGACTCCCAAGATTGTGATTGCTCCACCAGCACCATTTGCTTTCAAGGATTCCCACAAGGTTCCTTGGAATTATGCTGCTAATGTGTCTTTACCGGAGAAACCAAAGCTCCAAGAGGTGATAAAGTCACTAGATGAAATAAAGACAGTTTTAGAAGGAAAGCAAAATGAAGTGCCTGATACGGAGCCAATAAACAGAGTAGGGCATTTTACCAGAAGTAGCAGATGTTATTCACCCGAAACATCGAAAGAGGGTGAGAAGACAAAAGGGAAGGCTGTAGAATCGGGGATGATCTTTGGGGAAGAGCCCGCTCCCAAAATAAATGATCTCATTATAGAAGAACATGCCCAAGATATTTTGAAGTTCTTAAAGCATAGTGAATATAGTATAGTTGAGCAGTTGAATAGATAACAAGCTAGAATCTTTGTCCTTGAACTACTATTAAGTTCGGAAGGGCACCATAATGCTTTGATTAAATAGCTCAATTAAACGTTCGTGCCAAATGATATATCAGTACACAAGCTGGACAGAATTGTGAACCATATTACTGCAGATAATTACATCACCTTCACTGATGACGAGATCCTGCAGGGTGGAATGGGATCTGTCAAGGCTTTGAATATCACGACTCACTGTAAGGGTCATGTTCTTCTCGAAGTTCTGATAGATATGGCTCGACACTAAATGTTTTGCTGATGGTTACCCTGCAAAGGTTGCCAATCGATGATTCACATATAAAGGCATGCAAGCATACTGTCAGAGCATTTGATGGAATAACTCGAGAGGTGCTGGTAAAGATCGAGGTACCACTGCCAATTGGGCCTGCAATTTACAATGTTGACTTTGTGATTATGGATATCAAGTCAACATACAATTGCTTGCTGGGAAGGCCATTGATTCATTCTGCTAGCGTAGTACCTTCATCATTGCATCAGAAACTGAAATTTGTGATAGATGGAAAGTTGGTTTGTGTTGGAGCAGAAGAAGATATTATTGCTTCGGTAACTATTGATGCCCCGTATATTGAAGCAAATAAGAATGCTCTTGAATGTTCGTTTAGGGTTTTGGAATTTATCAATGCAACTTTCATTGTGAGGGAAAGCCAATACCTCAACCAAGACTATCAAATTTCACTAAGATGACTGTCCGTGAGACACTTGGTGGAGGAATGAAGAATTTCATAATGAGAATAACAGCTTCAAACCTTAGAAAATGAAGAATTTCAAGGAACAATGATAAACCTCAGGGGATGAAGAATTTCATAATGAGAAGAACAGCTTCAGACTCTACGGTTTGGCAGAAGATTAAAGAATTTCATAATTAGAAGAACAACTTCAACCTTTGGTGGTCAGATGGTTCAGGTAAAATTTGTGTCTTTTTAGTCTTTGCCCTATTTCTATTCCACAACAATGAGCAAAGAGGGGCAACTATAATACCTAAATTTTACCTAGGTATATGTATATAAATAATCCCTATAAATAAAACCATGAATAAATAAATATAATAAGTAAATCCAAAAAGTCAATAAATAAAGTCCATATGTCCAAAAACCCAACATAAGTGTCCATTTACAAGTGCCTAAAATCCCTTACATACTTACAGCCCGATTCCAACTCATATATCAGCTTTAATGCCCAAACAAATACAAAATTCATTATTTTCCCTCCCATTTTGTAACCCAAAACTGGAAAAGCCCAAACAAACGCAAATATGTTTATTTGGCCTGCCAAAATGTGACATGTGTCACCTCAAGAGTGGGTAGTGCCTCATTCATGCGGATCAATTCCCTGGTGATGTCAACTTCGTTAGCCACTATAAAAACCCTGCGAAGAGATAAAATTAAGGCATGATTATGCAATTATTGCAGCATTTATCATAGAGGAGAGAGAGAGCTTACTAGAAACTGAGGAGACGCTGGGAACCGAAGAGACCACTAGAATAGGCCGTGAAAGTGCTTCTAGAATTTGCCTTGCACGTTGGGAAGGTAAATGACTTCCTCTGATTTAATATCTACAAATAGAACGCACAAAATTAAGCATTCAATCTAGATTGTAACATAAAAATAGAGATTTGAAAGTAAAAACACAAAGAGTTAGTTGAAATCTTAACTTCTAATGCTGGTCGGAGTTGTTAAAAGTGGCGGAGTTGAAAATGATTGGGTTTTGGGCAGTTCAGGACTATATCGGGTGAAGAATGGGTGGATTATTTCGAATCCAGTTAGTTAGGGTTTGATTTTGAGGAAGTATGGGCTAGATCTGGTCGGATCGGAGTGAGATTTAGGGTTCAGGGCTAGAAATTAGAGAAAAATGATAAATTTTAGGGGTTAGAGTTTTGGCGAGCGGTGGTCAAAAATCGCCTGACAATAGCCGGTGCCGGCTCGCGATGGTCGAAAAATATGAAAAAGTGGTTGGAGAGGGGTTGTCAAGGATTGAAGGGTGGTTGAGGCGGCGTTTTGGGGACGAAAAGTTTGGTGTTCATCCAAAATGGATGAACACAGATGAACATTTATCTGAAATCCTTGTATTTTGATCTAAAATGGAATGAAGTTTCTAGGAAATGTTGTTTGTAATCAGAAAGTTTGGGAAGTGAAAGAGTAGAGAGAGGAGGGAGTTATCAAATGGCCGAGTTGGCCCGGTCTTGGGCTTTTTATAGCCTGAGTCAAAGGACACCGTTTTGGTGTCGGGTTGACTCAACCTGCGCATTATCAAGCGGGTCGGATATAGGATCTGAGCCTTACTTCTCAGATCCTTAGAGATTTGACCTCTTCCGTGTAATCCTTACAATCTGGTCACTAATACAATAAACTTAAGCCATTTAACTTGCATTTCTTTCAATTTAGTCACTAATTTACTTTGTATATCTTGATTAATGCATGATTAATACATGTTTTTTAAAATATACATATAGTATGAATGTTTGAAAATTAAATTCACTTAGGCATAATTTATAGAGCCTTAGATACTTAGTCTTTTAATTAAATTAAATAATTCAAATATGTGAAATAATTTTAGAAAATAAATGATTATTAGATGGAAACTTTAAAGTCCTAAGTTGGTTAGTGTCTCATTTTAATGAGATGTTAGTTAAGGGAGCTTTTTAGTAGAACATTTAATATTTCATTTGAACTTAGAACATGTAATCACACATAGTTAATAAAATCAAAGTTTAATTAAGATTATGTTTAAATAATTAGAATCATTAAATAAATAGGAATATTGTTAAATTAGGGTTAAATATGGATAGTGCCCAAGCAATTGAGTGTTATCTCATAAATACCCTAAGACTAACAATATTCATAGTTTTTTATTAATTCCACTTATTAGAGCTTTACTAAGCTAGAACTTAAAATTGACAAGAAAATAAATGGACATGCATTGAAAACTTTTTGTGTTGGGATACATTTTTGAATATGAATCAAAGTATCCTAAAGTATTTCCTTACAAAAGAATACCTCCATTTGGAATGAAAATGTATTTCCTTACAAAAGGATACCTCCATTTGGAATGAAAATTTATTTAACAATTAAGGATTGAATCAAATTTAAATTATTGTTCGAAATGCCAAGATGCCACGTGAAATTAATAAGGTACCGATAACGGGCTTTTGTGGGGGTGTTAATCCTTCCCCACACGTAACCGACTCCCAAACCCTAATTTTAAAGAAATGAATCTCTGGTTTTTTATGGTGTCCGGTCTACCAAAGTGACCGGTGGCGGCTCCAAATTATTTTCAAAATTAAAGAAAAATCAGATTTAATACGAAAACCCTAATTTTCAGGATTAAATGAATTAAAACAGACAAAAACCCTGATTTCAAAAAAGGAGCTAATCACCAAGCTATTTTCACACATTCAGTTTTAAAAATGGTCGCGACAGATAACATTTATCCATTCCCAATATATTTCATTAAAAACATGTTATCGCATTGTTTTACATATGCATCAATAAAACTAATTTCCAACACCATAAACCATGTTTGTAAACCAATATGAAGTCTCCTTTCGGAAACCATTTGCCAAACCTCTTAGGCATCCACGTATAATATCATTTGTAATGCATTTCACATGGAAAATCATGTATAAAATAATAGATAACAAATCATGCTTGAAACCAAATCATATAAATCAATACACATATCAAACCGATAATCAAAAGGCAAAATAGGGAAAAACTTTCTTCCGAGCTTAGTTAAGCTTGCTAGGCTATAACCAAACCCCCAAACCTTAGTTCAAACTTTATTTGAAGAACCAACTTATAATTGCACTCACCAACTTGATATCGTTTTGGTGTCAATGTCTCAACGCCAACGCCTTGACGCCTAATCAAAAATCGTCCGAACACTTTCATAAAAAAATGCAAGGGTCAATATAAATTAAACTACACCAAAATAACTATTTTATTATAGAACTACTGTCACAAATATTCGAACCATAACTATTCGAACAGCAGCTCACGAAATGGCCAATTTCCATTTCCCCTGTCCTTCACGCTACGGCTCTATTGCTACTGCCCTGATTTGATCACATCGATTACCCCCCCCCCCCCCATTTTTTTTTTTTACTCCTTCAACAATTTAATGGCCTTCAAATGACCATAATGGTCCACGTATACAACTAAAATCCCAAACAAATACACACATATATACATACGGAAATGAAATGGGCAGCAGAGCCCAGATCTGTCCCGAATGTCCGATTCCCCTTAATTACATACATTAATTTCTTCGAACACTCACCATGCACACCACTATATGATCCAATAAATCAATCAACACTCTACCAAATATCCCATTCCAAGAACTTAAATTTAAATCCAACCAATTAGATTAATTCTGGGATTAAATTATAAAACCAACTTTAGGTTATTATTACCCATGCACAAAATATTAGAACTCCATAGAAATCATTAGATTACTTTAATCTAATCAAGATTTATGAGAAAATCCATTGAAAATTTAATAATTCCATTAGAAATTCGTTTTAATTATCCCTAAGCATGAGAAACCATAGATTAAGAATCAAAACCATGTAAAAAATCATTAAAAAACATTGTTCCACCTTGCTTGATGGAAACCAACTTGAAGATGAACTCCCATCTTGATTTCCAACAAGAAGAATAGTGGAGATAATTTAAAAATCAAAATCCTTAATCCACAACTGTTTAGAAAGATTTGGATAAGAAATTGAAGTAGAAATAATTAAGGAATCAAGAAATCCTTAAGTTCTGTTTGGGAGAAAATGAGAGAAACTTAGAAATGTCTTCCTCATCTTTTAGAAAATTACAACCGTAAACTTCTTTTTGTCAAAAACAAATAGGAAAAGATATTTCTCTTATTTAATCTAATAATTGCATTAAAGTACTATTTTAGCCCCTTTTACAAAATTGTCATTATTAATATTTTATAATCTTTTGCAAAATAGTCATCATTTAATTAATATTAAAACAACCCATTTAATTTGTAGCACCCCCTTCCCGGCCCGGTAATTGGGTCAGAAAGTGTTACTGGAAAATAGATTCGGAGATCAGAAGTTTATTCAGAGTTCGGAACCTTATTTGGAATGTCTTATTAATTTCTTTTAAGACCTAACAGATTAACTTATTAATAGCTTATTCAATTCGGGGTTAATTTTAAACTTTTTCAAATTTAGGGACTAAATTGTAAATTCCACAAATTAGGGGTCTTTATCAGAATTTTCTTTCCCTATCCTTCAATTAAACTTATGAATTATTAGCCTGTAAAATTTTGTTATTAACGAAGGTCATTTACCCATCGGATTAACCCTCTTAAGATTTAGTGTGTATTTTGTAAACTGTTTAAAACTAGGGTTTAAGTCTTTTAACAGAATTGACTGACGTTGTACCGACACACTTAGGACCGTATCAGTATGCTAAGCCAAATTTCTCAATTTAGAACTAAGGGTGACAAGCTCGTATCTATACATCTAAGCATGTATCTATACGCGTTGACCAAGGTTGACCCGTTTCGGTACACCCCAAGACCATACCGATGCAATTTACATCCCAAACCTTTCTTCCAAGGTCCATATCGATACAGCTTGACCCGTATCGGTATCCTCTTTTTTCCTAAGTCCAAATATGCAAGGCCGTATCAATACAGCTTGACCCGTATCGATACGTCTGTCCTATAATGACAGATTTTATCTGGTTCTTACTCGAATTAACCTGTTGAATGATTTCCAAATGCCATGAAATTTTACCAGCAAGTTATTAATCCGTAATTCTAATAGCATACCAAAATTTAGGGCAATTCAAATATGTTTACTATGTTTTTACCTTTAAGTTCCTTTAGGCCCAAATTAGCTAGTTTATCAATTTGCAAACGTATCATATTTCCCATTTTTACACCTAGGCACTTTAAGACCATTACATACATATCAAAATAGACCATTCTAACATGTCTAAGCCCTATGCCACCCTACTAGGAGTTTAGAACAAAATGTAACATGCATATGGTTGATGAGAGTGACTTGCAATCGCAACTACACGATCGGAGCATTGGGTTGCGAGAATTTGAGTTGCGAGGTTTCCCTGCTAATCCAGATTGCATTTGTTTCACTCCTCTTCCCTTATTAGGATTGTTCTGAGAGGCCACTGAGGTAGGAGCATTGGGATTCTGCGGACATTGTCTGATGAAGTGGCCAGATTCATCACAAAGATAGTAGGACCAGACTGCCTGCGACACTGCCCAAGATGTCTCTTCTGACAAAAATTACACAAGGGAATCTGCGGACTTCTCCCAGAACTTCCCGTGCTATCAACTGATGTCATACGAGAAACATATTTTACCAGAGACTGGGATTGCGGCACATATCCCGTTCTTGGTAGCTGTTGAAAAGTGGCAGACTTTTGGTCCCACTATCTACCTTTCTTCTTAGGCATAGGAGGTCTAGAATCATCTCAGAACCTCTTATCAGATCGGGATTGGTTACATTTCCTTCTTTCATAAGCCTTTTGAGAGGCTTTTGTAGCAATTGCCCGGTTGACCAAGTTTTAGAAGTCCTTCAACTCCAAAGCAGCGAAGAGGGGGCGTAATTCATCACAAAGGTCGTCAATGAACATTTTACACTTCTCCTTCTTAGTGCGTATGATCTCTAAACTATACCTCGAGTACTTACAAAAGTCGTGGATATACTGCTCCACGGGTCGCCCCCCTTGTCTCAGATGGAGGAACTTCTTATGCCTTTCAGCAAGGTAATGGTCGCTGATGTACTTCTTACGGAACTCTTAAAGAAAGAAGTCTCATGTGACTTTATGATCATGTACGGTGAGTGTCACCGTGTCCCACTAACTTTGAGCTTCTTTAGAAATCAAGGCTAGAGCACACTTCAAATTGTGTTCATCAGGACATCTCATTTGTTTATTCAAAACTTTGAGAGTGTTTTCCAGCTAGTACTCAGCTGCTTCGGGATTGTCTTGATCTTGGCCTGGTGAAAGTGTAGACCGAGTATTGTCGGAGCTTGTCAATAGGGGCTCTCGAGACAGGTGAAGATATTACAGCAGGCTAAGGTGGTTGCTCTTCCCTGAGAGACACAACCACCTGTTTAATCATCTCAGCATGGACGTCAAATACTCCTGTTGAGCGGGAGGCATCGGAGGAGGATTGGGTGGGTTATTCTGCCCTACCTGTTCAGGTTGAGTTTCATCTCTAAGATTGTCCCCTTGTGTTGAGGAAGAGCAGGGGTGTGGCTCCATTGTGACACGTCTATCGTTAGGTGCGAAAATTCTTAAAATCTAATCAAACAAAAAAGGTTAGATCGTGTTAGTTGCAAGTCACGGATAACATACACAAATAAAATCCTAGGTGGCATATGAACATACAGACTCATGATAAGCCTAGGTTTAGTGCTAGAATCAACTAAACTCTGGCTCTAATACGACAAATGTAACACCCCCTTCTCGGCCCGATAAAGAATCAGGTCGGAAAGTGTTAATGGAAACAAATTCAGAGATCGGAAGTTTATTCAAAGTTCAGAACCTTATTTAGAACATCTTATTAATTTCATTTAAGACTAACAGATTAACTTATTAATTGCTTATTAAATTTGGGGTCAATTTTAAACTTTTTTGAATTTAGGGACTAAATTGTAAATTCCATAAATTATGGGTCTTTATCAAAATTTTCTTTCCCTAGCCTTCAATCAAACTTAAAAATTATTATCCTGTAAAATTTTGTTATTAACGAATGTCATTTACCCATCAGATTAACCCTCTTAAGATTTAGTGTCTATTTTGTAAACTGTTTAAAACTATGGTTTAAGTCTTTTAACAGAATTAACTGACACCGTACCGATACACTTAGGACTGTATCGGTATGCTACAAAATTTCTCAATTCCAGAACAAAGGGTGACAAGCCCGTATCGATACATCTAAGCCTGTATCGATATGCGTTGACCAAGATTGACCCGTTTCGGTACACCCCAAGACCATACTAATGCAATTTACTTCCCAGACCTTTCTGCCGAGGTCCATATCGATACAGCTTAACCCGTATCGATATGCTCTATTTTCCTAGGTCCAAATATGCAAGGCCGTATCGATACAACTTGACCTGTATCGATATGCCTATCTTGTAATGACAAATTTTATCTGGTTTTTATTCGAATTAACCTGTTGAATGATGTCCAAATACCATGAAATTTTACCAACAAGTTATTAATCCATAATTCTAATTGCATACCGAAATTTAGGGCAATTCTAATCCGTTTACTAAGTTTTTACCTTTGAGTCCCTTTAGGCCAAAATTAGCTAGTTTATCAATTTGCAAATGTATCATATTTCCCATTTTTACACCTAGGCACTTTAAGACCATTACATACATATCAAAATAGACCATTGTAACATGTCTAAGCCCTATGCCACCCTACTAGGAGTTTAGAACAAAATGTAACATACATATGGTTGATGAGAGTGACTTGCAATCGCAACTACACAATCGGAGCTCATAATTCTTCCAAATCCTGAAATGCATGAGGCACACACATGTTAGGCTTACATAGCCTAGTGAGGTAGTTATAACAAAAGCAACCAAGTTCTTATTTGGCATAAATGACTTATAAACAAGCTTGAATGACATAAGTACACCATTAATCATATATCGATTATATTCAAGGCCAATTGTTATATTTTCACATCTCACATGCAAAGCATAGATACATAACATTTCCTTGGACATAGAAACCAATGGATATGCGGATTCCCATATACACCAGATCATATCAAAAGTTGGCCATAGCCTTGATCTATAGCTCTGGAAAATATCCCTTACACAAACCAACCTTATCTCACCACATATAGGTCGTAGCCCCAGACCGTAGTCCAATCCCTTACTTAGTAAGCTCAAGTAACCTTATGGAATGCCAATTGTATCCAATGTCCACAAGTGTCCAAGGATTACACATATCATCATAGTTCTTACCTTTGTGCCTGTAGGCCATAACATATTGGATAGCAAATCATGCTTACCCTTATGCCCGTAGGCCATATCATATCAGATCACAAATTGAGCCTTAGCTCCACAAATCATATCATAACATATACATAGCATGTTTCAAATGTCATGTACGAACTTTACAACATACCATAATGTTGAGAACTTATCATGCTTACCATTAGCACCCACATATGCTTGCTCTACTTAAGCCCTTAAACAAATGCAATTATAATCACAAAAACGAATGCAACGAGATGGCACCTTGCCTATCCCTTGACACAACTACACTCACCTTGATTCCAAAGCTCTCAAGGCTCTCGGATTATGACTCCTTGGAACCTAGATTTTGAGGGAGATGACGATGGATTCTTCTCCACTTGTTGAGCTAGTCCAAAAATTAAGGATTGCATTAGAATCAAACACAATGACTTATAAACGTTTTTCAAGCTTATCGAAGCTTGTACACCACATCAAAATAAGGGATTTGATCACCTAATACATGGTCTTAGCTTGGATGATCAAAGATCAAAGGAATTATTAAATTGATAAGGGGGTTTTACTCACCAAGTTGTGAGCTTTCAAAAGACGTATCAAAATCGAACAAAGGCCAAGGATTAGATCGAGGTGCTTGCTTAGCTTGAAGTTGAAGACAATAATGGTGGTGCTTGCTTGTTTGAAGACAAGAGTGAGTTTTGCTTTTGGGGAATTCAAAGTAAGGAAGAAAGCTTTGGTTTCCCATTTTAAAACCATTTACAACTCTTAATCATTCTCCCACCTACTTATGGAACAATAGGAAGCTTACCTACTAACAAAGGAAAGATTAATCAACCATTTTCTATCAATTCATATCTTTTTACAATTGTAAGGCAATTTGCAACTACCCATCACTTTATCTGAGGTATTTCACGTGGGAGGGGCAAGCAAGAAGGTGACTCAGCACCCTATTTCCCATATCTTTTCAATTTAATCACCAAAAGAGATTTTTGCATGGACCTGTATTGATACACCTTATGGCCGTATGGATACGGCTAAGCTAAAACAGGTAAGTTAGTTATGGGCAGTCAGGCCATACTAATACTGGTCTTACTGTATCGATACCTGTTGCGCGTAATAAGTGCTCCACAATTGTGCAAGTGTACACGTCACAAGTTATAGTATAAAAGATATCGTCTCCACAAGGATTGGTACCACTTCAAGAATCTAATCTCTTGCACTATAAAAAGTAAAAGAACACAAGTAGAGGATTGTAGGAGTTTAACTAACATCTAAACTAGAAAGCAATAAAGTAAAAGAAGATGTAATCAAAAGAGAGAGAATAGGCCAGGTTATCGTGAGTTAAGGTGTGATAGCCGATTGGATCGTCTTGGTAAAAGAGTGCAAGGGCAACTTAGTTGTCGTGGCAACTTGCACATCGGGGTTACCTTGGCAACTAATCGATGGTTGCCTGGGCAACTACTTGGGCGATTGGGCAGCAACTTCAAGGCTCAGCGGAGCGTTCTTCAATGGTTACTTCTTATCCCTAAGTCGAAACTCTAGCTAATTGTGCATGCCTTGACAATACATCCTTGCGTGAATCAAGGGTGAACAACAACCAATCTTGCGCTCCTCTTAGCAGTTGAAATCCTTAACTTATTCCTAAGCCGGATTAATCTTCACCATCAATAGATTGAATAAAGGCCATGCTCATTCGTTTCTTGAATCTAACTCTCCCGATATTAGATAAATAGATGAGGTTACGAGATCCTCTCCCAATTCACTCGCAAACAAGAATAAAAACCAAGAATGGGTAAACCTTAAATTGAAAGTGCAAACTCTTATTACCTAAACAAAATCCAATTGTTTCTCACAACCACAAAACACAATAACCTTAGCCAAATAGATTTAGTTCATGGCTAGGTTCCAAAGAAACACCAAACAAAGAATTCCTAACATAAACCTAATTGAACAATAAAGAAAAATATGAAGAATGGTTGAAGCCTTTGTCGAATTCTCTTCCCCTTTGCTCTCTCCTTGTCGAAATCTCTCCCTTCTCTCCCTTTGGAGTTGACGGCTTGGTCCTCAATTTATAGGGCTAGGTCAAAGTCTTTTTTTGAGGAGGAAGTTAAGTTGGAATTAAATACTTTTAAAGAATATAATTCTTTATTATATTTAAATTCCTTCTAGATCTTCTCCTATCTTCTTGGGATTTAATTTCTCTTTAACCTCTTCATGGAAATCAAACTCCTTTGGGATTTAACTTTGCTCCACATCATCTTGGATTTGTCTAGTCATCGATTTTGACTGCCATATCATCTTATCCCTTATCGACAATTGCCCTGGCAACTAGCTCGGCATCTCCTTCATGTATTGCCCTGGCAACTGCGTCGACATCTCCTTTATGCACAGCCCTAGCAACTGGTTCCAGCCTTGTTTAGGCAAGTGATTTTGCACACACACAAAAACACACCAAAGTAGTATCCTTTTCCACAAAATTAAGCAAAATATGAAATCAAGCTTGTCCACCAAAGAAACAATGCAAACATGCATGAATGGCTAATAATGCAACTAATATGAGCCTAAGTCTAGCAATAATATGAATAAAAAGGGTGAATAAAATAGTACTTTTAGACACTTAACAATACGCCTGGCTTATTTTCAACATTTTTAGCTTTGAATTTCTTACAAAAAGGTCCCTACAACTTAAATTAAGCCCAAATAACTTTCATTACTTCAAAGTTGGGTACAAGATCGAGCAATTACATCATTCGGGCATAACTGACACAAAATTTTTGATCGCCGAAACCTAATTCTGACTGGACCGATTTTTGGGGTGTGACAACTCTCCCTCTAAAGAAAATTCGTCTTCAAATTTTCACTCTAGCTGAATAGATGAGGATACTGCTTCCGCATCATCTCCTCTGGCTCCCAGGTTGCTTTTTCCACTAAGTGACTTCTCCAAAGGACTTTCACTAATGGCACAGACTTGTTTCAAAGTCTCTTGACTTCTCATGTGAGGATCTACACAGGTTCCTCCTCGTATGTCAAATTGGATTGAATCTCTATAGACTCCAGCTCGATCACGTGATAAGGATCAGGCCAGTACTTCCATAGCATAGATACGTGGAAGATATTATGTATTCAACTCAACTCTTCAAGGAGAGCTAGTCGGTTGGCAACATGTCCAACTCTCTCGATTACCTCAAATGGGCCAATAAAACAAGGGCTTAGCTTCCCCCTTTTGCCAAAACGAAGGATCTTCTTCCACAGAGACACCTTAAGGAAAGCTTTCTTACTAACATCATACTGAATGTCCATTCTTTTCAAATCAGCATAAACTTTTTGACGGTCAAAGGCATCCTTGAGCCGGCCACGAATGATGGTTACCTTTTCTTCAGTTTCCTAAAGTAATTCAAGGCCTAACACCTTGCCTTCACCAAGCTCGGTCTAACAAAGAGGGGTTCTACATCTTCTTCCATAAAGATCTTCATAAGGAGCCATTTTAATCGAAGCTTGGTGACTATTGTTGTATGCAAACTCCACCAATGGTAGGTATTTTTCCCACGTATTCCCGAAGTCGATAACACAGGCTCGTAGCGTATCTTCCAGAATCTACAAGTAAGAGTCGATATTGATATAGAACACTTATACATATGGATAAAAGAGGAATAAGGTTACCTGAATAACCCTTTCAGATTGGCCATCGATTTGAGAGTGGAAAGTAGTGCTTAGGTGAACTCGCGTTCCCAAAGCTTCATGTAGGGTTCTCCAAAATCGGGAAGCAAAACGTGGATCACGGTCGGAGATGATGGACACAGGAACTCCTTGCAAATGAAGGATCTTACAAATGTACAATTCAGCAAGCTTAGGCAAGTTGAAATCCATTCTTACCAGAATAAAATGAGCAGACTTTGTGAATCGATCTATAATGACCCAAATAACATCATTCTTCTTCGGTGTCAATGGTAGACCACTTACGAAATCCATCGTGATACGCTCCCATTTCTATTGTGGAAGCTCGATAGGTTGCAGAAGGCTAGTTGGCACCTTGTGCTCGGCTTTAACCTATTGGCAGGTCAAACACCTAGCCACAAAGTCTGTAACTTCACGTTTCATGCCCGACCACTAATACAACTCCTTCAAGTCTTTATACATTTTGATATCCCGAGGATGAACCGAGAAAGAACTCGAATGAGCTTCATTTAGAATTTGACTCTGAAGACCGTCATCATCGGAAACACAAACACGGTTTCAAAAACATAACAACCCTTCAGAATTCATAGCGAAGTCAGGATCCAGCTCATCCTTGATCTTAGCAATAAGAGTTTATAACTCCTCATCAGATTCCTAGAGTTCTCTAATTCGAGATACGATAGTTGCTGAACTCTCAATTTAGCCTATAGTTTGCCATGTTTCTTAAGCCAGAAGTGAGCATTCAAACATCTCAGGGAGGGAGTGGGCTTCCGACTAAGGGCGTTAGCAACAACATTGGCTTCACCGAGATGTTAATCAATGACTAAATCATAATCCTTCAAAAGTTCCATCCATCGACACTGCCGGAGATTCAACTCTTTCTGAGTTAGAAGGTACTTCAGGCTCTTGTGATCGGTGTAAAAGTAACACTTCTCACCGTAAAGATAATGCCTCCAAATCTTTAAGGCAAACACAACAGTAGCTAAATCTAGATCATGTTTTGGATAATTCAGCTCGTGTGGCTTAAGTTGACATGAGGCATAGGTAATGACTTTTCCTTCTTACATAAGCACACAGCCAAATCCCAGGTGGGACGCATCACTGTACACTGTGAAGTCCTTGCTTGATTCGGGTTGCACCAAAACAGGGGCATGAGTTAGGACTTGCTTAAGCTGATCAAAACTCCTTTGTTGCTCCATTGTCCACACGAAGGGAGTTTCTTTAAGGAGAAGCTTTGTCAAGGGTGCAACAATCATCGAGAACCCTTTGATGAATCTACAGTAGTAGCCTGCAAGGCCCATAAAGCTACAAACTTCTCCAACATTCTTGGGAGGGATCCAATAAAGGATCACTTGAATCTTCTTTGGGTCCACTTGAGTTCCCACATAAGAAATCACATAACCCATAAAGGATACTTCAGATAGCCAGAATTCACATTTACTGAACTTAGCATACAAGTGTTTCTCCCAGAGATTCTGAAGCACAATCCGGATATGCTCTTTATGAGTGGCAGTATCCTTGGAATAGATCAAGATGTCATCTATGAACACAACCATAAATCTATCTAGATAGGACCAGAACACACGGTTCATTAGGTCCATAAAGGCTGCAGGTGCATTGGTAAGCCTAAAAGGCATTACCAAGAACTTATAGTGGTCGTATCTAGTTCGAAAGACAGTATTTGGGACATCCGATTCCTTCACTTGCATTTGATAGTATTTGGATCGTAGGTCTATCTTAGAGAAGACAAAAGCACCTTTCAACTGATCGAAAAGGTCATTGATCCTCGGTAACGGATACTTATTCTTGATTGTTACTCTATTCAACGCGTACTTGCATTTGACGAGGGATTCTTCTCCACTTCTTGAGTTAGTCTAAAATTAAGGATTGCATTAGAATCAAACACAATGACTAGACTGGTTTTCTGGGTGTGACATAATTACCCAATCTCAATTTCATTCTTTATTAAATTTATTAAATATATTTTTCATAAATACTTGTCATGATAAACTTATCAGAAATCAATTTAATTACCTAAATTATTTACCAAAACTAATTAATTAGCTAAAGTCTAACCAAAAATTATAACCCGATTCTGATAATTCACCAGAATCTTCTAGCCCGTTTTTCAGGGTGTTATAAAGTGGTGGTTGAATTTATGAAAACTTTCAAAGAATTGGTCATTCACTTGATTTACATAGAATTATAGTAGAGGATTGCTACAACAATTGGATGGAGCAATAGATGTCACCGCAACGAAAGCTACATCCAGCTGTGATGAAAGTCGATGAGAATGGGATAATCTGACGGTTGGCTTTCAAAAATGTTGCTCACATTGATTTCATGTCTTCCTAGGTAGTATCAAAGTGGAGGGTACGCATGGACTTCAAAGGAAAATGAAAGAAAGACACCTCCACCAAGGTACTACAAGTGGGAATAATTGTAATCATATTGGCCCAACTATTTTTGGGTATAATTGCAACCCTTACCACAACGAAATAATAAATAGGTGCTTATTGTGGGTGCATTCAAATTTCACTAGAATAAGAGGAGGCTGATGATGCCAAAGTTGACCAGAATTAGAGGAGGCACCTACGGACCGAGCTAAGCTAAGAGAAAAGAAGAAAAAGATGAAGAGGTTGCTACGAAAATTGTCATTGCATCTGATGCTGTGGATGCAACTACAGAAAAGACGACGCTGCAACGAAAAGAAGAAGCACCATGCAGCTACATTGGGAGCAAAGGAACATTGAGTTAGTTTCCTTTATTTTTTAGTTTGTTTTGATCATGCATTTCATGTAGTTGTTGTTTTCCTTTTGTGACTGCATTTTGTCATTGTAATTGCATTAAGTTTTATTGTCATTGCATTTATCATTGTAACTGCATTATGTCATTGCATTATGTTTTTGCATTGGGGACAATGCAATCTCCAAGTTTAAGGGTATTCACCTAGGGTTTTAAATGTACCCCTATTTCAAAAAAAGCAAATGCAAGGTTTATTTTGTGCTATAAATTTTTTTCTTACATTCGATGCGTAATTCGTGAATCATGATTGTCAATGAATTGGTTGGATACATGAGATTGAATGTTTTATTAGAATTCTATTATGAATGAATTTGGTTGCTTGAGTAATGGATACTTAGCATCATCTCTTAGATCTTAGATGAATCTGCCTAGTTCAGTTGTTGTTATATATGTTTACAGATCATATTATGTGCAAACAAAGAACACTCCAATATAGGTGCGTAATGAAAGTAGCTTAAGGGGAACACTCTAATGCATGCGTTAGAAAAATGAATCTGGCCAAAGGTTGTCGCTACATGAATGTGTGTGTCGAAGCAATGAAGTACTTCTTGGGGTTTGTTGCACAATATCTTACTTCTCAGGATCTAGGGTGCATTCATTTTTTGATATCTTTCGCTGCTTGTAAAAAAAGAATAAAAAGAGATAAAACGAAAGAAAAAAAATGGAATTATATGCTTATATAGTATAGTGAAATAAATGTAGCTTAGGTAGAAAGAATATGTGATGTGAGACATGATGCTAAGTATTGATGGACTTGCAAGTTCATTCCTTCATATTCCAGAGTTGTCGATGCAATATTCTATTATATAGACGTAATTGATTCAATGATAGTTGAAATGATTCAAGTTGCTAGAATGATCAACAATTAGTGTTTAACCTTGCTGCTTTTTATTTTGCTTGAGGACAAGCAAAAGCTTAAGTTTGAGGGTGTGATGGTACTTTAAATGACATGTGTTTTCTCCTTATTTATTGATTAATTTGTCTCCATCATGTTATCCTTTGCATGTATTTTAACACTTTTATCTTTGTATTTGCATATTCTTAACTTAGTAGCTCCTTCTTGAATTATCTTTGAATTTATCACATTTTTGTTGCTAATGTGAGTTCTTCTAGAATTGCAACTAGGACTGTCACCGCATTGGGATTTTGTTGCATAAGCTTTGTTTAGATTGCGTCCAAGATTGTCTCCATAATAACAACTTTCAAAAAAGATAAAATCAAATGAAGTTGGTGAAAGGATAAGATCAAAGGATGACGACCTGGCAGTTTGTTATAGCAACTTTTGTCTAGACATGAAGTCGCTACAATTTTCACAGCAATACCAGTACATCGAAAGAGTCATTGTCACTACAATGACAATTGTCAAGATAAGATTAAAGAATTATGAGTTGTCCATTAATACAGTTATCCTGCACGAAATTCACATCTACAAATCTATAAAAGAAACTTGTAGACACCCAATTGGAAGATGAAAATGATATATATTCACATATTCTTACTCTAAAAAGGGAGGCTCGTATCTTATCATCTTTTACCTTGGTTTTGGAGCTCTCTCTTGATGGCTATGGCGGACTAAAGCTTCAATGGGGGCAACCGAGGTAAATCCGATGCAGAATTAAGTAGCCACAAGGAGTTCGAAGAAAGAGAAAGCATCAAGGAGCAATCGAGTTAGCTAGAAATAACTTTCCTCATTTTGTTCTTAATGTCTCTTTTGTTTAAACGCTAATGATTATGGTTTTATTTCATTTTGTATGAAAATACTATACGAATATTGATTGAATGTTTATCTTTTAATCTTTGGGTTTGAATGTCTTTATGCACGAAAGTCTTTATTGCAGCCACTGCCAATGAGAGTTGTAGTGACAATTTAAGTTAACAAGCCATTGCAACGAAAGTTGCATGGGAGTACAACAAAAGTTGACTCAATTGTTCTTGTACTGCTTATTAGCCATCATTGAGAGGTGTGGTGAGTGGGCTCATATAAGTCTTTGATTAAGGGTAAAAGTTAAGTTTGGTAATATATTCATGTGCTTTATTGCACCGACAATCATCTTTTCATTTGTTTCTTGTTAGCATTCATTATTCTGCTGATGAATCACTAAGGGAACCCCACTACCATCATTATATTGTTTCTATTTTAATTATAGTACATTGCTATGACATAACCTATATCATTTACCTTTCGTTGCTGCGACATTACTTATTGCAATACCTTATTTTTCTTACTTATTGCACTGACATTGGTAGACAGTCGAACAACCGTCCTCGTGGAATCGATACTCGATAGATTTGCATCTGTCAACTATACTTGCATCGACATGTGTACGCTTGCACAAATTGTGTGATGTTATTTCACCGATCAATGTGCCTGGAAAGACTGACGACCACCTATTGTTCCAGCCTCTTTCGCCACCCCCGTAGCTCCCACCGCATCTAAGCCAATGAGGTTAATTGAGGAGGTCCTGCAAGATGTGAAGGCCTCTATTGCTTCCTCGAAGACACAACTGAAAAGAAAGAAATCCTTTGCCCCAAATCGATGGAGCTTCATCAAAAGAAAAACCCACGTCTCTCACCCAAAACATTCCAAAGGGGACTGAGTCCTCTTTCTCTTAACTCTTTAGTGTCATATTTTTCATTTTTATCATTCATTGCATTTGTATATATGTGTTCTCATGCATTGAGGACAATGTGCACCTTTGGTTTAGGGGTGTGTGTTGCCTCACATTTGTTTCCATTACATTCATTCATTTTTATGTTTCTGTTTGAATTTTGTTGCCATATAGATTAGGTAGAAACATGCATACCAAACAATTAATTTTTTTTCCACAGCTTAATTTTGAACTGATAATTTTGCCAACACATTGCTAGCACAGTTAGAATTTGCATTAGGATTCCTGTCAATTGATCTCTAGCTTTGGGAAATTTAGTTTTACTTAAACACGTAGTATGCATCTAGTTCCCAAGACAAACTTAGGGTTCTTGAAACTGAACTCCGAATAAAAAAAAGAAATTGCCAAAGTAAAAAATAAAGGATACGACCAAAATGTTTTGCCAAAGGCAAGAAGAAATTAGAACACTCTACTGCCTTAGAGACAATAAGTAACTTGGGGCTTCATGGTTTGCTCCCTCTTAGTTCTCAGGCTAACAAAACTTTAGGTTATGAGTGTAATGTGTTAGCTTAGTGATGAAGTTTGGATTAACGTGGGGGTTCGTGGTATGCTCCCTCTTACCTCTCACGCCAAACAACGTTGTGACACGAACCCAAATTTAATGCTAACAAAAGAAACTCTTGGCTTAAAAAATGTGTTTTCTGAGTAAAGTTTTGCTAAGGGAGTTAAAGGATACATGATGCAAACCACCTGCACTTCATGCACACTTCATGAACTTAGGTTGAAGTTATATTGTTGCACCTGAATTTGCTAATCTATTGGCATTACTGCTCTGGGATATCTGAGGACAAAACTAGGACTAGATTTTGTTTGCTAGCTTGTGTTGTTAATCAAGAAAATTTTGTCGAGGTACTTTGCTTTACTTTACTGTGTTTTATAGTTTTTAGTTGCATTACTTGAGGATGAGCAATGAGCTAGGTTTGGGGGAGTCTTAACTCCTCAAAAGATCTATTTTTCACGTATATATTGCCATGTTATTGCTTGACGTTGGGTACATATTTGTGTATTTTCCTAGTAGATTCATGCATTTGCATCTAGGAGTTAAGGAATGTAACGTTTTCATTACAAGAATGAAAGGGTATTTTCTTGTTGTGGTAGGTTAGGAGCAGGCGGAGCAGAGAGAAGAAATGCCAAGCACAGTTAGCAGAATGCAGGAAAGAGAAATGCTGAGAGCAGTTGGCAAAATGCAAGAACTAGGATTGCCAAGATTGGTTGGCAAAAGAAGGACAATCGGTGCCCGGTCAGTTAACCGTTAGTCAAAGCCAGGTCAACCCTAATTCAAAAAGAGGATAACGCGCCTACAATGGTGCATAAAAAAACTTTCAAAAATCAAACCCTGGCTAGGGTTTCCACAAGCACCTATATAAAGAAGCCAAACGACCGAGCAAAGAGAGGCTACACCGTGAGGAAGAAAGAGGGTGGAGGGCAAATCATGTTTCGACTAGGCTGTGACCGAGAGCTCTGGATCCATTGAAGGGTTGTATCAACGAATCTCCTTCTTTGTCCATTTCTCTTAGTTTTTATTTCTAATTTAATGGTGATGTTGAAAAACGATATGGTTTTATTGATTTCTCCAGCCATGAACTAATTCTTTAAAGTTGGCTAGGGGTGTTTGCGATGAACGCTTAGTATTTTTAGGTTTTTAATAATTGAAAGCCTTGAAATTTTTGTCTATTTTGCTAGCACTTCATTTTATCATATTTTATGCCATACGACAGTTTTCATTGAATGCTCATTATCTCTTAACATCTTAATAGACTTAGGAGATATGGATTAATTGCCAAATACTAAGGAGAGAAACTTCAATTGAAGATGTTCACATAGATAAGCTTACTTCAGAAGTGAATCTACCCCTTAGGAGTAAAGATTAAAACTTCGCTAGGTTAATTATTTAAAAACAACACTATAGACGTATAGGTGTTTAAATTAATTAACATAGAGTATTGTCATTGACGGAGGCAATACTTGTAACGACCCAAATTTTTGAGTCAACGTTTCAGCATTGACCTAAGTTATGGACCCTCGTGTTTGTTTGGAGAATCAGATCCTTTGGGCCAAGTTTGGGCTCTATTGGGTGAGAATTAAGTTACATAGGCTTGAGTAGTAACCAATTTGTGAATATGGGAGAAACTTTGACGTTTTAAGTTGCAATTTTACCCACTTTCAAATAAAAGGTTGAACACCCATTTATTTTCCTTGGCTTTCACATGAAAAAAGATGGACAAGGTGAGATCGCCTATTTTCTCTTCAACTTCATTCTCCCACGCACTCATTTCTTTATTTGTTCTTTCAAGCCTTGATTCAACAACAAGAATCCAAGCTTTCCTGATCACTTCTTCTATTCAAGACTCGAAGTTTTAAGTAAGTTGTTTCCCATCTCATGAGCTTCAAGAAAATAGTATTATCTTGTGGAGAGGTGTTTTGGGGGCTTCCCTCAAGCTTGGGTTAAGAGAGGAAGATTAGGGGTTTTTTTCTTCAAAGCTTAAATATGAGAATCTTTGCTAAAGTTCAGTACATCTCTGACTCCTATTATTCTTCAGGATCATAAAGTAATTGCTTTGCTGATTTTATGGTTTATGGGTATTGTATGGGTGGAGCTTGCTTTAAGTAATCAAAGTAATGAATTTGATGATGTGAATGGTATTAGATGACTCTAACATACCCATAAAAAACTTGGTAAACTTTAGTAACACTTTGGGGTGGTTTGGATGTGATTAGAGACAAATTAGTAGTATTTGTCGAGTCTTAGAAAGTGGTTCTACGATTAAAGGTTTCGAAACCTCTGGGAAAAGGTTTCCATACCTTGAGGAAATGTTTCATACCTTTGGGGAAATGTTTCTATACTGTAACCCCCTCGACCGGCCTAGACGCTAGACCAAACCGACTATATTGAGTTTGCCGAAACAAACCCAAAACGATTAACTAAGATTAGGTCCATTTTTTCTTTTTATCTTGTCTAGATGCAATATTATGACATAAGGTGTGAATAATGGCAGCGGGTGAAATCTCAACTGAATTGGGCATCGATAAGACATCCAATTACATGTAATTGCAATTTAGGGACCAAATTATAAATCTAGAAAATTTCGGGGACTTAATTAAATTCAAAGTTACCAATCCTCAATTAGTCAGGTTACATGCTTACTTGTCAAATTTTGGCTCTAAACGATCAACCTAACTCATACAATTACAATCACAAGAATCAACGACTAAAAAGAAAGAATTTCAAAACATAAATTCACTTCAACTGAAATTAACGGCCAGACGTATCGGTACGCAGGACACCATACTGATACGAGAATTATTCTGTTGGTCCGTACAGATACAGTCCCTAGGTGTATCGGTACGCGGGTTACATGGCCAAAATCCCAAATTCCAGTAGCTAAAACCCGTATCGATACGCTACCCTGCGTACCAATACTTAAGCCAATTTTACACATACCCGTACCAATCCTAAAATTGTTGGTTTTTGCCTATTGGATAACTCAAACATGCCTTAATTAACCTTACACATATAAACCACTAAACCAAGGATTATGACAAGCCTTAAGCTCACAAAAACATGAACATTAAGCGGAGTATAGCATCGAAACACAATTCTAAAGGCATGATTTCTAGAATCTTTCAACTCAACAACCAAAAAGAAAATCAAGGTATGTTTCAACATAGGCATCATATCGATAGACTTAGATCAACATTTAAAACATTCTTGAACCACAAAAGCATAAGTATAGGCATATCCACCCTATATGTATACTACGAAGTCCTTCAAGCACCAAACACATATAGGCAAGTTGTCAACAATCAAGCCTCAAACACAACAATCTAATCCATCAAACAACAACATATAAACCACCACAACACCATTAAAACTAGATTACAAATCCCCCAAAAACATGGTAACACACTCAATCAAATGTCTTGCTCTTGGACATTCCTTGCCGAGAGAATGTTGCCCCACAACTCTATTGCTAGCATCAATGGAAAAAGAGAGCGTAAGCACAAATGCTTAGTGAGGTTGCTCTTAATAAACATTGATGCATTACAAAATTCATTTGAAAACCACATGTCATGTGAAGTATAAAACATGCTTAATTAAACCAAAGCATTTTCTCATTTGCTTCCAAAATGAATCATGCATAACATTCATATGCATCAAAACCCTTTTCACATATATCTCATATCACATATATTGGCTTTAAAGGTGATCTCGAATAGACTTACCTCTATCCTTACATTCAAAACCCATAATGTTAATTACCACATTAGATACATGGATTTCTCATTATAGACTTACCTCCACCAAATCTCACTTCGGCTGGGAATAGGCTTATCCCTACCCCTTCATGATAGACTTACCTCCCATACAATAATAGGCTTACCCCTATTGTAAGAAACCGAAGAATACCATTAGCTCTAGTATCCATACCGCTATACCTCAAGGCCACAGAGCGATCGACTTTATATTATAGTGCACTTAATCCTATGGCTAGCCAACTGTATCTGACACTTTCTCATTACATCACATAGTCAATATATCACTTTAAAATACATTTACTTATTGTTTCCTAATGCATTTCACTAAACTATTTCATATGCAAAGCCACATTGCCAAAGGCAACAACACATTCATTTAAGGAACAAATCTGAATGCTTATAGGCATTCATATGCTTTGAAAAAACATTGAATATTAAACCAACACGATGCATTTACATTAAGTTAATCAACCCATGTTTAAAACCAAAACATGAAATTCATAAGCTTATATCAAAGCCAATAACCAAGCAAAATAAGGGAAACTTATGCTTGAGCTTAGTTAAGCTTGTTAGGCTATAACTAAACCCCCATGATCCATTAATCAAACCTTTAAAGAGCTTTAACGCATTTATACACTCACTAATACACTTCACTTCAATCGCCAACATGAAACGAGCCTCCGAAATGCAACGTACGCAACTAGGCAACCTTGCCTTGATTGTCCCATGTTTTAACCACATAAAACCAAAGAGAAAATGCATCGTTATGCATTATAATCACTACCAAACAACAATCCCCTGCACCCTTAACAATACCCCTTTGAAAATTAGCTGAAACTACCGGAATCAACACCAAACTTCGTTCAACCAACATCTAACCACAAACCAATGATTCTAACATTCAATCCACATCAAAACACAACCAAAAACACTTCCTAAGCATCCTTATAACTCCATCAACTCAAGAACACTCATAACGGCCCCAAAAACCACTAAAAACTCTTCCAAAAATTAACCAATCAAATAGTTTCGGGATTTATTTAAATAATCTCATTTCACATTATGATTACCTTATCAAAACATGAATTTACCCAATCAAAATCTCTAGGTTTCAACAACTTGACCAAATCTTTAAGCAAATCATCAAAATCTCCATTAATAACTCAACTCTTGAAATCCATTGCAAAACTAATTTAAAATCAATCCAATATCAGCCAACTACTAGGGAATATCAATAAAGAACCTTAGTTTAAGAGAGGAAAACAAAATTCACCTTTAAAGAAGTTCTCGCCAAAATATTAATTTTCCCAAAACCCATATAACCGGTTAATTCGGTTCGAACGAGTCAAACCCAACTCGATAAAACCTCTAAATGTTTAGCCCTATTTTTGGGGTGTTACAACTCTCCCCCTCTTAAGAAATTTCATCCCCGAAATTTACCTGAAGGAAAGAGATGAGGAAACTATTTCTTCATGTCCTCTTTTGTCTCCCTTGTGGCTTCCTCGACACCTCGATGTTGCCACAATATCTTGACAAACTCTATGGTCTTCCCACAAAGAATCTTAGTGATCGAATCCATCACTTTTATAGGCTCCTCGTCATAAGAAAAATCCGGACATAACTCTATCTCCTCAACGGGCACAACATGTGACGAATTCGATCTATACTTTCGAAGCATCGACACATGGTAACCATCATGTATCTATTCAAGATCGGCCGATGACCTTAACCTATATGCCACCGGACCAACACGCTCAATTACCTCAAAAGATCCAATGAACCTTAGGCTTAGCTTATCCTTGTGCCCAAATCTCATCACCTTCTTCCAAGGTGAAACCTTCAAAAACACTTTATCACCCACTACTAACTCAACCTCTTTCCGCTTCAAATTCGCATAAGACTTTTGCCGAATCGGAGCCGCCTTAAGTCTTTTAGAAATGAGTTTCCCTTTCTCATTCGTATCCTTAAGCAAATAGGGCCCTGCCACATGCTTTTCACCCGACCCTGCCCAACAAAGAGCCATACGACACCTATGACCCTAAAGAGCCTCATAGGAAGCAATCTGGATGCTCGACTGATATCTATTATTGTAAGCAAACTCCACCAATGGCAGTTTCTTTTCCCAAGTCCCTTGAAACACAATATACAACATCTCAACATATCCTCCAAAATCTAAATAACACGTTCAAACTGTCCGTCCGTCTGATGATGATAAGATGTACTGAGATTAAGCCTCATACCCAAAGCTGTCTATATGCTTCCCCAAAAACTTGATGTAAGATGCAGATCCCTATATGATATAATCGACTTAGAAACTCCGTGCAACCTTATAATCTCAACAATATACAAATCCGCCAACTTATCCAACGTATACGTTGTATGCACAACAAGAAAATACGCACACTTCGTAAAGCGATCAACAATCACCCATATCGAATCCTTTTTGGACGGTGTCAAGGGTAGGCCCGTAACAAAATCCATGGTGATTCTTTCCCACTTCTATTCTGGAATCTGCATAGGTCGTAACAACCCAGAAGTTGTAGCGACGTTTTGGTTTGAATTGAAAGGTTCAGGGATTTCTCGCTTTTATTGAAAACATTTTATTAAAAGAAGAATTCTTAAAATGTGCTTTTGAGATAAAACTGGAGCCATCACCAGTCATTTGGGCAAGGTAGACTGGACTCCGAAAAACAAAACCAGAGATTTTTAGGTTCGGGAGTTAGTTACATGTGGGGAAGGGTTAGCACCCCCACAACACCCAGAATTGGTGCCAAAAATTTTACTGCTTATTTTATATTGGAAATTACGAATTTAAAGTGACCATTTAATTGAAATTTGGTAATACAGACGAGTATATTTTAAGGACCCTAATATTTGAGAAGGAACGTCCGAACCAACACCACTACGACTGGTGCTGGCTTCGTTCACTCCCGAATAAAAGGACACCGCATAACATATATATTTCAGTATGCAGGAACTTTAAAAACAACCTAAAAAGCAAACATCGACAAATAGGAACAGGCGTAAAGATAAAAAACTAAATTTCCATGAAAGTTATTTAAGTTCATTATGCATATTCTATATATTACCAATTTAAAAAACATATATTATACATGTTCATGTGAAACTACCTTAAAAATATATTTGCTAAAATGTGCATTAATATTATACCTGTGTTTATACTATATATACAAAGCTCTATAAAACTACTTAAAAACTACACATATTACTCATGTAAGAGAACATTACGTTACTACATTATACATTATAAACAAATCAAGCTTTAGTCTACACCTAAACAAACATGTTAACCATTATACTACAACAAGTATACATCAAAGACACGTTAATTAATACATAAAAAACATAAAATGGGAATTGGAACGAAAGTAAATTAAAATGCGAGGTCAAAATTAAAGGAAAGTGCAAGATGAAGATACACTGAAAAGGACCAAATTGAAAAAGGGGACAAATCAGAGGGCAAAATCAAGAAAGTAAGCAAATTTGTGATGAAATTATAAACATTTTGAAGATCCATGGACTGTGGGCGTTATTTTAAGAGGCGGAAAGACCCAATCCGAGATTAAGATGGGGCGGAAAGATTTAATGCGCAATTTCCCCATTTTTACAAAGCAAAAACGGTATAAATATTTCTTTAAACCAAAAATCAAACCCTTTTAGTTGTTATAATAATCGCCCCCTCTTTTCTTCAAGCTTTCAATTCTCTCTGCTAGGGTTCATGATAACCCAGAATCCAGTGAATGCCCGACCGTGCACCGTCGCACCGACTGCCGCTGGCCGCCATTCACCGGCACCAGCGAAACCCCCAAAAAAAGAAAAAAATATCTTCCCGATCTAAACCTAGATTCAATTCCCCTTTTTTAACACCAAGCCTTTATCCCTAAAAACAAAACAAAAATAGTATTGCAATCCTCTTTTGAGATCGAAAGCCCTTTCTACAAAAGATCTGACTCTCATCGGTTCACCCGTACAACCGAGACGGCCAGGGGCTTGTCACCGATGGATGGAACCGGGCAACGATTGATGGGAAATCGAAGGTCGGCGAAGGTAAAGGGAAAGAAACTAAACCCTCACTTTCCTTTTATTTCTTTGTTAGAAATAAAAAAAGGGCCAAGAGAAAAGCTTTACCTCCAAAGTTCTTCTTTCTTCTGTTGATTTCGTGTCTGAATACAAATGAAGGATTACATTGTTTATATATGTCTTTTTGTTTAATTCTACAAGAAAACTTTAAATGCCTATTTTATGGGTGATGACTTTTTCGGGGAAGCCAGATGGTCGGGCGGTGAGGCGCACTCGCGCATGGAGAAGCTGTGGAGCTGTGCGTGGGGGTCTGAAGAGCCAGCACATGAACTCCACGCGCGCGTGGGAGACGGACGGTCAGGCGCATGGGCGCGTGTGGGATCTGATGGGTCTCCTCAGATTCAATCTTGGTCGTTGGATCATATCAAATCCAACAGCTCTCCTTTGGCTGCGCATAAGAGAGGAGATAGATTAGGTTTTTTAGGTTTATGGCCTTATTGGGCCAGATCATACGTAAAATGGACTGTTTTAATTAAAGCTGGGCTCTGTTTATTCAAACTTGGGCAATTATTAATTGTTATATCTTCATATATGGGCTGATTCAATTGGGTTTTTGACCTTAGTTTAATTTAATAGTAATAATAATAATGATAATAATACATACATAATATTATACTCTCACATATTATACAAATATTAAAATTACGATTAGACAATGTATGCATACGCATTCACATTGACATTAATAAGTACCTAATCATATTCCAGTGACATACATATAATCACACATCACAACATTAATAAGTACCTAATCATATTCCAGCGATGCACATATAATCACACATCACATATAATATATAAGCATACACATATATGTTACATAAAAACATGCATAGCAATCATGGTAATAATAACAAAAATGGTAATTAATAATGGTGGTTTGACATAAATAAGACATATAATAATAATAATAATAAAACCAAATAATATACCTAGTAATACTTAGGTCTTTCAAATGGATAAAAACGTGATAACTATATAAAGCTTAACTAAAAGGCACTAATAGTTAACTAATTTTTAAGGTTTTCAATAAAGGATAAAATATAGCCCAATATATACTTATATATCACATAAGCCCATTATTATATCAACTGAGAAGAAATGGGTCTTCCCCAGACAAAATTAGTGATTGCATAAGTAAACTGATGTTCAGCCTTAACCCACTGACACACCATACAATGGGAAACAAACTCGGCCACATCCTTCTTCAAGCCAACCCGATAATACAATTCCTGATACATCTTTGAACCACCAGGATGCATAGCAAAGGACTCGAATGAAAATGAAAATCTCATCAACATCAAAATGAAAATCCGTCGAATTACCATCCAAAATATCCATAACAAAAGGAACAAAAGAATTATCATACGGCTATCTTGCTTTAATCATTTTTGTAACCAATCGACCTGGCCAAGACGCCAAACCAAACTGAGCAAGTTACATTGGGTTTTGCCGAAACAAAACCCGAAACGATTAACTAAACCTATGTCCATTTTTTTTCCTTTTATCTTATCTAGATGCAACATTATAACCTAAGGTGTGAATGCTGGTAGCGAGTGAAATCTCAACTAAATTGGGCTTCGATTAGACATCCAATTACACGAAGTACAACTCAGGAACTAAATTGAAAATCTAGAAAATTGCGAGGACTTAATTAGTTTTGAAGTTACCATTCCTTAATTAGTCAAATTCCAGCTCAAAAATGGTAATCTAAACTTATACAATTGCATACATAAGATCAAAGGACCAAAACGGAAGAATCTCAAAACATAAACCCGCAAGAACTAACATAACGGCTAGCCGTACCGATACTGTCCCAAGGGGTATCGGTACGCGAGCTACACAAAGAAAAACAAGATTCCAATGGCTAAAAAGCGTCCCGATACACATCCTCGTGTACCGATACGAAGCCACCAAAAAAAAATACACGTACCATTACGGAGCCCCGCATATTTGTACGCCTGGACAAATAATGTGCAAAATTACTGGTTATTCTTTTGAGCATGGACTCAAACATGCCTTAACCAGTCATAAACATGCGTACCACTAATCTACAGATAAAACCAAGCCAGATCATCAAGGAGAATATGATCAAAACCTTGCAACATGCTTCGACCATGATTTTAGAGGCATGTTTCCTAAAAACAACTATCCAAAACCATGAAGCATAAATCCTTATCAAAACCAACCATATAAAGCCTCTTACAACACCACAACCACAATATAAACTTGCACAAATAGGGAGGTTAACAAATAACCCTCCCAAACAACATTGAAAACCATTGCCTTTATTACTACAAGTCTAGTTTGAAAACCATACTTTCACGTTACTTAAGTCCTTGGATTTTCCCTCGCTTGCTCCTTGCCTCCAACCTTTAATTCTCTGCATTGATGGAAAAGGAGAGCATAAGCACACAAGGCCTAGTGAGGATTGCTCGAACCAAAACACCATCAATACATTTAAAACTAATTTCCAACTCACACGAGTTCAACATTTTTAAATCATCTTTCAAAACATCATGCCTTTCAAACTATGCACTTTAACATTTCCAAAACATGCATATTAAACCATATGCAACATGTATCATGGATCAACAGCAAAATCCCATTTGCTACCCTCAATTTAAGCTTTCTCATGCATAACAACCCATATGCAAGGCTTAAAGAGTAAACATGTATAAACCTAAATTATACAACATAATCCATCAACATGATACATCACCAATTATATTGACTTTCAAGTGATCATGAACCAAGTTCCACTTTACAAAATATTGCATCGGACACATGGATTAAACAAGTGTCCTCTCAACACTTCATTCCATCTCAACCAGAATTCAAGGTACATTCACAACCGGGTACCATCACAAACCAATCATTGGTTAGACGCATAATCCACTAATAGGAGTTTTTGGTACCATATAACCCCTCAACCGTTAGGGTACTCGTGGTGGAGTATTCGGTACACATAAACTCCTCAACACCCAAGGCAACTTATTTATAGTGCACTATCAATCCTATGGCCAGTCAACTATATTTGATAACATTTTAAACCACATCATTTGCCAATATAATTCATTATTAACCATGTACCTCACTATTTTTATATACAACATCAAAACCATTTTCCAATGCATTAAACCATGCATTACAAGTATTCCACATACTTACATGAATCATTTACCAAATGCATCCATCATCAATATATGATCAAATATAGTATAAACCATATTCAAATTATGCATAAATAGTAGGAACCATGTAATTCAAAAACGAGTGTATACAAACAATTTCGCCAAAGCACGACCAAGGGAGAAATCTATTATACTTACTTCTGAGTTTAAATTAACATTTCAAGCTTAATTTAAACTTCCAAAACAACCTTTAAACCATTTCAAAGCTAAAATCCACATTCTCACTCACTAACTTCCTAACACCTCATTCGCCTATGCGAACTACTCCTTCAAACCTTCCGTAACGGTGTCACAAGCTTGAGGATCAACCTCCCCAGATTTAACCACACAAAAATAGAGGATTCAATGCATCAAAATGCATTCACAAACCCAGCAACAACAATCCTCCTCAAACTCTTACCAAAACCCCTCCACAACAACCTCAAACATCTTCCAAGCTTAATTTAAACTCCCAAAACAACCTTTAAACCATTTCAAATTTGAAATCCATGTTCTCACTCATCGACTTCGCAACACCTCATTCACCGATGCGAACTACTCCTCCAAAGCATCCGTAACGGTGCCACAAGCTTGAGGATCAACCTCCCCTGATTTAACCACAAGAAAACAAAAGATTAAATGCATCAAAATGCATTCACAAACCCAGCAACAACAATCCACCTCAAACTCTTACCAAAACCCCTCCACAACAACCGAAAGGATTAAATGTGAATGTGATGTTACAATTGAATTGTTAATGTCATACTACAAGTTAGACATAAAGATGAAAGGGATCGAATTGTGTTTAAAATAAGCTCGCATACTTGAAATCTATGAAAAGCTATTGATTCATTGCAAAGAATGTGTAAATGATATGTATATATATATATATATTGGCTAAGGGCCTTCAAATACAAGAGTTAAGACTGAGGTCTCTATATATGAATGATATGACCCTAATGAAGAAAGGGTAATGGCACAATGATGCGCACTTTGTATGGAATTAAGCTCTTGTATATGCATTGAAATGACAAAAATGTTTAAAGTAAAGCCTTGGTCTCGAGTCAGTCATAGATATAGTTGGCATGCCATAGAGTCTATAGAGCTCAGTGTCGGAGTAGACTACGGTCCGGGATAGTGGTCCCTATTTGGCGACAGTAGTAGGGAAGTGTGTTTGGTCACCTAGCGACAGTAGGAAGGATTGACCGGTAATGTGAGTACCATATGTTATTTCATGGGTGACAGTTGGTTCGGGACTCGTGTATCTAGACCGTGACTTCGATTCACAAGGCTATGATAATGAACAATATAATGTAAATGTTATATTACTAAATAAGTAAGGTACCTTGATTATTAAGATAATGTGCTATGGTTATAAGTAAATGATAATTTATGGAAGTATTCGAAAGATTGAAATTATGACATTAAGGGATCAAGAAGCTTTAAATTATAATGGAAAGAATGGTGATAACTTGCTGGTTAAGGAATGTATTTTTCTGATACATCTTGATTGAACTTCATTGGAGGGAGGTTTATTCCCATATATATATATATGGTTGTTTAGCAATGGAAATTACGTAATTATTAATTATGGATTGGATGAATCTAAATACTCGGTTGATATTACTTGAATGGCATGTTATGCATGAGTATCTAAGTAATTCTGTTCAATAAGAAATTATGTTAATATTAATCTAAAGCTGAGATAAGATGTTATACCTATGGAACACTATAAAACCAAAAGAAATACAAGTATTCCTAGTGGATATGCATATGAAAGTTGCGAATGGTAGTAGTACTTTGAGATGAGTTATTTACTTGCTTGATTGAGGTTTTGTTACACTTGTTCTTTAATGACTTATGTAATTAAAATATAGTTGATACATCGAATATCTCATTATAAGATTGAATGAGTTTGCTGCCATAAAGTATGTAAATACATAGAATAATTTAAGAGACCTTGTATATGTTTCGGTCTTCTTGGGTGTTAAGAAATTAGCATAATGACTTATATGTTTGGCATACGTGAATTAAATGTTTTTGATAAATTCATAGATTTAGATCCATGGCTTGTTTAGGATCTTGTCAATGAAGTATTAAGTTTAAATAAACAGTATATATATCCTATGAACCAATTTTATGAAATTAATTTGAATGGCAATCAATGGTAACTTGAGTGATTATAGTACTCTTCGAGGTGGATGAGTATACTTGGTATTAATACCTAAGCTAGTTATACCATGAGGTATAATTTGTAAAACAAGTTATTAATAGTTAAGCCTTGCTTGGTAACTGAAATTACCACTATTACCGAGAAGTCAAGAGACTATAAGTGTTGATAACTAAAATACGAGAATGGAGTAGAATAGTATCGTGTTTAGATTGGTAATAATTAAACCGTGGATCTTGTAATCCAAATATATGGGTTATACTTGACAAATTGTGTGTCAAGAGGTCTTAAACTGAATTAAGACAGGCTAGAAACTTATGTTTCGAATGAGCTATACTTGTAGCATGTTTTGTTATTAACTTCTATATTAAGAATGCCGGATAATGAGATGCTATGATAGTATATTAAATAACAAATGATTAGGGTTACGAGATGATGTAATATGCTAATAAGTAAAGTAAAGGGGCATAAGTCAAAGATTATAAATTTCTAATCCTTGCGAAACAAGGAATTGGTACTTGCATATGGAAGTACTTTTAAGTGGAAAGATGGAAGTAGGAGTTAAATTAGTAATCTTAGCAATAACTTGCGTCCCAAGCAATAAAGTTATAAAGGTTAATTTGACAAATAATTTCCTGGTTTTCGAATGGAATAAAAGAATGCTTAAATAAGCTCACTTGTTTATATGATTAAGTCATATGTTTTGAATTTAAGAAGTAGATGATAAGTGATTTAAATTTCATGGATAATCTTGATCACCTGATTAGAATGATCACATGTCTATGTGATGCAAAGTAATAAGTCTTGCGAGATCAATTAATAAATAATTGAAAAGAGTTCATGAAAGAATTAAAGGTTATATTTGAGTATCATATGGATTCGGGAATAAGTGATGCTTTTATAAAATTGTGGGTAAAAATGTTAGTTAAGACTTACGGTGGAATAAAAGTTGTTACCACTATTATTTGGCTTAAAGCTTAGAATACCCATTGATTCATTAAACTTGATTAAAAAAAAAGAAAGAATAATTATGGTTATAAAATAAGTTGGATTTAACATTACCTCACTAAGCTTTAGCTTACCCTTACTTTCATTACCTTTCAGGATAACAACATGTTCGTTTATTCTTCGTGTTTAGAAGAGTTCGTGTTGCAGGAAGTATGTTCGTAACTTCCTAAGTATTCCTAGGTGGTGGCACATTATTTCTGCACAAGCATTCGAAGGAGCATTATGTTTTGTAATGGGCCTTTATATTATTTTCTTTGGTTGCTTTCTTATCGATTTATTGTTTATTTTGATTGCTTGAGTGGTTGTTAGTTGAGCCTAGCTAGAACTGATGTTTGATAAGTATTAAATTGAGAATCTTAATGGTTGATCGAACTGTGTTAATTATGAAAAGAAAACGGTAATTTGATTAAGGAATGAAGTAAAGTTTAATTGGTACATCTGACATAGAATCCTTAGGGTCTTTAGTGTATTATCTTATGAAAATACCAAATTTATAATCTTAATCCCGATATCAATTGTTTGAATATGAAAACCAGTCAGTTCTGTTCAAATGAATTTAGAACAGATTGTGATCTCTTCGCTTAAGTCAAATTATGATTACCTTTTTGAAATAGGTGGACCCTTCACTAATTGAGAACCTAGTAAGTATTCATGTGACTGAATTGGTAATTAGTAATAAGAATTTAGCGACAAAACTTGAAGTTAGTCATATAAGATTTTGGAAGATTTATAATTATCTTGTTTCTAAACGATCCATAATTTGGTTATATAGTTTGAGTTCTTGTTTAATGGATCGTTTGGTTAATATCGACAAATATTATTTTTAACAAACGATAATAACGTAAGCTATAGATTGATTGATGAAGAAGTCTCTTAGAAGAATCATACTGAATAAAAGAAATTTTTTTTACTCTGACTTTTGAAGTCAGGTTCACCCCCTTTTCATGCTAAGTTGTCTAGAAAATCCTCAATGTTTGATTGTAAAACACTCCCAAGCTCGATTTTCTTCTAAGGCAGGTTTGGAGGTGTTACAATTTAAGTTTATTTCTAGAGACCCGAGGTGAAGTAAGGCAAAACTATCCAAGTAAATGAGGAGTCAAGTGCTGAATCGAGGAATTATCTTGTTATCTTTTAAACTTCTCTTATTTTGATTGTTTTTTAGAGATCTAATTGTATTTGTGCCCGTATTGACTATGGTTTAATTTTCTAGAGCTTGTTGAACTTAATTAAACTATTTTCTTAGTTTAATATATTTCAGTGTTAGATTTTTTAAGCTTTAATGGTTGGATTTTATTTATGTTTTGCATGAGAGTGTTAATACCAACCACTAACATCGAAGGATGTAGTGACGAGTCAGATTAACGAGTTCTTGCAATGAAAGTTGTCTGGATGCAACAAAAGTTGATCCACCAGTTTCAAGGGCTTTAGTTTTGACTTACGACAAAATTTGAAGCCAACCTTCATCCATGAGTCAATGGTTAAAGGTTAAATTGAAGATAATGATGAGTGTGTAAAAGTACTATTTTTCTTGCCCTTTTTACTCATATTATTGTTAGAATTAGGCTCATTTTAGTTGCATTCATAAGCATTCATGCATAATTTCCTAGTTTCCTTGACTCAGGAGCTTGGTGTTGCATTTTGTTGGTTTTTGCGGAGAAATCGCTGTTGTTGTGTGTTATTTTGTGCCGGAATGGATTGCCATGGAAATCAGGAATTGTCATGGCAATTAAAAAAGAAAACTGAAGGGTCTGCCAAGGCAATCGAAGCTGATTTTTGAAAGCCATGCCAAGCAGATTGCCGAGGCATGTCGAGACAAGTCCACCTAAATCCACATAAGCACGAAAAGCAAGGGATAAATCCCAAAGATTTGGATTTCCAAGCAGCATTTAATGGAGATTTAAATGGAGATTTGTAAGGAGCTTTTAAGGAAAAAGATAAAAGAGGTTTATTATTTCTTTTATTCTATTTAATTCCAACTTAACTTCATCCTTAAGAAAGACTTTGACCTAGCCATCTCCTATATAAAGAAGTCCAAGCCGCCAACTTCAAGGTGAGAGTTCAACTTGGAGAGAAAATTAGGGTTGTTCGACATCTTCTTTTTCTTTCTTCTTTATTCCATTCGATTCATAGCTGGGAGTTTTCCCTTTGTATATCTTTCGAACTCAGCCATGAATTGATGTAAATTGGTTTTGGTTATTGTGTTTTTGTGGTTGTGAGAACGATTGGATTTGTTTAGGTATTTGAGTTTGCAATTTTAATTCAAAGTTTGTTCATTCTTGGTTCTTAATTTTGTGAGTGAATTGGGATAGGATCTCGAGAATTCATCCATTTATCTAACATCGGGAGAGTTAGATTCAAGAAACGAATGAGCATGGTCTTTATTCAATCAATCGATGGTGAAGACTAATTCGACTTAGGGATAAGTTGCGAATTTCAACGGCTAAAAGGAGCGCAAGATAGGTTGTTGTCCACCCTTGGTTCACGTAGGGATGTATTATCAAGGCATGCACAATTAATAGTGTTTCGAGTTAGGGATAATGAGAAACCATTAAAGAACGCTTTGCTAAACTTTGAAGGTTATTGCCCAATTTCCCATGCAATCGCTTCATTCCCAATTACCCAGGCAATCGCATAATTGCCCTGGCAATCCGACTGGATTCAATTGATGAGTGATTGAGCTACTCAGCATTAATTACCATGATGGTCCATTCAACTATCACTCCACGACTCATGATAATCCGACCTACTCTCTTAAATCGATCACTCCTTTCTATTTTCTTTATTTTGTTTAGTTTATTTTACTTGATATTCATCTCTTTCAATCTATTCTTTTCAACGTGGTAACTTAAGCAAAGTTGCCCAAACCAATCCATATGGAGACGATACTCGATACTTATCATATCACTTTATTACTTGCGACGTGTACACTTGCACCGTTTGCGTTGCACTAAAAACACGCAACAAGTTTTTGGTGTCATTGCTGGGGATTGGCAATTGGTGTTAGTTGTTTTTGTTATTGCATTTTTCTTATTATTTTTACTAACTTTTCTTTTTGTTTGTTTTATCAAAAAAAATCAAGTGTGCTACAAGTTAAGGGACATTAACATGTCGGGAAATAAAAGCTGATCTATTCGAGAGTTGATGATGGAAGATAGGATCAATCCAATCAAAAGTTTCTTACACTCACTGATGATTACCTATACCAACCGAGAAAAGCCTATACCGTGGAAAACTCATGCGCTTGTTGTGGAGAACATCATGTGTTTAAAGATTGCCCTCACAGTCCTGGTGCATATGGCTACATGGAGGACCATAAATTGAACCAACAGCAAAATCCTTTATGGTATGATCAAAAAGCTCAATTTTTACCATGATAGTTTTTTCGTAGCAACAGATATGTCATGGCAATGTAGTCCTCGTCAAGAGCTATCAAATTCCATGGATGTGAGGATAACCGGGATGGATGTGCTCTTCAGAGAAGCGGAAGATCGGTCGAGGAGATTAACATATCTCTTAGACAACATACCCCAACGATCAATTGCTAGGGATGCTGAAATCCTAAGGGAAGATGAGAGGGAGCAATACAAGGAGAGATCCCTGATGTGTGAGGATCAACTAAAACCTCCAAGTCGAGAGCCTGCCAATGAGGAAGACTGCCCGACACTTGATGAGCCTATGCAACAAATTGCCACGGCAATGATTGAGGAGACTAAATAGAGCAACGTTGCGACAACATTCTGAGAGGCAAAGAAGAGTAATGCTACAACAAATTTTAAGGAATCTGATGCCTAGAATGTTACAACGTTGATGCTAAAGTAGGAATCTGGAGATTGCTTGCATCCACCTTTGTCACGACAATTGCACGACCACATGCAAGATTAAGGAGATGGCAATACTTTGCTAATGGAATATGAGCAGGTGATGTTTGGACCTTTTTGAATTATTTAAAACTCACCTCATCTGTTACAGGTATTTCTTGAGGAACCGACGCTGGTAGATTTAAAGCCATCGAAATCTCTACTGATGGAGATGTTTTAGGAGCCTAAAGAAAAAGGTGTTTGGATTCATGAAGCTTTTCAGAAACTTGAGTAGCAATTGCCACGACAACGAAGGCTACATCCAACCATGATGGAGGTTGATGAGAATGAGGTAATTAAATGGTTGGGTGTTGATATAACTTTTCCTATTAATATATACATGCCTTCAGGAACAGTAGCAAGGTGGAGGGTATACATGGACTACAAGGAAGGCACATCCACCATGGTAACGCAAAAGGGAGTAGCTGCAAGCACATTGGCCCAACTCTTTTTGGGCAATATTGTCACCCGATGGAGGGTATAGATGGACTATAAAAATATCAGAAACGACCCTTCTAAAGCTTTCTTTTTATCTATATTTTATTTTTATTTTTTATCTATATTTTTTATTTTCAATTTTGATAATTATCCTTTTATGTTTATTTTTATTTTTTTAGGATAAGAGTTTCAAGGGATAAGGAGTTTCCTAGCTTCCTTCTTCCTTTGAACTCTTAAGTTTTTCTTTCTTGTTTTACTTTGTTTTTCCAATCAAGAACCCACAGGAAACACAAACCCATGGACAATTTCCAATCATGAACCATGCTCCGACAATTGCCAGGGCAACTAAAAATGTTACGGCAAGTTCACATGCCTTAGCAAGCCTCGATAAGATTGCTGAAGTGCAACGATTGGAGTGACTCAAGGCCCAACAACTATTTTTATACGGTATATGAAGGATCTCGATATGGCCATTATGCGAGTCAAATTGGAGAACTATCATGATAGCACTATTCCCTTCCCGGTTTTTCCTACCGAACTACTTGCCCTTGCAACTGAATATGCCAGACAACTGCTGCACAGAAAGTTTTTGCCCCAATGAAGTCGCCCCCGATGAGTAATCAAAGTCAAATCGCAAAGCTTCTAACATCGATGAAGCCGCAAAGGAGGATGCACAAAGTGACAAGGTGGTGGAGACAAAGGTTCAAGAGGCACGACCAGCCACACGCCAACAACCACCACGAGCCGGCAAAAGAATCAAGCACACGGCTTGAAGGAAACTCGTCATTCCAGGTGATGACATATCTGACTGACTCTTTTGCTTTTATTTTAATTTTTGTAGTTGCATGCATAAGGGATAATGCTTCTCTAGAGTTTAGGGGGTCTTGTGCTTATTCGATTGTTGCATTAGTTGCATTCATCTCATATAGGTTGCATATGTTACTTGCCATGCCTTTGATTGGATTTAATTGCTTGAACTTGTAAAATATCCAATGGTGAATTTTTGCCACTTCACTTAATTGAAAGAACCTTTAAATTTTAGGGTTTCATGAAAAAAAACTTAGAATTTTACTATGATGCTAAATATTATGAACATAGTTGTGGCTTGTTGATTGAAAGAAACTTAGTGAACTCAGGTTGCTTAAAATTTGGGTAAATTTCAATTGAAAATTAAAAGTTAATTTCTTGCTAGAGGTGTCCGAAATCGGCTCTAGTAGTTGCACATTAAAGATATTGCTAAAGGTGCCCGAAATTGGCTCTAGTCGAAAAAATTAAAATAAGAAATTGCTTGCTTTACTAGAGGTGCCCGAAATTGGCTCTAGTAAAAAGAAAAATAAATACCCCGGTAATTAAATTGATAAAAGCCTATTGTTCACATAGAATCTTGAAAATCAACTTGTACACAACTACGCACACACATTGTCACAAGCATTATAGTTTAGTTCCGGGAAATTTTTGTATTATCTGAAAAATTTAAAAGGTGATCATACTTTATGCCACAGTTTTGAGGTTTGAAGGAAAATTTAAAGCATGTCGTTGATGATTAAAGTCTTGGCAGGTAATTGTTAGTTTTGCATTGCTTGAGGACAAGCAATAGTTCGAGTTTTGGGGTGTGATGCGTATGTAAAAGTACTATTTTTCTTGCCCTTTTTACTCATATTATTGTTAGACTTAGGCTCATTTTAGTTGCATTCATAAGCGTTCATGCATAATTTCCTAGTTTCCTTGATTCAAGAGATTGGTGTTGCATTTTGTTGGTTTTTGTGGAGAAATCGCTGTTGTTGTGTGTTATTTTGTGCAGGATTGGATTGCCAAGGCATTAGGAATGGTCATGGCAATTAAGGAAGAAAACTGAAGGGTCTGCCAAGGCAACCGAAGCTGATTTCTGAAAGCCATGCCGAGCAGATTGCCAAGCCATGTCGGGACAAGTCCACCTAAATCCATATAAGCACGAAAAGCAAGGGATAAATCCCAAAGATTTGGATTTCCATGTAGCATTTAATGGAGATTTAAACGAAGATTTGTGAGGAGATTTTAAGGAAAAGGATAAAAGAGATTTATTATTTCTTTTATTCTATTTAATTCCAACTTAACTTCCTCCTCAAAAAAGACTTTGACCTAGCCATCTCCTATATAAAGAAGTCCAAGCCGCCAACTTTAAGGGGAGAGTTCAACTTGGAGAGAAACTAGGGTTGTTTGACATCTTTTTTTCTTTCTTCTTTATTCTATTCGATTCATGGCTGGGAGTTTTTCCTTTGTATATCTTTCGAACCCAGCCATGAATTGATGTAAATTGGTTTGGGTTATTGTGTTTTTGTGGTTGTGAGAACGATTGGATTTGTTTAGGTATTTGAGTTTGCAATTTTAATTCAAAGTTTGTTCATTCTTGGTTCTTAATTTTGCGAGTGAATTGGGAGAGGATCTCATGAATTCATCCATTTATCTAATATCGGGAAAGTTAGATTCAAGAAACGAATGAGCATGGTCTTTATTCAATCAATCGATGGTGAAGATTAATTCGACTTAGGGATAAGTTGCGAATTTCAATGGCTAAAAGGAGCGCAAGATAGATTGTTGTCCACCCTTGGTTCATGTAGGGATATATTATCAAGGCATGCACATTTAACAATGTTTCGAGTTAGGGATAACGAGAAACCATTGAAGAACACTTCGCCGAACTTTGAAGGTTATCGCCCAATTGCCCAGGCAATCGCTCTATTTCCAATTACCCAGGCAATCACAGAATTTCCCAGACAATCCGACTTGATTCAATTGATGAGATATTGAGCAATTCAGCACTCAATTACCACGACGGTCCATTCAACTATCACTCCACGACTCACGATAACCCAACCTACTCTCTTAAATCGATCACTCCTTTCTATTTTCTTTTTTTTTAGTTTATTTTGCTTGATATTCATCTCTATCAATCTATTTCTTTTCAATGTAGTAACTTAAGCAAAATGTCCCAAACCAATCCATGTAGAGATGATACTCGATACTTATTATATCACTTTATTACTTGCGACGTGTATACTTGCACCATTTGTGTTGCACTAAAAACTCACAATAGATAATACTCAAGTTGACCACTACATTGCTTATTGAACCATCCTTAATCCCCGAAGTGCACTTGATCTTTATGCTAAGATGAGCCAAGGAGATCCAGGCTTTATTCTCATTATTCTCTATCTTTTGTTACTCTCTATTATTGCTACCATATTGAATCATTTACTCTCCTTTTTATATTGCTATTGCAACCACCATTGCACCCACAACTGCCACTCTTATAGTATTGTGTTGTAGTCACATAAGTATAAGCGTAATACACCATCTTCGTGGAATTGATATTCAAACAAGATTTTATTGTTTCTATTCTTGCATCGATAGTGTAACTTGCACTAAAAAGTGTGACATTTTCACACTGATCAATATACTAAAGGGTTGATAGTGGGGCCTAGGGGTCGTTACCCCGTGATGGGGTGTATCAATGCTCAGGGGAATCCAGATATCCTAGAGTCATTACTACAGTACTCCTAAGGACATGTGTACTTCGGGCTGAGTGAACAAGTACATCCGACATACCCACAAGTTGAGTGATCTCGGTGAGGTTAGAAACCTATCCATGGCTATGGTGATCTGGATAAGGTAATAAACTTGATAGGCTGAGTGACCTCAGGTAAAGACTACTTGCGGCTAATGTGATCCAAGTATGTCTAGGACATATCTGTCGCTATAGTGATCTGGATACAATCCTTTTAACTCAGTAATTGTGTGAACACGTGTAACTTGACAACTATGTGAGCACGGGTAAAGTAAGGCATCGTTGGTCATTATGTAGATGATGTCTAGATGTATTTATGTATGCTATGTGGATGCTATAGATGATAGATTTAGTACCCAATAGTTGAGTGATCAGGGTATGAAATATATTAACTCGATAAGCTATGTGAGCTCGAGTATCTCGATAGGCTATGTGATCTCGAGTATGACAAAGCTTGTGGTAACATGTAACACTTTTTGTAAGCTTAATGATGTCTTGAGATAGGTGATCTAAGAACTCTAGCTAGTTAGGCTAAATGAAAAGTCATAGATAGTAAAGCCTTATCTATGCTCTCTAGACTATATTGATCTTGCATGTTTATTTTAAGATAATCATGAATTATGGTAGAGTAAAAATATATAATTGAGCTTTGTAAGCTCAGCGCTCGGAATCATTATTTTTGTTCGTAGGTTAGTAGGTAGATCATGGCTGAGGAGCACATCGAGGAGGAATTTCCCATCATAGCATTTGCTTCAGAGTACAATACTTTTTATTTTAGTTGGGCTAATGTATTCATAGGACCTTACTACTGTTGAGTATGTAACTCTATTTCAAATATTATTTTGGTATAAGGTGTTTAAAATTGGAGCTTTGTCTGTAAATTTATCTAAGTGCTAATTTAATTACATGAATTATGGATGATTTGACATTTTAAAAAAGGTTAAACTTGTAATTTTAATGAAAATTTTGTTGGGTCAGTTTTGGGTGACCCAAATATAGTACTTCAAATTTGGATCAAGATTGGGGTGTTACATTTAGTGGTATCAGAGCTTAGGTTTAGCCGGTTCTAGGAAACCCTGGGGTGGTATAGAGGTCCTATTAAGGTGTCTAGTGAATACAAGCCCCTAAATTTAAGTTATACTCTTCCAATACTGGAATCCTAATGTTGTTGCCTTGTTTACTCATGTTTTTAGAAAAATCGATGGCGGGTGATGCCAAACACGACCATGAGAGTCATGAGGATAGCTATGTCTCTCAAGCGAAAGACTTCGATAAGAAGTCTGTCCTGGATATTGGGGACACGAGTCTTTTCGGAGGTACTGGAAGTGGAGGGGCGAGCCACCTACAAGAGATTACCTCTACTCTCTTGCATGTGGTGCAAGCTATTATGAGGCAATCTGAGATGCCTCGCAAGACCCGTGTTGAGAGGCTTCATCATTTTTAGCCAAAATATTTTGAAGGTTTGGGTGAGAATGACCCGATCAAGGCCGACCAGTGGTTAAGAGACACTTAGTGGTTTCTGAGATAGATGAGGGGAAGCCTAGAGGATGACCTTGATGGTATTGTCTCTCATCTTAAGGGCAATGCACACAAATGATGGGAGATTATTGTGTTGAGTCTACAACTTGCAGTTCTAACATGAGACTTCTTCTTGGATGAGTTCAGGACAAAGTACATTAGTGAGGTTCATATGGATGAGATGAGAGATCAGTTCCTGCATCTGGTTTAGGGGGATCAAACAATGTTTGAGTATGAGTAAGATTTTCTACGGTTGAGCCGTTATACACTGGAGTTAGTTGCCACTAAGAAGTTGAGGTGTAAAAGGTTCTGACATGGATTGAAGGTTTACCTTTAGATGCACGTGATAGTGGGTCTGCTTGGGACATTCTCTGAGGTAGACAATAGTGTAAAGGAACTTGAGCGACTTCAAGGTTCGGCATCAAGACAGTTTGAAGACTCTATAGGCCATGTTGTGGGGACCCAAAACACCATAGGTCATTCTCAGGCTCTGTTTAGGAGGTTCCCTACTTCGTGGGATACTAAGAGAGCTATTTTAGATCAGTTGTTGAGGGACGATAAGGGATCCAGACTGAGTGTTCGCATGGATTCATTAATTTCTACTCTATAGGGGAATACTGATGGTTCATTTACAGCATCGCTTCCACCGGCTTGTGAGCATTTTAGTCGGCATCATCTTGGAGTGTGCTTCTTACTTTAGAGAGTTTGCTATAGGTTTCGGGCACCAAGTCACATGACGAAAGACTGCAAGATTTGGATGATGGTACACATGTTTATTCTCAGAGGTTGAATCCATCTTGGCATGGTTAGAGTTTTGCTAGGGGCGATGCAACAGTATCGTCTGGATATCAGGGTGGAGGTACTATGAGATCCACTGTCAGATTCTACACTCAAGCCATTGCTAGACAATATGTTGTTTAGGCCAGGCCAGGGATGATAGCTTTGCCACTGATGATATGCCAGGTACTTATGTTCTGTTTTGGTTTCCAGTTGTTGCAGTGTTGGAGATTTGATTTCTTGTTCATACCATGGTAATGATTTTTGGTGAATGGGTATTGTGGTAAAATGCTAGAGATTGATGTTGGGTTGGTTAATTTGTTGGATTTGTAAGTGCTTATAGGTAAGGTTTTTACCGAGGATGATGAGTGATGATGGCGAGTAACAGTCCTCATGGGCTTGTTAGATTTGCTCTATCCCTAGTTGTGGATGTTACCCTTAGTATAGGTTGATCGTGTGAGCACAACTTATGGACGCGGAGAACCTTTACCTCTCTACCTGGAGTGTTGCTCTCATGTGATGTTAGTTCAAGGATAGTCTTATAGGTAGCAAGCAGTGCTTAGCCTACATAGTAGATACGAGGATTGAGAATCTGAGGCTTTAGAGTTGCAGACGTTAAGGGGATGTTAAGGTGTTCTTCGAGGAATAAATGGGCATACCTTTTGATCGTGGATTAAAACCCATGATAGAGGTAAGGTCGAGTTCGGTGTTAGTGTCCATCACTTTAGGATATGGCACCGACTAAACTTTTAGAATAAGGACTCAATTGTAAAAGTAAGTGAATACATGTGTCGTTGCCAAGTGATTCACCTTCGAACGTGCCTGAGTTGGTATAGAGAAGAGTGGTGGCGTTAGATGTTGTTAGTCGACGTATAACGGTGAAGGACCATTACCTATTTCTCGGGGTTGATGATCTTGAAAATGGTTGAAGAGTTTTAAGGTTTCCGTATGATCATTTAGAATTTGAGTACCATAAGTTAAGGTTAAAGAGAAGTTTTGGTAAAGATTTTATTTGAGGGTATGTTTGGACTTTGATGACGAGTCGTGAAGTGGTTTGGGCTTATGAGTGCGTCAATATAATCTTGATGTCTATGATTTGAGTGTTTTCTCTACCAAGTTTTGAGATGGTTGTCTACATGTATGGTAAAACGGTGTGAATTTTGTCAGAGTAAGTGCATCGAATGTGTGGTTTATCGGCTATGGTTATGTGGAATCGGGATTCTTGTGTTGCACCAGATCTTGTTGGAAGAACCATTTGAAATCCTAGAGGCCTTGTTAGAGTTCATTACAACTGTTCGTTGGAATTAATTGGTTAGGTTGGAAGAGAATGTTCGGACTTTCGAGTATAGTTGAGTGAGTTTTGACCTCTAGTAAGCGTTTGTAAGCGGTAACAGTTTTCTTTTGGAATCAAAGTAGCTTGATTAATGAGGTTGCGTGACCGAGGGTTAGCTTTCAATGGGTTATGGCGATTTCAAGTAAAGTGAGATGCTAAGTTTCGTCTTGGTTGGCCAAGTCGAGAAATGGAGGTTGTTAGTTTGATATTGATTGGTCGTAGAGTTTTAATGTTAGAGTTTTACATGTTCTCAAAATTTTTGGTCATGTGTTAATAATAAGTGAAGAAGTGTTCCTTGAGGTATTGTTAACCTTGTAAAAGGTTAACATTTCGTGCCTCTTTACTTATGTTATTGCGTGAAATTAAGCTTAATTCATCTCATTTCATAGCATATAGTTGCATTTAGCTCATGTAGTTGAATTTGGTGCTATTTGTTTGGTTATCTTTGTTTATTTATAAGAATGGTGCTGCTTGGGAAGGTTGTTGTTTGCTGTAGTGATGTGCAGGGAAATGAGGAGCAATGTAGGAGAAAAGGAAAAATACCTTACCATTTTGGATAGCATTTCTGGGCGCGCTAGAGGACAACGAACTAAAGATATTTCGCAGCCCCACACGTGAACCTACCACCCAGCTGTGTCCCCACGTGTGAAGGGAATATTCCCTTGGAATTAAGGGTACAAAACCCTAGGAGCCCCCACTATATAAATAAAAAGACACTCACATTAAAGTGGAGAGCCGAAAAAGTTACTTTGTAAGCTAACAAAGAGAGAAAAAAGCAGCTGCCTTTCTTCATCTTCTCTATCGTGGTGCCTCCATTGTTGAAGCTCCAAGGGGTGTTATTGCTGGCCTTTGAGAGAAGTAGCAAGCTTAGAGTGGTTCACAATAGTCCAAGGCATCTTGGGAGTTTCCCTTTCTTTAGTTGCTTTTGTTGTTTCATTTCTTTATATTTGGATTGGTTGTCTTAAACGATTGATTGTGGATGATATTTGCCCAGCCATGAACTGATTTTAAGTGGCTTAGGCTTGTTTTGGGATACTTATGTTTTAACTTTAAATGAATGTTTGGTTTACTTTCTTGCCCTTTACATGCTTTGTCCGTTTTTTGTATGCCTTAAACTTGTAAGAGCTTTCGAGTGTTTGCCTTTTCTTAGGTTTTGGATAGCTTGATATTCGAGAGAGTTAGGCTTAGATCTACGTGGACAATTGGGGTTTGATGCTGAGAGGCAAAATCCTAACTCACCTTAGAGATAAGTGTAGAGTTTCAACGACTAATAAGAGTACAATTTCAAGGATAGTAGCTTGCTAGGGTTCACGCCGAGAGGTATTGCCATAGCATTCTGGCTGTCAAGTTTCTTGCTAGAGATAGTTTAGAAACACCTTAGTAAATTAAAGCTAAACATTCTTGAGACTTAGACATAGGAGTCCTTGATAAGCCTAGCCTGTCCTCCCAATAAAGAGCTTCGTACACGTGAGAGGACGTTTGAAGTATCCTTGTTTCAACCTAGTTTATATTACAGTTGTTTGCTACAGTAATTCTAAACTCGTTTCCTATTGCTATTGCATTTATTTTCAAGTTGCAAATTTGTGTGTTTTGACTAAGCTAGTTTGGCCTCCAATCCCTATGGAAATGATACTCACTCATCATTGTATTACTTGTTTGATGTGTATAGTTGCACTATTTGCGTATCATTTATAATACATCACAACACGCAACAAGTTTTTGGCGCCGTTGTCGGGGATTGGCAATTGGTTATTTAGAGTTTAGTCTTTGCACCAGTTTATTTCTTCTTTTTGTTTAGTTTTATTTGTTGTTTTTTTTACTCTTTTTCAGGTGTTGTGTTATCGCATAACCCGAGGAAGACCCGAAGAACCATTAACACCTATAGTGCCTGAAATCAAGCACTTGATTCGCCAAAGAAGACGCATTCAAGAAGCCTTAAGAACCATGTATAGAGGTGGCAACCAATGGAATGAAGTAGGTGAAAATCTGGATGAACCTAATTCTGTAGCAAATCCTAGAGCGATAGTTTGACCTTAAGCTATTAGAGACCACTTGAATCCTATCTTGGATGATCTCAATCTTGGAATTGTAGCTCCCGAGATTCATGTAGCTCATTTTGAACTAAAACCTGTGATGTTCAACATGTTGAACTCCATTGGGCAATTTGGTGGATCGCCTCAAGAAGATGCAAGAAAACACATTCGTGCATTCCTTGAAGTATGTGACTCATTTAGACATCAAGGTGTGCATGAAAATGTGTTGAAGCTCAAGTTATTTCCTTATTCATTGTGTGATCGAGCAAGAGCTTGATTGAGTGGAGTACTAGCCGGTTCTATGGAATCATGGATAGATCTGTGCAAAAAAAATTGCTACGGTATAATCCACCTAACATGAACACCCAATTGTGGAATGACATTGCTTTCTTTCGTCAAGCTAATGATGAGTCAATGTACGAGTGTTGGGATAGATATAAGGGACTACTTTGCAAGTGTACAAATCATGGATTTCAAGACTGGACGTAATTCGTAATGTTCTACAATGGTGCCAATGTTCCCACAGGGATGAGGTTGGATGCTTCAGCAAACGACACTTTGCTGGACAAGTCACCTCAATAAGCATTCAATATCCTTGATACGATCGCAAACAATGACTACCAATTTCCTACTTTGAGACTTAGTACAAGAAGGAGAACTCATGGGACGCGTGAGCTTGACAACAATAAATCAGTTTCAGCCCAATTGTCGGCCATCACTACTATGTTGAAAAATCTCCAACGGCCTAATAAAGTGAAGGAAGTGAAGGTAGCAAACACTTGTGTCCGGTGTGATGGACACCATCATGTGAGCGAGTGCCCTGAAAATCACGAGTCTACCAACTATTTGGGGAACTTTAATAGGAACAACCACAACACCTACTCAAACACTTATAATCCAGGATAGTGTCAACATCCTAATCTTGCTTGGGGGAATCAAGGAACCCACAATGCTGGTAGCTCGAATCGGCAACAAAATCAGACTGAGTCCCAAGGTTTCCAGTAGAATATGCCTTGGCAAAATGATAACAAGGGTTCTGCCTCTTCATCGAACAACAACTCTTTGGAAGCTACTTTCCAAGATTTTATGACAACCACAAAGGCTTTATTTCAAGACCATGCAGCACCTATCAAGAGTTAAGGTGCACTGCTTCAGAGTCATAACTCGTTTTTGAGGGCTTTGGAAACCCAAGTAGGACAAATCGCGCAAGCTTTGCATGCTTGACCTCAAGGTAGTTTGCCTAGTGATACTGAAGTTACTAAAAATCATGGCAAAGAGCAGTGTAGTGCATTCACTTTAAGAAGTGGCACCCAACTTAACAAGGAAGATAAGTTTAAGGGAAGAAAATAGAATACCCCAAACCTGAATCTATGGTTAAAAAACCAGCTTTGCAAGATGATTTAACTCTAGAAAGGAAAGAGAATGATGGCTCGACAAATGAACCTGCTAATGGAGAACAGAGCATTGCTACAGCAAAAGAGAAAACCCCATCAGTAGAGGAAGAAGTCAGACCCCCACCACCCTTCCCTCAAAGGTTGAAGAAGAAAAAAGATGACCTTCAGTTCAAAAATTTTGTAGATATTCTTGACCAACTACATATCAATGTCCCATTTCTGGAGGTAATTGATCAAATGCCTACATATGCTAAGTTTCTCAAGGATATTGTCACTAAGAAAATGAAAATTGAGAAGTATGAGATTGCTGCTACAGCAAAAGAATCTTATTCTGTATTGAGCAACTTGCCACCTAAAAGAAGTGATCCGGGTAGCTTCATCATTCGATGTTCCATAAGAGATAGTTATGTGGGAAAAGCCTTATGCGACCTTAGGTCTAATGTTAATCTAATGCCCAAGCAGTCTTTATGAAGCTTGGAATGGTAGATGCAAGACCCACTATGGTAATTTTGCAACTAGCAAACTGATCTCATGTCCGTCCAGAAGGAAAGATAGAAGATGTTGTGGTCAAAGTGGGCTGATTTGTCTTCCCATCTGATTTCTTTATCCTTGATTGTGAGGTCGGCGACAAAGCACCCATCATTTTGGGGTGACCATTCTTAGCAACCGGTCGAATCTTGATTGACTGTGAGAAGGGTGAGTTCACCATGAGAGTGGCTGATCAGAAGGTGACTATAAATGTCTTCAACACTCTCAAATAAGTGGATGGATATGAGGAGTGTCAGCACATAGATGCTACGACAGAAGAAGAAGCTGCAAAATTATGCCGCAACAATTTCGTGCAAATTGATGATTATGCGAAGCTCAATGAGGACGACAACGAGAAGCTTGAGGAGTTCCGACCAGCAATCCAGCCTGCTAGTTGCTAGACCAGGTACACACTTTGAACCTTTGTATTTTGCTAAATTTATCCCTCCTAAACCCTTACTTGAGCATGCATCCATATTAGAATTCAAGCCATTACCTTCACACCTTAAATATGCTTATTTGGGTTCCAATAAGACTCTGTCTATGATAGTTTCTTCTAGTCCTACACCTAAGCAAGAGCATAGCTTGATAAATGTGTTAGCTCAGCATAAAAGAGCTTTAGGTTGGACTATGGCTGATTTGAAGGGTATAAGCCCTATTATTTGTATGCACAAAATTTTGCTCAATGAATGCCACAACAATTCTATTGAACCCCAAAGAAGACTTAATTCGGTCATAAAAAAGGAGGTGATGAAGGAGATAATCAAATGGCTCGATGCTAGTGTTATTTACCCAATATCCAACAGTTCGTGGGTTAGCCTGGTACAATGTGTACCAATGAAAGAAGGCATGACCGTGGTGAGCAATAAAGATAATGAACTTTTACGAACAAGGACCATCACGGGGTGTTGGATCTGCATGGACTATTGGAAGCTCAACAAGGCAACCAAGGAGGACCATTTACCACTTCCATTCATCGATCAGATGCTAGACCAATTGGTGGGCAAGGCCTTTTATTACTTCCTCGATGGATATTCAGGGTACAACCAGATTGCTATAGCACCAGAGGATCAAGAAAAGACAACCTTCACATGCCCCTATGGTACCTACGCACTTAGAATGATGCCCTTTGGACTTTGCAATGCTCCAGCCACTTTTCAAAGGTACATGTTAGCCATTTTCTCAAACATGGTTGAAGAGTTTTTGGAGATCTTCATGGATAACATTTCAGTCTCCGGAGATAACTTTGAGGCATGTTTGGGAAACTTAGCAAAGGTGCTTAAGAGATGCGAAGAAGCTAATTTGGTTCTCAATTGGGAGAAGTGTCATTTCATGGTGGCCGAAGGGATTGTTCAAGGCCACAAGATCTTGCAAAAAGAGATAGAGGTGGATAAGGCTAAGGTTGAAGTGATCGAGATAATAGCACCCCCTACCACCGTGAAGGGAATTTGAAGCTTTTTAGGCCATGCCGACTTCTATAGGAGGTTTATCAGGGAATCCCTGATGAGAAAATATTATATGCTACATCAATTCCATGGTATGTTGATATTGTTAACTTTATTGTTAGTGGTATTTTTCCTCCTGATCTGAATAGTCAGGGTAAAAAGAAGTTTGAGCATGATGTGCGATTCTACTATTGGTAAGAGCCCTATTTGTTCAAGCAATGCCCCGACCAAATGATTCGAAGGTGTGTCCCCGAAGAAGAGCAAAAGGAGATCATATTCCATTAACATTCATCTTCATGTGGAGCCATTTTGGAGGAACTAGAACTGTTGCAAAGGTCCTACAATTAGGATTCTATTGGCCCACACTTTTCAAGGATGCACATGAGTTCGGCAAGTCATGCGATAGATGCCACAGGACAGGGAATATTTCTCGAAGGCATGAAATGCCATTGCAATGCATTCTGGAGATGTAACTCGTTGATGTATGGGGAATAGATTTCATGGAACCCTTTCCATCATCTTTCATAGATCTCTACATCCTATTAGCCGTTAACTATGTGTAGCTACACCGAAGAATGACTCTAAGACTATTTTGAACTTCCTTCACAAGAACATCTTTACAAGATTTGGAGCCCCAAGAGCCATCATTAGTGATGAAGGTACCCACTTTGACAACAAACTCATTGCTAAGGCATTGCAGAGATATGGAGTGAGGCATAAACTTGCTACAGCATATCATCCTTAGACCAATGACCAAGCTAAAATTTTGAATCGAGAAATCAAGCAGATTTTGGAAAAGGTAGTCAATCCCAAAAGGAAGGATTGGTCTCCAAAGCTTGATGAAGCCTTATGGGCTTATCGAACAACTTTCAAGACACCCTTGGGAATGTCTCCCTTCAAGCTTGTCTATGGAAAGGCATGTCACCTTCACGTTGAGCTCGAACACAAAGCCTATTGGGCAATCAAGAAGCTCAATCTAGATGCCCAGTTAACTGGAGAGAAAAGGCTTTTGGAGTTAAATGAGATTGAGGAATTTAGGGCTCAAGCTTACGAGAATGCATGCCTGTAACGCCCCAGTTTTGGGCCTAGTGGTTTTGAGGGTTAGATTGGACAGTCTGGTGGACCAATTAGAGATTCGAGTCAATTTTGGGATCATATATTTTTACAAGGGATAAAAATATAGAAAAATGTTATAAAATCTTTATTAAATAGATGTTAATTTTTGGTAAAGCCGATTTTATAAAATAAGATTTGGAAATTGGACATTTTGGGTTAGTGACCAAAATGTAAAAAGTGAAAACTATTTTTAGTGATTGTTTTGTAAAAGGGTTAAAACTTAGAATCTCTAAGGAGCTATTAAGCCTAAATGTTTTTATCTGATTTCTCTCTTAATTGGATTAGTTTTAAAGCGTTTTAATTAAATGATTAAAGAGGATTTATTAAAAGGATGGTAGTTATTTCCTAAAAACAAAATTTGACTTAACTTTTCTCTCTTGAGTTTCTCTCAAAATCTCTTCAGCAAAACATCTATTTTCTCAGCAAAGATTTGAGATAATGATCTTGTTTTCTTAGGCTAATGATTTGTAATGGATTTCTCAACTTGTTTCCTCAAAATCTCATTGATTTTCCTTTGTTTCTTTAGTGTAAAAATAATCCAATTGAGAGATTTTTCAATCTTTGGAGGTGAGGTTTGCTCTTCTCCTTTAATGTTGGATCTTAATCCTTTACAAATGATTTCTAATTAGTGTTGTGGATTTAATTGAAGAGAAATGGTTTAATTGAGATTTAATTAAGGTAATTATGAGATCTTCATTTTAGATCTTTTTTTTTGAGTTTGTGATGATGTTATATCATGATTTTGGTGTCTTATGATGATAATGGATTGGTTTTATCAATAGAATCCCGAAATCAAATGAATCTCTAGTTGTTTAAGTTGCTAGTTATGAGTTTTTGAGGTGTTGTGGGTGTTAGATGATTTCTGGGGGTATAAGGTCAAAGTAAGAATGTTTTTAGATGTTATTTGATGTTAATTGATGTTTGGAAGTGTTAGGTTCTGGCTTAGTTAAGTTTTGGATGTGAATCAAAGTTGTTCCAGTTGTTTCGGATAGGTGTTTTGATGGTTTTAAGCAAGGCAATGTTGAGGAATTTCTTGCTAGGGTTTTGAAAACATTATGATCCATTAATCCTCTATTATAACGTGGTTAAAATAGGGGAACATTTCAAAAGCTACTGGTGAAGCTTTGGAGGCTTCGGGCACTTGATTGTGCGTCGGTAAATCGAGGTTTCACGTGTCGGTGAGTGAGAACGTGTTTTCCAGCTTTGGAATAGTTTAAAAGGTGGTTTAAGGGAGTTTAAATCTAGTTTGAAATGCTGGTTTAAACTTGGAAGTAAGTATAAAGGTTTTCTCTCTTGGTCGTGCTTGTTTTACGAAATGATTTATGCACTTGTTTTGATTTACATGATTTCCACTGTTGAAGCATGATTACAAATATGATGTTTACTTTTTTAATAAAGTATTGATGAAGGATGAATTGGTGAATGATCTTTGTAAGTATGATTTATACTTGTGAAAGCATGGTTTGATGCTTGGGTATGTTTTGGTAAATTGCTTTAAAAACAGTAAGGTTCATGACTAATTGTGAATTATATTGGCAAGTGATGGTATGGAAATGGTTTTAAAACGTAATTGGATATAGTTAGCCGACTATAGGATTGAGTGCACTATAAAATAAGTCACCTTGGACGTAGAGGGATTGATATGGGTACCGAATACTCCGTCCAAGTACCCAACGATTGAGGGGTTTATGGTACCAAAAACTCTCATTAGTGGGTTATACATCTACCGATGAGTGGTGTTGAGGGGTTGATATGGGTACCGAATACTCCACCACGGGTTTCACAATGGTTGAGAGGTTTATATTGTGTACCGAATACTCCCGTGTGTGAACCTTGTGTTGCCGGTGAGAATGTATGAAGTGTTGGGAGAACACTTGTAAATCCACGTATCCGATGTTGTGTTTTGTAAATGGAACTTGTTGATGATCACTTGTGAGACAATATAATTGTTAATGTATCATGTGCTGTATAATGGATTTATACATGTTTACTCTTTAATCTTTGCATATGGTATGTTATGCATGTGAAGGCGTAAGTTGAGGTTAGCAGTGTGACTTGTTGTTGGTTTAATGATACATGTTGCATATGGTTTAATATGTTGGATTTTGAATGGTTAAAGTATGTTGGTTTTGAAGGCATGATGTTTTTAAATGATGATTTAATCATGCATTGAAAAGTGATTTTAATGTGGTATAGAAACCGGTTATAAAATGCATTGATGGTGTGTTATTTTTTAACACTCCTCACTAAGCCTAGTGTGCTTACGCTCTCTTGTATATCAATGCAGAGAATTAAAGGTTCGTAGGCAGCAAGCAAGTGAAGGTGATCCAAGGACTTCTTATACGAACTTATGTTTCCAAAGTAGACTCTATTTAATGAGGGCAATGGGGGATTCCTTATGGTTTTGGGAGATATTGTTGAGCTCCCTGTTTGAGCAAGTTTATATTATTGTTTTGGTCTTGTAAATGGTCTGTTATATTTTTGTTTATGCCTTGGTATGTTTTTTTTTGGTACCTTGTTGGGCTTGGTTCATAGGTTGCATGCCTATAGTTTCCTTTTGATGCAAGATAACATGTATGGTTGATGTTTCTAGTGTTTTTGGTTGAGGATCGATCCTTGTTATTGTTACTAATGTCTTGGAAGCATGATTAGGTGATTAGCTTAGCTTTTTGTATGTTAAACCAGCAAAAATGGGCATTTCATGCCCAGATGTGTCGATACGCGGGATACTTATCAGTACGGATAGACCAAATCTGGCTTAGCATATCGGTACGGGGAGATCCGTATTGATACGATCTTAGAGGAAAATGGTTGGGCTTATCAATACACGGGGTCGTATCGATACGATATTGTGCTACTAGAATCCGGAATTTAAAACCCATTAGAACCGTACCGATACGGTGCTTGGTGTATCGATACGGTGACAGGTAAGTTGGTTAATTGGAATCTTTTGAAGTTTCTATTTTCCTACGTTTTAGTCCTTGGAAGTTATGTATGCAATTGAATGAGTTTGGATGATCAAATTGAGTTGGAATTTTACATGAGAGAATGAAACTTGACTAATTGAATATTGGTAACTTTAATTTGGCAATATGTCCCTATAATTTGTCAGATTTGCAAATCGGTCCCTAATTGCAAATGGGGTAATTAGATGTCAAATCGACGCCCGATTGAGTTGTAATTTCTCTCACTGGTAGTATGCACACTTAGGTTAATAATAATGCATCTAGAAAAGATAAAAAGAAATAAAAAAAAGGTTGTTTATTATGGTAAACCTTCCCGGTTTACTTCAATATTACCCGGGTGACTCGTTCGGTTCGGTCTGGCGACTAGACCGGGTAGAGGGGGTTACAACACCTATATAAGGAGAAGACCAAGAAGTGGCACGAAAAACATCTTTTTCCACGGTATTTTTTCGAAGGCCAGCAAGTCCTCCTCTACAACTCTCGACTTAAACTCTTCCCTGGCAAGCTAAAATCGTGATGGTCAGGCCCCTTTATGTGCACAAAGTTTACCCTCATGGTACGGTGGACATCAAGAAGATAGATGATGACACCGTCTTCAAGGTAAATGTACAAAGATTGAAGGTCTACAATAGAGCTCCAATCATGTGCGACAAGTCTGCCATGCTTCTCAATGATCCATAAAAGTTTGCACCCCCTTCTCCTTTCTATTTTGCTATAGCATCATCTGTTTTTAATGTTCATAAATAATTTTGCTTGTGCTTTTTACTCTTTGGCCTTTTGTCTTTTATGTTATCTTGTGTTTTATTTCTTTAATATGTTTTGTCAGAATTGCTCCCATGGTTGGAGGTGGCAGGATAGGGTTTATTGCAAGGCTTGACCAGCTTTCTTATTAGGGCTAGCTTTTGCCTTTTTCCACTAAGGGAAGTTATAAAGCCAAAAAAATTCCTATTTTTTAGGGGCGGCGTTAAAAAGGTAAAAATGAGGGATTTTATTCCCTTTGAACTTTAAAAAAAACCCTAGTTCATCATTACATTTCCATCCCTCTCTCCTTTTTTCACTTTTCATTAAAAGCTTGGCCCATCCTTTCTCTTCCCCACAACTCAAAACTACTACACTCACCTTCTCTTTCCTTTTTCTTTTTATTTCCTTTAAACTTCACTTCTTCATCTTCTTTACCGAACCTGTTCAAACCTTCCCCAAAACCCAAATCGTTCCAGCATTTTTTGACTCACTTCGCAAGCATGGCTCGTTGCAAAAATGTTACTAGCTCTTCTAGTAGTACCCAAGCCCAACCCCCCATCGAAATCAAAAGTTTGTCAACGAAGGAGCAAAGGAATGCTTCCAACTAATAAAAGAGTGCAAGGTTTTTCTAGTGCAAGGCCTGAAATCACTTGTGGAAGGGAAAAGCGACTTCGACAAGGACATTACGGATGTCATCACAAAGCACAACTGGGGAACCTTTTTCCAGCATCCAGGCGACATCTCGGTGTCCTTGGTTAGGGAGTTTTACGCCCATCTAACGAGTCCCACCCAATATGCTATCTATGTGTGAGGGGACCAGATAAAGTTCACCGTCACGGTGATCAACAAATTTTATGGGGTAAAGAATGTGGTGGACCAGCATTCCTCCTTTGCCGAATCCGCTGATGCTTAGATGTATAAAGAGGTTTTGGAAGATTTATGCTTCAGTGAAACGGAGCTAGATTCAACAAGTAAGGTTGTCGAGCGTGGTCGCCTCAAGCAAGAAGCAAAGGTCTGGAACCACTACCTAAAGACCCGCCTAATGCCCACCTCTCACACCTCTATAGTGCACATTACTCGACTCTTGTTGCTACACTCCATTCTTAATGGCCGACCAATTGATGTGGGCAAGCTTATAGTGGATGAAGTCTATTCCTGCCTAAAGAGGAATTCCCCAATCTTATCACAGGCTCCACCAAAAAAAGCAAGTCTTTAAGGACCCTAAAGAGGATGAGATAGAGAAGGGCAAGGGTGCGTTAACCCCAGACCATATCCCTGGGCTGAGGGGATTTGATGAGGATGCTCCAGTAGAGACGTTAGAAGGTGGAGCAAGAACCATTGTTGCAGCAAGAATAGCATCCCTCGTCGCCTCTACCAAACACATGCAAAAAGAAATGGACTAGATGAAGGGTACCTTGACAACTTATTTCAAGTATGTCAAGGAAAGGGATGCTGCACTGAACTCGTATTTCAAGGAGATGCTCCCACACATGGAGATAGATTTCCCTCCCTTCCTTGATGAATTGCTCGTGCCCAAGAAGGACAAACCAGCCCCGCAAGCTACACCAGCTCCGAAAGCAACCATAGTGCAACGACCACCACCTGTTTCAAGAAGAAACCCTTCTCCAACTCCAACACCTGCTCCAAAAGAAACAACCATTGCCACCGTTAGACAAAGTCCTCAAACATCAAGGCAAAAGAAAGGAAAAGCTCCCCTAAGTAACCTGCCACCACCGGAACCACCTGTCGATGATCTTGTCAATATTGACAGTGAGGAAGAAGAGATAGCTGAAGATGCTCCTGCACCCCCACCTGCCCTAACTCCAGATGCTACGACAAAAGCAAGGAGTCGCCTCAAGCAAACGGCAGGGCGTACATGGAATGCCCCTTCTAATGATGATGATGATGATGAAGCTATTGATAACCAGTCGACTCAGGAGGATCTGGGTGAATGACCCACCCAACAAGATGAGGCTGAGGAGCCCATCGCAGCACTCAAGAAGAAGAGGAGAACCAAGCACCAAGGACACAAACCAAAAACACCAAAATAATTTTTTTAGGAGGTAACCTGCATCTGCATTTGCATTTTAGCTTAGTTCATTTTATTTTCATGCATTGAGGACATTGCATCCTTCAATTTTGGAGGTGTTGGTGTTCATAGTTGATCATTTGCATTAGCATTTAGTTATGAACATATTTTTCTTATGGCATTTAGTGAGTATAATGACAGTTTTGTGAATAAGTTGATGATGTTCAATGATGAGTATTTGAATTTTATGGCTATGAATTGATTGAATACATGTGACTACTGAGATTGGTAGAACTGCCTTTATGGTTTGATGCTTTATGATGTGAATGTTACATGATTGCATGCTCTCTTTGTTTAAAACAGTTAGATGATTTTTAGTGAAAGAACTCTCGTATGCTTTAGTTTAAATGTGTAGAATGAACTTGAATGATAAATGAAAGCATAAAGGCTTAATTAGTTCCCTTTTTGTTTGCATTGAATTACGAATAAATGCTTTGGCATAGTTGTATAGGGACACTCCTCTATCCATTGCATTTCCTAGAAACCTCCTTTAATAAATGGCAGTAATAGCATATTAGTGAATGAAAGTAGTCACGGGATGAATCTGCTAAATAGGCTAGGGAATGAGGTGTTTGCTCCACTTCATTTTCAAGTCTAGAAAGGTAGTTGTGATGAGCTGACTCCCCTCATAGCAGTACATAAAAAAGAAAGAAAAAAGAGGAAGAAGTTAGAATTACGGGAGTAACTTGTGCTTAAAGGTCAACAAAAACTAGGGCAAAACTTGAGAACTTAGTTAAAAATCTTCTAACTTTGTTAAGCATGGGGTGGGTGTAGTCACACACACACACATTCGAAGGATCTTGACCTAAGGAAAAATTCTTAAAATCTCAAAACTGTCTAGCATGTTGAAGCCTTTATTTTCTGAGGACTGAAATTTTGCCATAGCTCTATCTTGAACTGATTTAATGTCGTAGCATTCTTCTGTTTATTTTTATTCATTGCTTGAGGGAAAGCAATGGCTTAAGTTTGTGGGTGTGTTAACTTTGTAAAAGGTTAAGATTTCGTGCCTCTTTACTTAGGTTATTGTGTGAAATTAAGCTCATTTCATCTCATTTCATAGCATATAGTTGCATTTAGCTCATGTAGTTGAATTTGGTGTTATTTGTTTGGTTATCTTTGTTTATTTATAAGAATGGTGCTGCTTGGGAAGGTTGTTGTTTGGTGTGGTGATGTGCAGGGAAATGAGGAGTAGTGCAGGAGAAAAGGAAAAATGCCTTAGCATTTTGGATAGCATTCCTGGGCGCGCTAGAGGGCAACGAACTAAAGATATTTTGAAGCCCCACACGTGAGCCTGCCAGCCAATTGTGTCCCCGCATGTGAAGGGAATATTCCCTTGGAATTAAGGGTACAAAACCCTAGGAGCCCCTATTATATAAATAAAAAGACACCCACATTAAAGGGGGAGCCGAAAAAGTTACTTGTGAGCTAAGAAAGAGAGAAAAAAGCGGCTGCATTTCTCCATCTTCTCCCTCATGGTGTCCTCCATTATTGAAGCTCCAAGGGGTGTTATTGCTGGCCTTTGAGAGAAGCAGCAAGCTTAGATCGGTTCACGGCAGTCCAAGGCGGCTTGGGAGTTTCCCTTTCTTTAGTTGCTTTTGTTGTTTCATTTCTTTATATTTGGATGGGTTATCTTAAATGATTGATTGTGGATGATATTTGCCCACCCGTGAACTGATTTTAAGTGGCTTGGGATTGTTTTAAGATACTTATGTTTTAAGTTTGAATGAATGTTTGATTTGCTTTCTTTCCCTTTACATGCTTTGTCCATTGTTTTGTATGCCTTAAGCTTGTAAGAGCTTGAGAGTTAGCCTTTGCTTAGGTGTTGGATAGCTTAATATTCGAGAGAGTTAGGCTTAGATCTACATGGACAATGGGGTTTGATGCTGAGAGGCAAAATCCTAACTCACCTTAGAGATAAGTGTAGAGTTTCAACGACTAAAACGAGTAGAACTTCAAGGATAGTAGCTTGCTAGGGTTCACGCCGAGAGGTATTGCCATAGCATTCTGGCTGACAGGTTTCTTGCTAGAGATAGTTTAGAAACACCTTAGTAAACTATGTCGAGCATGATATGAGAAAGTTAAAGCTAAACATTCTTAAGACTTAAACATAAGAGTCCTTGATAAGCCCAGCCTGTCATCCCAATAGAGAGCTTCTTACACGTGAGAGGACGTTTGAAGTATCCTTGTTTCAACCTAGTTTATATTATAGTTGTTTGCTACAACATTTCTGAACCTATTTCCTATTGCTATTGCATTTATTTTCAAGTTGCAAATTTGTGTGTTTTGACTAAGCTAGTTTGGCCTCCAATGCTTGTGGGGACGATACTCACTCATCACTGTATTACTTGTTTGATATGTATACTTACACTATTTGCGTATCATTTATAGTTCATCACAACACACAACAGGTATATATATATCTTTAAAGATATGTTGTGTTTCGATTATAGTTTTGAGTTCAAAAGTTTTGAATCGTGGATGAGGGTAGAAAGGATTGTTAACCGAGATGAAACTCATCAGAAGTGAATTCCTTGGATCGATGTTGGGACTATATCATTGGGGTCAATCATATGTTCCTTTGGTTTAGAGTTTGATGCAAGGGTTGTTGATTTTTGGGAATGAATCGCTAGGGATTCATGAGAGAAGTGTTGAGGAGTCTAGCATTATGAGTTTTGGCTAAGAAAGTTTCAAGGTGAAATCTTCAATTTTAGGTGAACGTATGTGAGTTATGTAATGGTTTTATCCGATGCAGTTGCAGCTCCCCCTTCATTTAATTCCGAGGATGAAATTTCTTTTTTGGAGGAGAGAGATGTAACAACCTGAATTTTTGAGTCAATATTTGGGCATTGACTCGGGTTATGGACCCTCGTGTTTGTTTGGAGAAGCAGATCTCTTGGGCCAAGTTTGGGCCATTGGGTGAGAATTGAGCTATATAGGGTTGAGTAGTGACCAATTTGTGAATAAGGGAGAAACTATGAGGTTTTAAGTTGCAATTTTACCCATTTTCAAATAAAAGGTTGAACACCCATTTATTTCCCTTGGCTTTCACGTGAAAAAAGATGGACAAGGTGAGATCACCCATTTTTCTTCAACATCCTTCTCCCACACACTCCTTTCTTTCTTTGTTCTTTCAAGCCTTGTTTCAACAACAAAGATCCAAGCTTTCCTAATCAATTCTTCTACTCAAGACTCAAATTTTAAGTATGTTGTTCCTCATCTCATGAGCTTCAAGAATAATAGTATTATCTTGTGGAGAGGTGTTTTGGGGGCTTCCCTCAAGCTTGGGTTAAGAGAGGAAGTTGAGGGGTTTTGCTTGGAAGCTTAAGTTCTAGAACCTTTGATAAAGGTCAGTCATCTCTGACTCCTATTATTCTTGAGGAACATAAAGTAATTGCTTTGCTAATTTTATGGTTTATGGGTATTGTATAGGTGGAGCTTGCTTTAAGTAATCAAAGTAATGAATTTGATGATGTGAATGTTATTAGATGACTATAATATACCCATAAATAACTTGGTAAACTTTCCTAACACTTTAGGGTGGTTTGGATGCGATTAGAGACAATTTAAGATTGATTGTCGAGTCTTAGAAAGTGGTTCTGGGATTAAGGTTTCGAAACTATATTAACAGGTTTTGATACCTTATGAATTTCTATAAAGATAATGGATTCTGGAGCAAAGGTTTCCTTACCTTTGGGTAAAGGGTTCTATACCTTTAGGAAGGTTTCCATACCTTATGAAGGACGATGTTTGGCATTGTTTTAAATGTTGAGAAATGTTTTGAATGGACACAGAAGCGATGTTTCATCGATTAATTGCTAATGACATGATTACACCCTTGGATAAAATATGTACTTCAGGCTAAGTGAACAAGTACATCCAACATACCCATGGGCTGAGTGATCTGGATGAGGTTAGAAACCTATCCATGACTATGGTGATCCGGATAAGGTAATAAACTTGATAGGCTAAGTGAGCTCGAGTAACTTGATAGGCTGAGTGACCTCAGGTAACGACTACTTGTGACTAATGTGATCCGAGTATGTCGAGGAAGTATCTGTGGCAATGGATCCGGATACGATCCTTTTAACCTGACATATGTGTGAACATGGGTAACCTGATAGCTTTGTGAGCACGGGTAAAGTAGGGCTTTGTTGGTGATTATGTAGATGATTGTTACCTCCTCAAAAGTATTTTTTCCATGCCTATTTGATATGTTTTTTCTTGTTTTCAAGTACATTTAGATGCATTAGTTTGTTAGAATCATGCATTTAAATAAAAGAATTAGTAGGCTGCATATATCAGTGTCATGGGTTGTTTTTAGTGGCCTTTGCGTAGGTTGGCAGGTGGAATGGCAGGAGGAATGGACGCAGGACGTAAGGACACAGTTAGGAATGCCAAGGTGAATGCCAGATGTTGCGGGCACGAAAGGACCAGATAAGTGCCAAGCATTTGTTGGTAGAGAGGTATGCCAGCGGCCATGCCAAGAAGAGATGAACCCCCAAAAATTAGGAAAGAATCAGGCTCCTAAAAGATCGCAATTGGATCAACTTTCGAAAAAATAGCAGATAAGGTGATGCCAAGTGATATTGGCAAAGTTGTGCCAAGCTCGTGTGCCATGATGGCCATGGCATGATGACGTCAGCCCTAGCCTGATAAGCTATCACACCAAGATGATAAGATATCAAAATGATCGGATAGAGCTCTATCTCTTATCTCTTGATCATTTCAAATTCAAGGGCTTATCTCATCCTTTCCCCTACGCGCCTATATAAAGACCAACCGATCAAGCATTTAAGGACACCGAGAAGAGGAGACGAGAGGTGGTCGGAGCGAGGTGTTGGAGCGGCGAGTGACAGTCAGTGCAATCGAGGAAGGGTGGTTCGACTTCTTGGCCGAGATCCTGGCATGAAGGGCTGCATCGAGAGACTCCTCTACCTATTCCCTTGGTAGAAGTTGTTTTTCTTTAGTTTTTATTATGATGGTGATGTTAAAAACGTTTGTTGGTTTGTTGGTTAACCCCCACACCATGAACTAATTTAATAGTTGGTGGGGGATGTTTTGGTTTTAAACGTTGGCTTTTATGCCTTAGTTCTTTTATAATAATTCTACTTTTGACAAAGTTTGTCTGTTTTGCATACTTTAATTTTTCCTAAGTATTATGTCAAAGCGAGAGCTGGAACAATTAGCTTATTGCCTTCCAATATCTTAACAGACTTGTGTTGGCAACGATCAAGTTACTGAACACTTGGGAGAGAAGCTTCAAGAGAAGTCGTTCAAGTAGATGAACTTACTTCGGAAGTGAAATCTACCCCCACTGAGTATAGATTGGTTTTTAAAACAAATTGGTTTAAGGAAAACATACACTATAGAGATATAGGGGTTTTTACTTGGCCAGTTTAGGGCAATGACCATCGAGAGAGGCTTTTCTATTTTTGAATCAGCTCGGCAACCAATCCAAGACAGTTTTGTCAATAAAGGCTGGCATGAACCACGTTTGAACCAGGCATTCCCTGCCAACAGTCATCATTCATTTGAAAACAACTTTATAGCCAACACTTCACTTTGGTTTTATTTTATTTTCTTTTCTTAGTTTTAAAATCAACTCTTTTAAACTACAATATTTTCTTCCAAAACAAGTAACAAACTAAACAATCGAATTCCAAGTCAATCTCTGTGGGATCGATACTCAGCTTACCAAGCTGTATTACTTGTCGACCGTGTATACTTGCACGCAAAAGACTCTTGGCACGGTTTATCTTGCCCAAATACATACCATTTATACCTTTTGCCAACATTCATTTTACGCATCTCCTTGAGAGTCAACAATGATGCATGGATGTATTTATATATGTTGTGTGGATGCTATAGATGATAGCTTTAGTACCCGATGGCTAAGTGATTAGGGTACAACAGGCTATGTGACCTCGAGTATGGCAAAGCTTGTGGTACCATGCAAGACTTGTTGTAAGCTTAATGATGGCTTGAGATAGGTGATCTAAGAACTCTAGCTAGTATAGGCTAGATGATAACTCATAGATAGTAAAGCCTTATCTATGTTCTCTAGACTACATCTATCTTGCTTGCTTATTTTATGATAATCACGAATTATGGTAGAGTAGAAATGTTACACTATTGTAACCTCAGCGTTCGGAATTGTTGTTTCCGTTCGCATGTTAGTAGGTGGATCGTGGCCGAGGAGCACATCGAGGAGGGATTTCCCAACACCGCGTTCACTTCAGAGTACAATACTTGTTATTTTAGTTGGACTAATGTATTCATAGGACCTTACTACTGTTAAGTCTGTAACTCCATTTGAATTATTATTTTGGTATACGGTGTTTAAAATTGGAGCTCTTGTTTGTAAACTTATTTAAATGCTATTTTAATTACATGGATTTATGGATGATTTGACATTTTGAAAAAGTTTTAACTTGTGATTTTAATAGAAATTTTGTTGGGTTGATTTTGGGTTACCTGAATGTAGTACTTCAAATTCGGATCGGGATTCGGGTGTTACAAAGGGAGTCGATTCATAAATCTCACCTTAAATGGTTCACTGATGGAGACAAAAAAACCAAATTCTTTCATCTATGTGCCTCAATGAGAAGTCGCAGAAACAATATCACATCTTTAAATGTGGGAAATAACTCGAATCATGATCCGAAACTTATTACCAAGGCTTTTGAAGACCGCTTTCGAGAGCTCTATAACAGAACTCCCACTATCCCGGTCAAAAGTTTTTATGGTGTTTTTGTTCTTCTTAGCACTAGATCTGTCAACTTTCTTGAAGCACCTTTTTTGGTTGAGGAAGTTTGGTCAGCAATTCAGTCTACTGATGGAAATAGGGCCCCGGGTCTACATGGTTTCAACCTAGATTTTTATAAGAAATTTTGGCCATATCTTAGATGTAATGTGATGAAGTTCTTCGGTAAGTTCTATAATGGAAGGTTGAAAGATAAGTCGATCAATCATTCTTTCATCACACTCATTCTAAAGTGCGACTCTCCTCTTCAATGGATGATTATAGACCAATATCGTTGGTAGGAAGCCTGTACAAAATAATGGCCATAGTTCTTTCGAGAAGGTTGGCGGTCTGTATAAATGAGGTTGTGGGCGAAACCCATTTCTCTTTTATCCCAAGCAAGCAAATATCAAACTGCTCCCTTGTGGCTAATGAGGTGATTTTAAAGCAGACTTTAGGAAAGCCCACGATACCATGGATTGGGCTTTCTTGGATTTTATTCTTATGCGCATGGGGTTTGGACAGAAAAGGAGGGAGTGGATTTATATTGTCTTATCCATAGCCTCCATCTTTGTGCTGGTTAATGGGGTTCCATCTAACAGATTTTCTATTAAAAGAGGCTTACGACAGGGATGCGCTCTGTCCTCGCTACTTTTTAATGTGATAGGCGAGAGTCTTAGTGTTCTAATCAAAAGAGCTATAGAGTTGGAGATTTTTTAGGGTGTGTCTGTGGGACAAGAAGGTTTGTTCATCTCTCATTTCCATTTTGTAGACGATTTAATATCGTTTGCCAAGGCAGATGAAGAGAATGAAATATTAAAAGAATTTTACGAGTTCTTGAGTTGGTCTCCAGTCTCTGCCTAAACATGAGAAAAACAACTATCTATGGTATTAATATGGATGATCTTTGTATTTCTAGATGGGCAGGAGCCATTAAGTGCAGAAAGGAGTCTCTCCCCACTTTCTATGTAAGGCTTCTTTTGGGCCATGCTAGAAATTCTATGGCCATATGGGAGCCGATTATTGCCAAAGTTCAATCAAGATTGAAAGATTGGAAGGGCAAGCTTCTCTCCATTGGTGACCGAATCACATTGGTAAAGTCAGTTCTTTGTTCTTTGCCTATGTATTTCTCAGCTCTATTTCCTATGCCAATTGTTGTCGTTGAATTGTTAAATAAAATGGTAGCTAAATTCATTTGGGGATCTAGCAATCCTCGTCTCATTCATTGGATAAATTGGAAGAATCTGTGTAAACCTAACGACTTTGGAGGGCTAGGACTTGGTGATTTCAAAATTAAAAATCAATCCATGTTAAATAAGTGGCTTTGGAGTATAACTTTGAACCAGATACCCTGTTGTGTAGAGTAATTGATGCAAAGTAAGCTACTCTAGGGATAGTTTGATCCCCCTCAATTGTTCAAAATAGGAAGATGTTGTGGGTTTGGAAGAACATAATTAAACCTCTTTCTAATCCTATCGATCCTTTTACTTAGAACCTTATATTTTTGCTAGGGGATGGTAAAAGCATAGATTTTGGGATGACTTTTGGACGTAGGTCCCTTCGCTAAAAAGTGCATTTCATAGGATCTATGGAGTGGTGGTTAATAAAACTGGTATGGTTTGTGAATTTGGCTCAAAAAAAAAACCGATCGGCTGAGTTTGGAATATGGAAACTAGAAGAAGACTCTTTGATTGGGAACGTGAGTGCTGGGACGAGTTCATGAATGTTTTAAATAGAGCAGCCAAGAGGATGGTGTCAAAAGACTGTGTTAAATGGTGCGGTGCATCAAGTGGCTTGTTCAAGCCTACGGACTTTTGTGAGATATTCTCTTCAAATGGTGTTGATATGGACAACTTTTGGAGACTTATTTGGGCGAACATGGCTCCACCTAAGGGGGAGATATTTGTTGAGAGCTGTACTAAGGAGGCTACCAACTTATGATGAATTAGCTAAGCGTGGAGTTTCCCCCACAAATTTTAGAGTATGTTTGTTTTTCTATAGGGTGCTCGAGTCGGCTGACCACTTGTTTTGCCAGTGTGAGTTAGCATGGAAGATATGGCAAAGATGGTGCAGTGTGTGAAGTGTGCAGCTTGTTTTTCCGGATAATTTTAATTCCCTCATCTCTATTTGGGATGCTGAACCAATAAAATCTACAGTTAAACCAGTATGGGCCCTTGCTTTTTTTGGAATTTCATGGACATTATGGCTATGTAGAAATGAGGTTATTTTTAATAATAAAAGCTTCTATGTCGACCAAGTAGTAGATCTCGCTCTGATGCGAATTGGACTGTGGAGCAAAAGTAAATGGCTAGTTGCCTTTATTTTTTTATCAGATTTTGTTTCTCATCCAAATTTGTTCAGGATATCTTTGGACCATCTGCCCAGACCCCTTATAGGTTCTTGGTGGCTCCCCCGTTGAGCTTCTTTAAATTCAATGTTGATGCTTCGGTCAAAGGGAGATACGATGATGCTGGCATTGGGGGTATCCTTAGCGACCATCTGGGTAAGCACTTGGTAAAATTCTCCAAATACATTGGTGTATCTGATCTGACTGGTGCTGAGATCTCGGCTATTTTGGAAGTGTGTTGTTTATTTTCCAATTCTAAATGGTGCAAACCTAGCACGTTGATTATTGAGTCAAATAGTTTTTTGGCTGTGAATTGGATCACCTAAACTGTGAATGTCCCTACCGTATTTGGGGAATTGGTGTCGAAGTGCATGACATTTTTCAGTAAATTCCAGTGGAGCATCATTTTCGCATATAGGGAAATGAATGTTCTAGCTCATAATCTTGCTTTACAGGGGACAAATAGATCAGCTAATCGGTTATGATTGGTAGAATAATAACTTGGAGTAGGATGAGTCTGTTTGTGGATTGTTATAGTCATGTTGACTTCATGTGTTTTAAAGCCTACTAGTAGTGTTGATTCACATCCACAATGAATGTTCGTGGATCTGGTGATGTAAGTCTATTTTATAATTAATAAAGTTTGGACACTCTTTTCCTCCTATTAGGCTTAGAGGTGGGTTTTAATGAGGCCTTTCCCTCTCAAAAAAATCTGATCGGCAATAAATTCAAGGTTAAAAGTTATTAAATTGCTATCTTTTTTAGCGGAAAATCCAAATATTCCTTTGCCAATGCTAATCAGCCATCTTGATACACTTGTTTGACAATCTACTTAATTTTTACTGCATTTTCCTTTAGTCATCCTCTTAATTAAAATTCGATCTCAATTACCAACCTATTCATTCCAATTCACAAGTAATTATCGTGTCATTTAATTCCTACACAATCCCTGTAGATACGATACTCGACTTATTGTTGTATTAGTTGCTGATCGTGTATACATGCGCGCAAATAGCCCTAATCTTGGCATTATTTACTTGCTTAATTAAATTGAGTCGTTAATCTGTTGTCAAGTGTTAGTCAGTCGACAAAACACGTCTTTTAAAGTACCATCATCAACAATGATATCCAACACTTCCTTCGAATCATACATGGTTACCACAACTCTATGATTAATCTACGAAATTTCCCTAACTAAAGCTCCTAACACTGGATTTCCCAACTCTTTTCTCAAGATTCCACAACGATTTGTTTCCCAACAACCGAAACTACACTCACATCGATCCCTGTAGCGAGTTGTTTTATATATCTTTTAAAATCATATAAGTTTCACAAGTTCGGTGCTACGGGTTGTCCTCAAAATCGTTCTTTGAAAATTGGCTTTAAAGGGGATCACTTTTGAAAATCTTTTAATTAAAATATCAATCTAATTTCCATGTCAATTTTATCTTAAAAGATAATTAAGAATTGTCCAATTAATTTAATGAATTTAACATTTATCCCAATGAGGCAAGGGTAAATTTAAATTCACCAAATTAATTCGAACCATAATCTAATTAAGGCTCTAAACGGCTAACCCTAAATTAATCTAATTAATTTAAAATGGTGTCTCAATGAGACGAGCATACTAATTAAATTAATTAAATTAATTCCTAAACTAATCCAAAGGCCTTAACTAACACAAAGCCCATCTAAACTAGGCCCAAGGCCCACTAAGCTAAAGCTAACCCTAAACCCAAACACAAAAAGGCCCAAACATCTAAACTAAACCTACACATTAAAAAACACATGTATATACATTTAAGAAAATATACTTTAATTAATATATTATATACTATATACAAACGTATGTTATATACCCTTTTTTTAAACACTATATATTATGAAACTATGTAATATGATATATTATCTAAAAAACTATCTATTATATATTATAATGTATATTTTATAAAAAAGCATATATTATAAGAAATATATATTATATAGAACATATATCATATGGAAATTATGTATTAAGTATATATTAAGTTATATGTTATACATCTATTATAAAATAACTATATATTAAATGTATTAAAAACCTATATATTATATCTGTTTTAAAAAAGACTATATGTTATATACTAAATAAAAACTAGGTATTAAGTAATATTCATACATTAAACACTCAAAATTAAGCATAAAACAACATATCCATATCTAAACAAGGCAAACAACAATATCAACGTGAATTAAAAGCTGGAAAAAAGAAAAATGCATATGCAAAACAAGAAAATAAAAGCTTGATAAAATAAGATTTGAATTCTGGAAAAAGGACCGAACTTAAAAGAAACAAAATTGAAAGGCCAAACTTTAAAAGAAAACGAGGGTGGGATTGCAAAGGTTTGAAAAATCACAAGGACTTGGAGGGTGATTTAGGAAGGCGAAATGGCTTGGGCTCGTGATTATCCCATATAGAGGGACCAAAATAGCAATTTGCCCATGCAGAAGGACCGCGGGTGTAAATAATCAAGAGCGGAGGGATTTATAAGGAAATTATCCCGTTTTTAAAAAGGCTCGAGTATAAAACACATTTTTATAACAAAAAAACTTTATAACTAAAAAAAACTCTCCTACCCTTCTCTTTTCTCTCTGAAACGGGGATGACCATCGTCGTGTGTTCATCCCCAAACCCAAAAAATGGCGAGGCTCTGCCGCATCGATCGCTGGTAGCCGGCGACCTCAAAACTGCTTGAGTTCGACTCCTTTTTCTTTTATAAAACCATATCTGCCCTTTGTTCTTTGAAAACAATTAGAAAAACCCCTCTTTTAAACCGAAAAATAGATCTAAGAACCTCTTTTTTTAAAAAAAAACCAAAGGCTTTGCTTACCTCTCCCTCCATCGAGTCACCACGCGCGGCCATGCAGAGGCCTGAGGGCTTTTCGTCGACAAGGAAGAGAAAAAGGCAAGGGGAAACGCACGGTCGAAGGTAAAAAAAACTAAACCTTAGTTTTGTATATGTATGCTCTGAAATGAAAAGGGAAGATGGTGGTATACCTCTGAAAACCGAGGTTTTTGCTGCTTCTATTGCTCTGAATAATCCCCTTTCAACTTAAGGTTTACAAAATGTTAGGGATTCGGCTATTAACCGAAATATTACATGATTTTTATCTATATAAAAATCGAATGAATGCTGCTATTGGTTGCCTCTGTCTATTTTAGCTCGATTCATATGCGGCTCTGAGAATGTTGGTTTTTTGGGGAAATGATTCTAACATTCCCAGGTATATCTTTGCATTTCATCCGATCTTTGTCCTTGTCTAATTTGATTATGTTTTGCATGTGAGATGGGAGAGGAGGAGGAGGGGACAAGAAGCTACTGGCGTGGCGAGGCGATTGTGACATGGCGTTGGGTTATTGGCTCCTTCAGCTGATGTGGTGGCGAACGTGGCACTTGAGGAGTTGACTCGAATCTAGAGAGCCGTGGAGCATGTGTGGATTACACGCACGTGTGAACGACGCCAAAGGTCGCGCGTGTGGCGCGTGGCTATTCTAGAAGCTTCCCCACACTGATCTCGACCGTTGGTATGCCCCCAAATCTAACAGCCATCATATGGTTATGCAAGAAGGAGGGAAAACAGTAGGCTTAGAGATTTTTGTTTAAAGTTGGGCCCCAAATAGGCCAAATATGTAATTAAAATGTTGGGCTTATTATAATTGTAAATGGACTTTATATATAAACTAATACATATTTAATAAAGTTGGGCTTCTATTTAAGTAATATAGTGTGTGCGTGTGTGTATTCTTTGGTTTAATTATAATAACTTAATATAAGATAATATAATAATTGTGACAATAAATATAGAAATAATGAGGATAACAACGATCAATAATGATAATAAAGTTAGCATAAAGGAAATAATGTATTATACTAATAATATTTAGGGGTTTTTCTCTTAATGGATAACAACATAATAGTAAGTAGTATTATATATATACACATATATCACTAACATGTACTAATAATACTCAACAAATAAAACTAGCAATGTCTTTTGTTTTTCTTAACTTTAATGATAAATAGATAGACATAACAAGTAGACAAAGGATATAACATTTAAGCCAAGCCCTTATTGCGAAAATAAAACGGGTTAACCCCTGGATAAAATTAGTGATTACAGCTGCCCCTCTTTGCTTATTCTTGTATAACAAGAGTAAAACAAAGACCATAAGCACTAATTTTTTTCCGGCTTCCTTGTTGGACTATCTGCTCCCCTGAAGCGGCCATGAACAAATCCAAATAACTTGTTTTCTTGAAATGGTGAAAACAAACTAAGCAACGCTGGCATGTCCTTCCGAAACAACAATGGATGAACCAGATAGCAAACGATTCATTCCTTCAAAGCGGCAGTGAACGAATCCAAATAACTTGTTTTCCCGAAATGGCAAAAACAAACTAGGTAACGCTGGCATGTCCTTCCGAAACGGCAATAGACGAGCCAACTAACCTTCAACCGGCTCATTCTTCCGAAATGGTTGAGAATGAATCCAAATAACTTTGCTTTCCTGAAACGGCAGAAAGCAAGACCAACCAAAGACGCCACATTCTTCCCAAGCGGTAGTGAATAGATAGATGCGTTTCTCCGAAGTGGTAGTGTACAAACCAAATTGCAATTCTTCAAACAATGATTCCATCCTTCTTGGGAATGGATGGATGAGTTTTTACTGTCTGAAAGTTCCCGAACTACGGGTATTTACTTATTTTGTTCTAAGATCTTGGTGTGGCGAATTTTGAAGTCCTTCGCCTAAGACCATATCCGGATTTTTTTTTACTTTGTCACTGAATCCTCTTCTCAAAAGGGTTCCCAATCTTCCTTTGGATATCTGTGAGAAGACATGAAAAACTGTGATGATATAAGTTAGTTTGTTCCTAACCTAGGGATTCCTAACTGAACATGATGCATGGATGATAACAATTTTAGACTTTATCGGGCAATTTCTCTTCTTTCCCCCTTCTACTTGTGTCGTCCGTTTTTCTTCTTCGTGATGGAGGTGCTTCCTCCCTCACTTGGGTTCACCCTTCATGCCCCCTTTTTGATTTCTTGAACCTTTTATTCTAAAGCACCCTTTCAAGTTTTCACTTTAGAGAAATTTCTTTTTCTTTCCCTTTCTTTTTTCTTTTTTCTTTCTTTTTTTCTTTTCTTTCTTTTCTTGAGCGCCCTTTTGGGTTTTAGCTTCTAGTCCCTCGGACTTCAACATGAATAGCGTTTGATGCCTTTCGACGATAGATCTTACCAACTTTGCTTCTAATGTCCTCTTATCGCAATTTGGCGAGCTCCTTCCTACTTGGGAATAAACCTGCACTTAATAGGTTAAACACAGCAATGCCAAGAAATCCTTTGCTTTTTATTCTATGTCAATCTATCTGTGAAACAGACGGTAGGGACCAAAATAATGCTTTATTGAAACTTAAAGGGATATTAGGATAAATCTGAAAGCTTTGGCAAACATGAGAAAATGAAAAAAAAGATTTAGATAGTATCGACTGCATGAATGATGAAAACCCATCAACCTCGGCAGATTTCTCGCTGGCCACCCTTGGCTATTTCCCCTAATAATATAAAGACCGAAGCATAAACCCTCAACCAAAATGAGACTCATTAGTTGGATGTCGAAATTTAAATCTATTTGAACCGTCCTTTTTATATTTTCAATTCAGATCATCCTTTGGTTTTAAGGCGCCCATTTTCGGGTTTTCACCTTAAACCCTCATTTTCTTTTTTTCCATTTTATTTATTTTATTTCTGTTTTCCCTTTTTGTTATTTTTTTCTATTTCTTCTTACGCGTAATACTTCTTGACGGAGTCTGAGTTTATTGGGTTGCTCAATTCTTTCACATCCATCTCCATTAGAATTATCGCTCCCCTAAAGAAGGTTTTTTTCACGACATATGACCCCTCCTAATTTGGCATCCATTTTCCCCAAAAGTCTCTTTGATTCAACAAGATCTTTTTGAGCATCAGATCTCCCTCCTGAAACTCCCTCGGGTGAACTTTCTTGTTATAAGCTCGCATCATTCGCTTCTGTTACATCTGATTATGGGAAATAGCTTTCAACATTTTCTTGTCAATGAGGTTCAACTGATCAAACCTGGCTTGCATCTATTTGACTTCATCTAACTTTACTTCGTTTAAAATTCGAAGTGATGGGATTTCCATTTCGATGGGTAGCACTACTTTGGTGTCGTATACTAAGGAATACGATGTTTCCCCGATAGAAGTTCTCACAGATGTCCGATAGGCAAATAGAGCAAATGGGAGCCTCTCATGCTAATCCCTAAATGTCTCCATAGTTTTTGCTATGATCTTCTTAATATTCTTATTTGCCGCCTCTACCGCTCCATTCATCTTGGGGGCAATAAATGGTAGAATTATGGTGTACAATCTTAAATTGTTCACACACCCCTGTCATCATCTTGTTGTTCAAATTGGAAGCATTATCGGTGATGATTCTTTCAGGCAGACCATAGCAACATATAATTTCCTTCTTGAGAAACTTGCAAACCGTCGCTCTTGTGATATTAGCGTATGAGGCAGCTTCCACCCACTTGGTGAAGTAATTGATTACCACTAGGATGAAGTGATGCCCGTTGGAAGCATTCAAGTGTATCTGACCGATGACGTCTATTCCCCAAGTAGCGAAAGGCCATAGTGAATTCATGGTGTGAAGAGGCAACGGCGGAGAGTGTATCTTATCGGCATAGATTTGACACTTGTGACATTTCTTTGAGTAACTAATGCAATCACCTTCCAAAGTTGACCATAAATAGCCATATCTCATAATTTTTCTTGCCATCGAGAATCTGTTGGCGTGGGTTCCACACAAGCCCTCATGGACCTCTGCCAAAATGGTTTCGGCCTCCTGAGCACCGACACACCTCAACAGTATCTGATCCTTGCTTCTTTTGTACAAGATTTCCCCGTCCAGGACGTATCATGATGCCAACCTTCTGATAGTCCTTTTTTCATTATCATCAGCCCCCTTTGGATAAATTTGGAACTTGATGTATTAGAGGATGTCGAAATACCATGGATTATCGTCCTCCCCTTCTTCAAAACTATAACAATGGGTTGGTACTTCAAAGGTTTGTATTTTGATTAGCCTTATCTCGGCTGCTTGGCTTGCTTCGAATACGGAGGCCAAAGTTGCTAGGGCGTCGGCCATCTGATTATTCTCTCTTGGAAAGTAGGTGAAACTGACTTCTTCAAAATCCTTAACCAAATCTTGGATCAAGTTGTAGTAATTGATCAAATTTGGATCTCTAGTTTCCCATTCTTTCTAAAGCTGATAGATTACTAACGAAGAATCTCTTAAAACCTGGAGCACCTTGACCTTTCTCTCTATGGTTGCTCGGATTCCCATGACACAGGCCTCATACTCGGCTATATTGTTGGTGAAAAAGAATTCCAACCTACTTGTGAAAGGGTAGTAGACATTTTCGGGGGAGACCAAAACTATCCCTATTCCATGGCCTAAGGCATTCGATGCCCCATCAAAATAAAGCCTTCATCCTTCATTCTCGATAATAGACGTCTCTTCAGATAGATCACGGATCAACTCTTCATATGGGAAACTGAAATACAATGGCTTATAGTCATCTGAGGCGCGGCTTGCTAAAAGATCTACTACCACACTTCCTTTTACTGCTTTCTGGCTCACATTAATTATGTCAAGTTCTGACAAAAGTATTTGCCAACGGTCCACTTTCTCGGTCAATGATGGTTCTTCCATCAAGAATTTTAACAGATTTATTTGGGAAATCAAATAAGTGGTGTGATACAACATGTACTACCGGAACCGCTTAGTAACCCATACCAAGGAACAACATAACAGTTGGATCAATGGGTATCATGTCTAACACTCGGTGAATTTCTTGCTCAAGTAATAGATCGCCCTCTCTTTTTTGCTTGTGTCATCGTGCTGCACCAACACACAGCCCATAGAGTTTTCAAAAACTGCCAAGTACAAAATCAACGGCCTATCTAGTACTGGTGCTACTCAGACTAGAGAATTGGATAGATACTTCTTGATCTTTTTTAGCGCTTCTTGACATTCTTCATCCCAAATTCCAGTTTATTCTTTCGGAGTAGTCTAAAGACGGGATCACACTTATCGGTCAACTGGGATATGAACCGGGAGATGTAATTCAATCTTCCCAAAAACCATCAAACCTTGTTTTGAGTTTGAGGTGGCAGAAGATTTTGGATTGCTTTTACCTTGTCAGGATCAATCTCGATGTCTTTTTAACTCACCACAAACCCCAAAAGCTTTCCTGATGTAACTACATAGGTACATTTGGTTGGGTTAAGCTTTAGCTAAAATTTTCTTAGCCTCTAGAGTTTTTGCAGATTTCAAATATGTTCCTCTTTGGTTCAGGATTTATCTATCATGTCATCCATGTACACCTCAATCTCCTTATGCATCATTTCATGCAATAAGGTCACCATGGATCTTTGATACGTTGCTCTGACGTTCTTCAACCCAAAAGGCATCACCTTGTAGCAAAACGTGCCCCACATGGTCACAAACGTGGTCTTCTCTATATCCTCAGGATATATTTTAACCTGATTGTATCCCGAGAAGCCGTCCATAAAGGAAAACCAAGCATATCTCACGGTATTGTCAACCAGAGTATCAATATGAGGCAAGGGGAAATTGTCTTTGGGGCTTGCCTTTTTAAGGTCTCTATAATCTACACACATACGCACCCTCACATCCTTTTTCGGTACTGACACTATGTTGGCCACCCATTCTGGGTACTTAGAAACCTCCAAAAATCCAGGCTCAAATTGTTTCTTTACCTATTCTCTTATTTTCAATAACATGTATATCCTCATTCTTCGAAGCTTTTGTTGGACAGGCTTGCATTCCGGCCTAATGGGGATCTTGTGTGTTACAATATCTATGTTTAGGCCTGGCATATCTTGGTATGACCATACAAACACATCCTTAAATTCTACAAGTAATCCTACCAACTCTTGCTTGACTTTCGGTGATAGGGTACCTCCGATCTTTACTTCTTCCCTCTCTTCGTTAGTCTCCAAATTTAAAATCTCTATTCTCTCTTGGGGTGGGAGGATTTGCCTTTCCTTACTAGCCATCATTCTTAGCAGCTCATCGAAAATTCCATCATCCTCATCTTCTACCTCCGTCAAGTATATGGATCGTTCAAAATCTACCTTAGGATTCGGTTCCACATCATTCATACAGTCTATGTTAAGAGGCCTGCAAGATTTTGAAATTCAGCATTGGGAAAGGAAAGGTATAGCTTATGATGTGAACAAATAAATGTATAAAAATAAACAAATAAATAAATAAATGATAAATGAAATGAATGTTGTGTTTGCCATTTGAGAAGAAAAAGGTAGACATAGTCTATTTCATTTAAAATGGATAGAATTGACATAGCTGCCCTTTTTACAAAGGATGTTTGTTACTTTCGGGAAAAAATAACGGGATTGTTCTGAGCATTACTTTGATTGGTTCCTAAAAAGGCTGGTACATCCCCAAAAGTCCAATTGTTGAGCTATTCTCCTGGGAAGCAAAGGAGAATCTTGGCCAGAATTTGATTAGCCTCACTCTCGTTGACAATCATATCCGCATTCATCTCTTCGAAAGCCTCACTGATCAACTCTTCCTGGAGGCACATTTCGCCTTCTCGGTTCACCTCTTGGACATCCACCTCTGGGTTTCGAATTCCACCAGATATAAAGGCACCCTTAAAGCCTCTGTAGATGATAGGGACCCATGGAATATCCTCCCCTCTAAGCCTAGCCTTCTTTTGCTCTTGCTTCCTCTTCCATTCTTGCTTTTTCTGTAAGAAATTTGGCTTGTAACCGAGTCCGAAGCGGTCAACTTTGTGGATCACCTTGATGGGACGAAGGCGTCCTTATAGATTCTCCCCAATCATTTCTTTTTCTTTGCTCCTTTTCCCAGGGTCTCGTATACCACTATCTTAGTATAATTGGACAAATTAGGGCATGGAATCTTGTTTCCTTCGGCAACAAAGGTAGCATTGACAAGTTCCAAGGCTCTAAAGGCATACTCCATTGCTTCCTCATCAGTGTGGATGTACGACGTATCCAAATTCACTGAAGCGATGATGTCTTCTTCGGTGTTTATTGTCACTAGTTTCCCTTCGGTGACAAACTTCAACTTTTGATGGAGTGAGGACGGAACGACGCCGGCTGAATGTATCTATGGCCTCCCTAACAAGCAATTGTAAGATGGTCGGATATCCATAACCACAAAATCAACCACATACTAGGTAGGACTAATGAGTATGGGTACTTTTATTTTCCCGACCATATCTCTCTAGGTCACATCGAAAGCTCGCACCGTATTATGACATGGCTACATATGTGAACAGTCGATTGGTAGTCGCTGCAGTGTAGCTAACGGCATAACATTTAACGCGGAGCCACTATCAATTAGCACACCCGGCAACACATGGAATTTGTAGTGAATGGTGATGTTTAGGGCCTTGGTGGATCCCGTACCTTCCCTCGGGATTTCGTCATCACCAAAGGTAATGTGATTAACGTCGGTGATATGGCTGACAATTCGATCCAACCTCCTAACTGAGATATCTTTTGCAACATAGGTCTCATTCAAAACTTTTAACAGAGCCTCACGATACTTCTCTGAGTTCAGTAAAAGATCAAGCACAAAAAATTGAGCTGGTTGTCTCCAAAACTGGTCGACGACGCTATACTCGTTGTGCTTCAAGAATCTCAAAAACTCTTGTGCTTGAGTTTCTGTGACCGGCTCTTTGATCTTTGGTGGCGGGTCATCTTCGAAAACGTTCTCTGGTTCAACTCCGTCTTCCTTGCCTTTCACTTTTGGTTCCTCTGGTGTCTTTAGGTTCTCCGGAGCATAGCATCAGCCACTCCTCCTAAGATGCCCTACATTCTTTACCTCTTTGGCCTCTAGTTCCAAAGGTTCTTTTTGAATGGGTTTCCCTATTTCCATGTCTTCTCCTCCATGCAAACTAAAGGAACCCGACATTGTGATGCTTGCAGTGTAGTACCAAGGAACCATCTTTGTATCCTTAAAAGGAAACGACCTCGGAGAAACAATTATCATCTTGGGGGTTGCCTTCGGTGCGCTTGTCTCACTTAGCTTAAGATCGAGAACGAGTGGTCTCTTGGCACTATACTTGGTCTCCTGGCTCTCCGATGCACAGACTTCTACTTCCTTCCTCTCTCTTCTTCAAAAAACCAAATCTCTTTTTTATCCATCATAGTTTGTATCAGCTGATGGAACTCCTCACAATCTTGAATCTCATGATCTCCCGATTGATTGTATTCATAATATGGGCCACAACCTTCTTCCACAATCATCATTCCCCGATCAATGAGGTGTGCCATACATAAAAGTTGGAAAACCCACCTTAACGTCGACCAAACCTCAAACACATTCTCCCTAGTTTTCCTAACGTTCTCGTCTTCGATAGCATTCACGCATTGTCCTTCGTGATTTGGTAAGAGTTTTTGGCTATGCTCGGTTCTCCCAATTGTAATACTCCGGTCTAAATTAAGTTCTAAATGAACTTCTTGAACGCCACACAATTTTCCATCGAATGCCCCGGAACAATGGCATGGTATTCGCAATGAACCTTGGGGTCATACCATGCTAGGTAAGGTGGGTTGTAAGTAGTAACATGATAAGGACGAGCTAAATCAGCCTTGTACAATTGTGAGTAGACCTCCTTGTAAGAACCTGGCAAAGGAGTAAAGGATCTCTCCTCCTTTTCCTTCCTAGGTTCCCTGTCTTCTCTCTTGTTGAAGTTTCTAGAATTCCCTGCTGGGGCCTGGGGCTAGGAGATAGTGGAGTTCTTGGTTGCCCAGAAGGTGTTTGTATTGTTCAACTCGTGGTCTTTTTTCTTGTATTGCTTACGCGAATGATCCACTCCAATAATTCTTCCACTCTTGATAGCTGATTCAATGTGCTCGCCAGTCATGACCATCTCCACAAAATTGCTAATAGGCTTGCTGATCAATCGATCATAGAGCATCCTTTTCAACGTGTCTACAAACATTAGGGAAATCTCGTGTTCGTGAAGCAATGGTTGAACTAGTACTGCCACATCACGCCATCTTTGAGCGTATTCACGAAGGGTCTCATTGCGCTTTTATTCCATTCCTTGCAACAGCAGTTGGTTGGGAACCATGTCGGTTACATGCTTATACTGATCAATAAAAGCTTTTGCCAGATCCCTCCACGACTTAATTTGAGCCCTAGTTAGTTGATTATACCACATCGAGGCATACCCCACGACTTAATTTGAGTCCTAAAAATAGTGAATTAGGAGTTTCTAGTTGTTGGTAAACCCGGCCATCTCTGGTAAAACACCACTATATGAGCAGTAGGGCAGGTAGTTCCATCGAACTTTTCAAAATTGGGGGTCTTGAACTTATATGGGATCTCCACATCGAAGACCAAACTGAGTTCTCTAGCACTTAACCCATAGGAGCCATCCTCGTCTTCCTTCACTCGAAACTTTTCCTTTAGGTCTTTCCGAGTATCCTCTAATTGCTTAGTGAATTTCGCTTTCATTTGGTTCAACTTCTCCAACTCATCAAAGTTTGGGATGTTATCCCTGACAACTTTGGGATTCCTGAAGGTCACCCCGGTTGAGTTTGAGAAGCTAGGCCGATATGAGAGAAAGATGCCCCTTATGGAGGATTAAGAGAAGGATTAACAAGAAGGGGGTTCTAGACGATCTGGACATGAGGACGATCCCCCGAGTTTTGGGTAGGATTCTCAAGGGTACTCTTGCCCCTCGGATCTAGTCTTAGCCGAGCTTGCAACAACTGGGATATCTCTTTCATCATGTCCTGCTGAGACTTGATGATGGTGTCCCTTAATTCTTGTTGGGATCGTTCCATCTGGCCACGTAGGTCGGCCTCTAACTTGGCAAAGTTTTCCTCTATTTGCTTTGACCATGAGCGAGTGCGATAAGAGTGTGGAATGATGATAAGTTTTAAGAAGCAAAATGTAATCTTTCTCTGAAATAGAAAGCCTTTTAATTAATAAATGGTAATTAATCAAAAATGCAAGAAATTGCACTAATTAGATGATTATTAGCTTTTAACAAAGAATGCAAATGAAAGAATGAATGCAAAGAGCAACATTGAGTTTGGCGAATATCATCGTTAAACGGCTTTCATTAATAGAAAAACGTTGTCTTGTTACAATAACTTAAAGAGAACCAACTACACATATGGCTTCAGGGTAGTATCATGGTCAATGATCTTCCTCAGAATCCAAACAATCCTCTCTCCCTCTTCGAAATCATCATCCACACAGTCATGAAGTTCGGTGGCATCTTTTGCCAAAATTTGTACCTTCCGACAACCTCTTGAATTTGAGTCATCCAATACACCAACTCTTGTTCTTGTCTCCAAATTGTGTAGGTGGCGAAGTGCAGTTGTTCTAAACTCGGTGTCGGGCGTACTTGAATTGCTCCTCTAAGGCTTGCCAGATGATCCTTAAGCTATTGGACCTTGGTTTCCAGCTCATAGACGTGAGTCGTCAAGACTTGATTCTCCAAGTTGTTGGCCTTCAGCTTGCTAGTTGAGCCCTTATGCTTGAAAAGAGATTTTTCCAAACACTTCACTTGATCCCTCAAGGCTTCATTTTGGTGTTGTTCTTTCCCGATCTATCTCGAGTGGAAGGTTCGTAGATTCTTCACTTCTTCAGTTAAGGCTAGCACTTGATCTTTGTGCTCGTAAAACATTCTTTTTGTAGTTTGCGGCTCTTTCTTTCTCTTCCTTCAATCGGAGCTCTAACCCTTCACTTCGCCCACCTTCCGCGACTCTCTTTCTCTTACTTAACCTTTTACGTTTCTGAATCTCCTCCTTCTTTATCTTGAGTTTGAGTTCCAACCCATCTTTTTTCCTTTGTAGATCTTTAACCACTCCTTCAAACTGTGTCTTCTCTAATACGAAGTCGAACTTTTCTTGATGGGCTCTCTCCTCGAGCTTAAGGTACCTCTTTTTCTCTTCTTTTATTTGTTTCCTCATCAAATCGGCCTCGGTAAGAAGTGTGGCCAATCTCTCCTCCATAGACCTCTTTCTATCAGGATTCAGGTAGGGAATATTGTCGTTGACACGATTAAATTGCCACGCTTCGTACTCGGAAGTGACCATGTATGGAGCATTTACAATCCTAACCCGTCTTGCATTGTTCCAAGTTGAACAAGCATTGTATACCATCGTCTTGTAGCCCTTCTCTTTTGCATAATCCACGTTGAACTCATTTAGTTCTTTGGTGGCTGGCACAAACTGTTTCTACCCGTACTGTTTCAAAACTAGAAGAGGTGCATATGCGGTATGCCCCCAAAGGCTAAGTAAAGACACCCATGAATGCTCTTCACATCTATAAAGAATGTTCTTTGCCAACAACCATGGTGCTCTCCAAACTACATCCCCCTCATTTAGATTTCGGAGGACATCTTGCCATACTTCCTCGGATCTTCGAGTTGGCCAATCATTCTTTCGTAGGAACTCTTCTAAGGGCAAGAACTTGTCGTCATAAAGGGGCCTTGAAAAACTGAGGTTGGTCCAAATGTGGCTGTAGAACCAAACAGTCAAAAGTTGCGGGCATCCTCGAAAGTGACCTCTACCATGCTCCCGACAGAACCTCAAAGATCGAAAAGTCTCATCCAGACTCATAGGTACCAAATTAGTCTCACTATCCAAACGATCAAAAAGATCCAAAACCGATAGATCAATGAGTCCTATTGATCGAGGAAAGAGTACCAATCCATAGATCAGCAAAGCAAATAGATTCCGCTGAACTCAACCAACAGGATGCACAGAGGCTAAAGCTAAGATCCCTTCCCACTTAAGATACTCTTTACTGTTCCAATTAGTGACTTGATGCTCGAACCAAGATGACAACATATCTGAGAACTTCTTCAACTTACCCTAAAAAGCTTTGTTCTTACTTGGCTTAGAATATACCCGATTCACGTCAACCTTCTTACAATTTATAAGGTCTCGGTATTCTTCGATTGTCAGAGTTAAATCAAAGTTACCAATCGTAAAGTAGATGTAGGAAGAGTTCCAAAAACCCACCAAGGCTTGTAGTAGTGCTGGATCAACTAGAACTTCTAGAAAGTATGCGATGTCTCCATACTCCTCTCTGAAAGTATTCTTCGTTTCAAAATCCCAACTGTCCCAAACCGACTTCAATCCGGACACATTATTGAACTCTGTATTCATGAATGTTATGGCTGACATGGCTGATCTGAACCCAGTGGCAATATTGTCTCCATCATGTAGTTGTTCCCCTTCTGACCATATCTGGACATCAGAGTTCTTTTCATCACTACTACGGACTAAGTCTCTCATTGATCTAGTTTTTAACTTCAAACAATTTCCAACTCAATGTGCTCTTAATGATATGATAAAATATGCAAAAGAGGAAAAAGAAGAAAACAAAAAGAAGCATTAGTTATAAGATAAACAATAAATTGAAAATGAGAAGAGATAAACACAAAACGAAATAAGCACAAAACAAGCAAATAAGGAAATAAATCTAACCACATGAATTCTAGTTCGCTAGGGTTATCTGTATGGCTCTAACGGGGTAGGTTTCCGAGATTCTCACATATGTGTCTAGACAAGGGTACCCGAACCTATCTCATTACCTACTAAGGCAAAAAGAACCCCAATTCTGGACCATTACAAGCTTGCGAGTTCGTTTCGGTTCGAGGGAAAGCACGACCTAGTGACGTGGAGGGATGTTCATGTGTCAAAAGGCATGGATTACGGAAGTAAATTACCAACCTGTGGAGGGATACTCACGTGGGTATGTGGCGTTTCACTCCCGCTTAAGGGATGGAGCTCGGGTATAGAGCTTGATGAACATGATGCAACAAATGTCGGTGATTCCTTATAAATTAAATGACAAATTATTTCGAAGTCCACCAATTATCAAAGCCCATGCAATCTTAGCCACATTTTCAGGAAAGGATCAACCTCGTTAAACTTAATTGAAATTCCAACATTTTCCATCATTTTAAGGCGACAAATATTCTTTTGGCCTAGCTCTCTTTTGTTTTGTAAAAACAAATTTGAGTCCCCAGCAGAGTCGCCAAGCTGTAACGACCTATTTTTTTATATCTTTTAAAACCATATGAGTTTCCCAAGTTCGGTGCTACGGGTTGTCCCCAAAATCATTCTTTGAAAATTGGTTTTAAAGGGGATCACTTTTGAAAATCTTCATTCTTTTGAAAATGATAAAAAAACTTGGAGTCGCCACCAGCAACTTGGGTAAGGTAGGCCGGACACCATAGAAAACCAGAGATTCATTAAGAAAGGGTCCGTGAGTTGGTTACGCGTGGGGAAGGATTAGCACCTCTATCACCCCCGAAAATTGGTACCTGAATATTTGTTGCCTTCAAATTGATAGAATTTGTTGGAATTTGAATTGAATTTAACTCAGCGTACTTAATTGAAAATTTGACTTTAATTACACGGGCTTTGTCAAACTGGTGGGTTCGAATTAATTGGACATTTAATTAATAAGGTTGATAATACATCGGACCATAGATTAAACCGGCATCGAATAAGCCTGACTGTCGTGCTAATTTATGGCTCGATTTTCGTACGTCACCTTTATGCATGATGCAAGCAATTAATATATGATGTAATGATTTTGTCAAGTTTTAGTTTTACCTTGAGCCGGTAAGAATTAATTCAAATATCTGGTCAACATCCTTTGAGCTCGGACTGTTACGACACAAATATCGAAACTAATAGATACCTCATTTTTCATGATTTAAATTCATTAGCATGAGAATTAAATGAGTCATATGAATGACAATTAAAATGGATGGCAAGCAAAGGCTTAAAGATAAACACACAAAATCCCACCTGAGACCCTAACCTAAAAGACTCAAGTTATGGAAGATCCAATTAGTGGTCTAGTGGTTAATTAGGTGATTCTAGAAGAGTAAATTTAAATTAACCCTAGAAGGCTAGAAAACCCTAACAAATTATGAGTTATCTTGTGATGTGGTAATTAATTCGATTGATTTTAAACTAGTGTTCCAATAAGCCAAGAATATTATTTAAAATAAATCAAATTAATTAATCATAGCTTTTAATTAAAATATAGAGAAAAAAGATCAATTGAATAAATGAAGTAATTGCATTTTTAAAAATATGTTATTTTATAAAATAACATAAAATAAGATAAAAAAAAACATATAAAATAACATATAAAAATAGAAAATATTAAAAATAATAATTAATAAAATAATAATTATTATAATAAAAATAATTAATAAAAAATAATAAAAATTTGACTTAATTCTTTTTTTCATTGGATTTTTTATAACTGTCCAACTAATTTAATAAATTTAATATTTATACCAATGAGCCAAAGGTAAATTTAAATTCACTAAATTAATTCGAACCCTAATCTAACTAAGGCTCTAAAGGGCTAACCCTAAGTTAATCTAATTAATTTAAAACTGTGTCCCTATGAGACGAGCACATGGATTAAATTAATTAAATTAATTCCTAAACTAATCCAAAGGCCTTAACTAACTCAAAGCCCATCTAAACTAGGCCCAAGGCCCACTAAGCTAAAGCTAACCCTAAGCCCAAACACAAAAGGGCCCAAACATCTAAACTAAACCTACACATTAAAAAAACACATGTATATACATTTAAGAAAATATACTTTAATTAATATATTATATACTATATACAAACATATGTTATATACCCCTTTTTTAACATTATATATTATGAAACTAGGTAATATGGTATATTATCTAAAAAACTATCTATTATATATTATAACGTATATTTTATAGAAAAGCATATATTATAAGAAATATATATTATATAGAACATATATCATATGTCATATGGAAATTATGTTTTAAGTATATATTAAGAAAAGTTATATGTTATATATCTATTATAAAAAAACTACATACTAAACGTATTAAAAACCTATATATTATATATGTTTTAAAAAAGACTATATGTTATATACTAAATAAAACTAGGTATTAAGTAATATTCATATATTAAACACTCAAAATTAAGCATAAAACAACATATCCATATCTAAACAAGGCAAACAACAATATCAACATGAATTACAAGATGGAAAAAAGAAAAATACAGATGCAAAACAAGAAAATAAAAGCTTGATAAAATAGGATTTGAATTCTGGAAAAAGGACCGAACTGAAAAGAAACAAAATTGAAAGGCCAAACTTTAAAAGAAAACGAGGGTGGGATTGCAAAGGTCTAAAAAATCACAAGGAATTGGTGGGTGATTTAGGAAGGCGGAATGGCTTGGGCTCGTGATTATCCCATACGGAGGGAGTAAAATAGCAATTTTCCTATGTTGAAGGACCGCGGGGATAAATAATCAAGGCGGGGGGATTTATAAGGATATTATCCTATTTTTAAAATGGCTCGAGTATAAAACACATTTTTTATAACAAAAAAACTTTATAAGTAAAAAAACTCTTTCACCCCTCTCTTTCTCTCTGAAGCGAGGATGAACATCGCCGTGTGTTCATCCCCAAACCCAGAAACCACCGTTAAACCCAAAAATTGGCGGGGCTCCGCCGCTCGCCGGCGACCTCAAAATCCTTTGAGTTTGACTCCCTTTTCTTTTATAAAACCAGATCTGTCATTTGTTCTTTGAAAACAATTAGAAAAAACCCTTCCTTTAGACCGAAACACAAATCTAAAAACCTCTTTTTTTAAAAAAAAACCGAAGGCTTCGCTTGCCTCTCCCTCCATCGAGTCACCAAACGCGGCCACGCAGAGGTCGGAAGGCTTGTTGTCGACGAGGAAGAGAAAAAAGCAAGGGGAAACGAACAGTCAAAGATAAAAAGAACTAAACCCTAGTTTTGTATATGTATGCTCTGAAATGAAAAGGGAAGATGGTGGTATACCTCTAAAAATTAAGGCTTTTACTGCTTCTATTGCTCTGAATAATCCCCTTTCAACTTAGGGTTTACAAAATGTTAAAGATTCAGTTATATATCGAAATATTACATGATTCTTTTTATCTATATAAAAATCAAATGAATGTTGCTATTGGTTGCCTCTGTCTATTTTGGCTCGATTTATATGCGGCTCTGAGAATGTTGGTTTGTTGGGGAAATGATTCTAACATTCCCTGGTATATCTTTGCATTTCATCCGATCTTTGTCCTTGTCTAATTTGATTCTGTTTTGCATGTGACACGGGAGAGGAGGAGGGGACCAGAAGCTGCAGGCATGGCGAGGCGATGGTGACATGGTGTTGGGTTACAGGCTCTTTCGGCCAACGTGGTGGCGAACGTGGCACTAGAGGAGTCGACTCAGAATCTGGAGAGCCGTAGAGCGTGCGTGGATTACACGCACGTGTGAACGACGCCAAAGGTCATGAGATATCGGCCGTTGGTATGCCCCCAGATCTAACGGCCATCATGTGGCTGAGCAAGAAGGAGGGAAAACATATTAGGCTTAGGGTTTTTTGTTTAAAGTTGAGCCCGAAATAGGCCAAATGTGTAATTAAAATGTTGGGCTTATTATAATTGTAAATGGACTTTATATATAAACTGATACATATTTAATAAAGTTGGCTTCTATTTAAGTAATATAGTATATATATATTTGTATTCTTTGGTTTAATTATAATAACATAATATAAGATAATATAATAATTGTGACAATAAATATAGTAATAATGAGGTTAACAACGATCAATAATGATAATAAAGGCAACATAAAGGAAATAATGTATTAAACTAATAATATTTAGGGTTTTTTCTCTTAATGGATAACAACATAAAAGTAAGTAATATTATATATATACACATAGATCATTAACATGTACTAATAATACTCAACAAATAAAACTAGCAATATCTTTTGTTTTTCTTTACTTTAATGATAAATAGATAGGAAAAACAAGTAAACAAAAGATAGAACATTTAAGTCAAGCCCTTATTGCGAAAATAAAACAGGTTAACCCCCAGATAAAATTAGTGATTACAATCCTTAATTCGAACAAACCTATGATGGACTCAAACGAAACTGTCCAAGCATTAACCCAAGGAACTCGTTTCGGATGAGTTTCATCTCGGTTTACAAACCTCTCCACCATAATCTATGGTTAAAAACCCTTGAACTCAAATCTCATTTATGTCCAGAATGTGACACCTCTTCGAAGATATACTACTAGGAACACTTCTTCATCTATTACTTACTCGATGCCCCATACATTTCAAGGATATGCAAAACTTCTAACGATCGAATGCTAACATTGAACTATCTTGGACCATAAAAAATTTCCTCTAACACAATCAACTAAGATGAAACTTAGCATCCAAACTTACTCAAACTCAACTCAAGCAAAACCCAAACAGACGGTCATACAACCCTACAAACCAAGCCACTTATATTCCCATCGAAAATTGTCATCGCACACAACTCCACTAGAGATTTGGAATTCATTCAATTACTCTCAAGGATGGAAGCATCAACTTCCAAACCAAACACTTAATTCCAACGAGCTATTGTGCTAAACTCTAACAAGCCTTTAAGGATTTTAAATGGTTCTTCCAACAAGATCTGTTGCAAAACAAGAATCCTGATTCTTCACAACCATAACTGATAACCCACACTTCCGTTGCACTACTCTAATAATCTCCACACTTCTTCAACCATACCTGTAGACAATACAACTCCAAAATTTGGGTAGAAAAACCATTCTATTCATTAAGTCCATAATTATTACGACTCATTCATGAATCTGAACTATCTCACCACTTGTCATCAGAATCCAAACATCACATTGAATGCAATCTTTATCACAACTTCTCTAAATCCTTCATCTCACGATAACTGAACTTTAAAGCATCACAGTAAAACCTCGAAACTCATCGACCAAAGGTATGGTCATCTACCTTAAAGAATGGGTAGCAGTCTTTCACCACTACTCATCGGCTCACAACATTCAAGGTTAACACTCTTCATCGTACCACTACAGAAATGACACGGGCACGTCCCAAGATGAACCACTTGGCAACCACACCCTTGTTCACTCACTTGTACAAATGATTCCTCACTCTAGAAGTTCGGTTGGTGCCATACTACAAGGTGATGGACACAACACCGAACTGGACATTACCTCCATCGTGGGTTCTAACCCACAATCAAGAGTTAAGCCCGCTCATTCTTTGAAGAACATTCCAACCACCTCTCAATTTTTTGCGAGCTCTAAAGCTTTAGACCATCAACCCACGTATCCATAGAAGGGGTTAGGAAAGTCTCACTATTTACAAAACTGCTCTTGAATAAGCATTTCTGAAACATAGCGATCATGCTAGGGAGAAATGGTACCTCACGTTCATTACCAACAAATGGGTTCACCCAGCACCATGAAGCTATGAGACTTCGCTCGAAACTAAGGCACACGTCGTGCTTAAACGACTAATTCGACCACAAGGTAACATCTACTAACTAGAGAGAGCAAATCTAACAAGTCAACGAGACTATTACTCTTAATCATCACTCATCAACCACGGTAAAAACCTTTCCTACAAGCACTTACAAATCTGACAAATTAGCAAAGCCAACATCCACTTCTAGATTTTACCAAAACACTTATTCGATGAGAATCAACACCATAACATGAATGAGAAATTAGATCTCTACCAATGCAACAAATGAAACAAAAACGAACATATATACTTGACATATCATCGGTGGCAAAGCTATCATCTCTGACCTAAATGATAGGTTGTCTAGCAACAGCTCAAGCTTCAACTATGACCAAGTCAAGAAAGAGTCAACCTCTGAATTTGTACTGGGTAGCTTCATCCGTGATTAGAAATTTCTCGCCGTGTGACCCTATGCTTGACACTTGTAGCAAACCTTTCGTAACAAAAAAAATACTCCAGGATGATGTTGGCCACAACACTCACAAACTAGTGGAAGCGACGCTCTGACTAAACCATTAGTACTCCCTTTGGGGCAGAAATTAAGGAACTCTTATAAACCTCAGCCTAGATCCCTGACCGACTCTCAGTGGCTAATTTGAAACAACTCTCTTTGTACCTCTCAAAGTACAAAACTTCCTAGACAAAGCTTGAGAATGACCTGTGATGTCCCAAATTTCCCAAAGTCTGATCCTTTGAGTCTTCAATTTGACTTGGTGTCACACTCTAAAGTCGTTCGAGTGCCTTCACACTATAAGCCAACTCCGAGAATGTCCCAAGTGGACCCGTTGTCACATATATCTGAAGATCAATATTCAATCCACGTCTAAGCCTCTTACACCTCAACTCTTCGGTGGCAACCAACCTTGATGCATATCGGCTCAATCGTAGAAAATCTTGCTCATACCCAAACACTGATTGGTCTCTTAGAGTAAGGTACAAGAACCGATCTCTCATATCATCCATATGAACTTCACTGATGTACTTCTTCCTAAACTCGTCCAAGAAGACAACTCAGGTTGGAAGTGTTGGTTGTAGTCTCAACTCAATAGTCTCCTACCACTCATGGGTATTGCCCTTTTGGAAGACGACAATACAATCGGGGTCATCCTTCGAACTACCCATCATCTGTCTCATAATCCTCTAAGTTCCTTTCAATCATTGGTCAGCTTTGATCGGGTCGTCATCGCCTGAATCTTTAATATCCTTGGTACGTAACGTTGAAGACTTTCCCATTTGAGAGGTATGACTTTTCTCACGACTTTACTAGTCGTGTTCAGCGTCATCCGCCATATATGCTTGACACATCTAGCTGTGTTCGAACAATCAACCAATGTCCATAGTCATATCAATTTCTTAAAAAGACAACTCCACCAAATCTGTCAAAAACACTCATCCTCAAGCTTCACTTGAGTATCCTCAATAAACCCCATCCATAGTCACATTAAATTCTAAGGGGTTTGCCACTTGAACCTCAACTCTAAGACTTCATTATAATACTTTGTTCATGATGGTTTCACTATGGATGTATAAATAGGTGGGTCCCCAGATCCACCAATCTCGAGTATTGCCTTTCACATAGTCAACAATGTCCTTTTAGCCACCATCATAAACAATTCGCAACAAGCGTATGCTACTCAAAATCTCAAAGCATTCGGCTTAATAAGAATGTACTTGGAATCTCATAACCGTAAAGTACCTCGCAACATTAAATGGAATCACACATCTGTCAGTTGTACTACACCCCTATCACATGGTGCCGTATCATCGGAGCTCCTTCATTACAGATAAAGAGACTCTTGATTGACTCTCAACCACTAGTTGACCGAAAGTATGTCTCCTTAACCGTACCATAAAGGTCGTCCACTGAACGCGTGGGGTCTTACAACTGGAAATTCTCACGATGAAATCGAAGGCTTCAAGGTAGCTTATGCTACATGACTACAAGTATTACTCGAGTGATGGAAGAAGGGCACACCCTTAATTCTTACATCCTTTCATGATCCAATCCTTAACGTCTAGGATAATCTCATTCCCAGAACCATCATCTTAAGGAGTTTATCCTTCATCTCAGCCCTCGAGACCGCGATTGTAAAAATCTCAACGTCGCAACCGATGACACATAAAAACATAAGGCACACCATCCAAATTCTAGCCTTCAAAGAGTACAAGCTTAGACTCAAGGGCTCCTATTCACTAGACACCAATCAACAACTCCTAACCACCCTAGGGCTTTCCTAGAACTGGCTAAACCTAGGCTCTGATACCAATAAATGTAACACCCTCAACCCAGATATCACATTTGGGCCTCAAGCCTAACCGCAACCAAAAAATTTTGACCTAGTTTAGCCTAATCCACAAATCAATTTCCAAATCTATTTGATTTTCAATCCAATAAAATGTAGATAAATATTTGAAATCATTTATAAATGAGCTCCTTTTAAATTACATTATAAAAAACATACGACTTAATCATTTTAAATCCCAAATTCGAGCTACAAAATATACAATATGGTCTTACGAATACATAGCCCAAAAACCTAATTATTTTGGTTAGACGAGGTGTTGAAATCCTTCACTTATGGTGCTCCTCTAAGTAACGTGCCAAATCTACAAATCTGGGCACAAAAACAACGATTCTAAATGTTGAGCTAATAAAGCTCAATGGATACACTTCCACTCAACTATGTTTCATGAAAATCATAAACATGATCATATAGCTAAAAATGATGACATGGCATAAACATCAACATACGTCGCTACCTCTAGCCTCCTAAACACAAACCAATCAACAATAAATACACCACTCTCACAAAGTAACCATATGCATTATACAACACAAACCTGGAGTGAGGCTTAGTGTCACACAGCCTCGGGAACGTACACTCAAAGTGAGGTTCGGTGTCACACAACCTCAGGAACATATACTCTCTCTTTAGGTGAGGCCCGGTGTCGCACATCATTAGGAACATACACCTACACTCGGCATCTCTCCTTAAGTGTCTATGAATAAGGCCCGATGTCACACAGCCTTAGGAATATACGGTATCTCATCTATTGATGTTGCAACACGCTCTCTGGGTATCCAGATCCCATCAATCAAGGTGACTCGCCCACAAAAAATGCCTTTACTTGGCATGTAAAAACACACAATCCACCAAGGATCCCTATGCTTGCTATTACAAACAAGTCATTTGTAACCCCCTCGACCTAACCTAAACACTAGACCAAACCGAGTGAGCTACATTGGGTTTGTCGAAACAAACTCGAACGATTGACTAAACTTAGGTCATTTTTTTCTTTTTATCTTGTCTAGATGCAATATTACATCTTATAGTGAGCATGCTGGCAGTGGGTGAAATCTCAACTAAATTGGGCATTAATTAGACATCAAATTGCGTAAATTGCAATTTGAGGACTAAATTGCAAATTTGGAAAATTACGAGGATTTAGTTAAAATTTAAGTTATCTAACCTCAATTAATTAGATTACATGCTTGTTTGCCAAATTTTAGCTGAAAAAAATAATCCAAACTCATACAATTGCATTCAAGAACATCAAGGACCAAAATGAAAGAATCAAAAACCTCAAGAATCACTTTAACTAAATTAACGGCGGCCGGTACCGGTACACGTGCACCCGTACCGATACGGGGCTTCAATCCAACAGGGTCACACCGGTACGTGAACAAGGCGTATCGGTATGTGGGCTCAGTTGCAAAAAGTTTATTTATATTAGTTAAAACTCGTATCGATACTGCCTTTGGTGTACCGTTCCCAGGCCTATTTTCCAGCTTACCTGTATCGATACAAGGTCCCGCGTATCGGTACGACCTGACCCAAAATGCCCAATTTTGCTGGTTTTTCATACAATCATGGATTCAAACATGCCTCAACAAGCCATATACATGTATACCACTAAACTAAAGATCAAACCATGCCAGAACATCAAGGAGACATGATCAAAACATAGCAACATACATGCTTCCTAAAAAATAACCATCCAAAAGCATGAAACGTAAATCCACATCAAAACCAATCATATAAAGCCTCATACAACACCATAACAACATTATAACCTTGCACAAATAGGGAGTTTAGCAAATAACCCTCCCAAACAACAATGAACCCCATTGCCTTTATTACTACTAGTGTAATTCCAAAACCATACTTTTGAATAGCTCAAGTCCTTGTATTCCCCTCGCTTACTCACTGTATCTAACCCTTAATTCTCTGCATTGATGGACAAAGGGAGCGTAAGCACACTAGGCTTAGTGAGGAGTGATCAAAACAAAACATCACCAATGCATTTAAATTCGATTTCCAACTCACAAGAGTTCAACATTTAAAACATCTTTCAAAACATCATGCCTTATAAATCATGCACTTAATATTTCCAAAAACATGCATATTAAACCATGTGCAACATGTATCATGGATCAACACCAAAATCCTCATTTGCAATCCCTTAATTTAAGCTTTCACATGCATAACAACCCACATGCAAGGCTTAAAGAGTAATCATGTAAAAATCAACATTACACAACATAATCCATCAACATGATACATTTTCAATTATATTGGCTTTCAAGTGATCATAAACCAAGTTCCACTTTACAAAATATTACATTGGATACACGGATTCAACAAGTGTCCTCTCAACACTTCATACAATCTGAACCAAAATTCAAGGTACGATCACAACCGGGTACCATCACAACCTCAATCACCAGTTAGATGTATAATCCACTAACGGGAGTTTTCAGTACCATATAACCCCTCGACCATTAGGGTACTCGTGGTGGAGTATTCGGTACACATAAACCCCTCAACACTCGAGGCGACTTAATTATAGTGCACTATCAATCATATGGTCGACCAACTATATATGATAACATTTTAAACCACATCACTTGCCAATATAATTCATTACTAACCATGTACCTCACTATTTTAAACCATTTCCAATGCATTATGTCGTAACCCTTTTTTAGGAAAAGGTTTTGACGTTTTGGAAAACTTTATAAAATCACGGAGTCGCCACCAATATTTTTGAAAAAATGTGATTGGATCACTTTTTAAAACAAGGGTTATTTTAATAAAACATTTTATTTATCAAAATAACATTTTTGGTCCATGAAAACAAGAGAAAACAGGTTTGGGGGTCGGTTACGTATGGGGAAGGGTTAGCACCCCCACAGTGCCCAAAAATTGATACCTAATTGATTTCAAAAAGCATTTTTAAAACTGGAATTTGCAAGTTCAAAAAATTTCAATTTATTTGTCCGCAAAGTGAACGTAAATCTATCTTAACGGCCTTATCGCCTGAGAAATGAACTTTAATCACCGCCAACACTCCTGGCTAACTTGTCATTCTCGTTTAATAAGACACCGCATTAATTAAGTTTTCACTTTTAAAACAAGCCAGAGAAAAGATTAAGTGTGTTATTGTTTTTTTAGAATTTAGTGTTTAAACCCTAAAGAAATGTCTACATTTATTTTAATTATTAAGTTAAAATGCAATTAAGTGTGTTTTATTGAGAATGAAGAAAGTTTTACAACATACAAGTCTCTAATATATGTTTTAAGTTCCTATTCCTAAAGTTTAACATACAAATATTTACATAAAATACATAAAGAAATAACTAATTAATCAAATAAATAACTAAGCAATTGCTAAAAATTAAATAAAGAAAAGGGATTTGTTTTTATATTTTTTAAAATAAAAAATATGAATTAGGGATTAATTTGAAAGAAATTAAAATGTGAAGGTTGATTTGAAAACAATTTACAATTTGGTGTCGAATTATAAAGAAAAAGGACAAAATTGCAACATTTGAAGACTGGAAAGTTGCGGCCCGAGATCCGGAAAAGAAGGGCGCGGGTTATATCCGGGTTCGGGTCGGGTCAAACGGGTTAGTAAATATATTAAATATTATAAACAGATTTCATTTCTTCCCTTTTTATAAAAATGGATCAAAAGTCGGCCTTTATAATTTCTCTGTCGTATTCATCATGTTCTTTATTTTATGAAGAACACGATGAGCATCCGCCGTGTCGGCCGCCATACACCGGCGCCGGCCGCCATTGCCGGTGGCGAAATTCCCAGAATCTAATCAATTTTCCAGAATCCGGCGACCTCAAATTAAGCTTTTTTCGTCGGAGCTACGTCAACAACAATATCACGGCGGCGCAACTAAAGTAAAGGTAAAATAACAATCCCTTTCTTTATTTAAAACAAAAATTGAACATAGGGTGAGAACATTACCAGAAATCTCTACTTTATTTCACTGGAATTGCTTGAATACACTTGCCAATTTGCTACAACTTCTGGATTTCTGAACGCTATATATCTAGTGTTTCTGTGATTATTGTGTATGATTTTTCTCTCGAATTCTTGTGTGTTTACAATGATTTACAGTGGGGTTTATATAGCTATTGAAATGTTTAGATTACAAGAGTAAACCCCTAATTTCTTCCTCTAAAATTGCTTGATCTTCGCTATGGCATTGATTTAGGGATTAGCCTTTCCCGTTTTAGATTCTGGTTTTCCAGCCAGGGCTTCGATTTAGGGATTTAATTCCCTCTTGTCTTTATCTTGAATTGTTGTGCTCCAATTTAAGGATTTAACCCTTTTTCCTTTGTTTGCATATTTCTGGTGATTCGAATGGCGCCGGTGAGGAACAATCAGAGTGAGTGGAGCGTCGGAGAAGACAATGCGACTGACCGGAGCTGAAACGTCATGCGTGTGGCTGCCACACGCGAGTGATGATCCATGTGATACATCCCGAAGCGACCTGGGTTGTCAGATTGCGTCCTGATCGAATAGTTATGTCGAGTGTGGCGTTATATCATCCCCAGCTGGTGTAATCTGCGCCGTTGGATCCCAGATTGATCCAATGGCCTCCTTTTGGCTGCGCAAAAGAATAAAGACGGGATTATGATTTTTTTATTATAAATGGGCCAGTTAGCCCTTTATATAATGGATTCTATCTATGTATTTTTAATGGATTCTGATCCAAATTAAATCCAATTTATTTTTTCAATTACAATTGGCCTATGTATTTTATATTTTTGGGGTTTTAATATCTAATGCATATAACCTATGTTAATTCTAACTACCCTAATATACTAATTATTATAACACACTAGTATACATTATATGTCACCTAAACAATTCTGATTACCACATTAACTAACATATAGTAATTATTATAATACCTTAAGTATATTAGTAATGTTACATGATATTCAGATAACCCTAATTCTAATTGCTACTAATTATGATGTAACACTAACAATGCAATATAAGAATACCTAACCAGAAATGACATAGTTAAAATAATAAAAGTAATGAAGCTAGGTGAAAATTCAATGACAACACATTAAACCATGCATCTACAATTATACCTCATACTTACATGGATTATTTTTCCAATGCATCAATCATCAATATATGATAAAAAAAATCAGTATATAACATACTCAAAACATGCTTAAATAGTAGGTACAATGTAATTCAAAAACAAGTGCATAAAATCAATTTTGCCAAAACACAATCGAGGGAGAAATCTTATCATACTTACTTCTAAGTTTAAACCAGCATTTCAAGCTCAATTTAAACTCCCAAAATAACCTTTAAACCATTTCAAAGATAAAATCCACATTCTCACTCACCAACTACGCAAAACCTCGTCCGTCGATGCGAACTATTCCTCCAAAGCTTTCGAAACGTTACCACAAGCTTGAGGATCAACTTTCCCTAATTTAACCACACAAAAATAGAGGATTTAATGCATTCAAAAACTCAGCAATACTAATCCCCAACAACTCTATCCAAAACCCTTCCACAATAACCAAAATTAACATCAAACATCCTCCAAACTTAACCCAACTAAAACCTAAAGGTTTAATCTATCAATTACCTTCAATTAACATCCAAAAACAACTTGTCATCCTTATACTCCCAGGATTCATAAAACACCCATAACTCACCAAAACATATCACTAGCAACCTAAGAAATTAGAGATTCACTTAGTTTAGGGATTCTAATGATAAAACCAACTTATTAACATTATTAACCATCAAAATTATGATTAGAATCAATCAAGAACTCATCAAAACATATCTAAAATGAAAATCACTTAATCTCATCAATTAAACCTTGATTTAACTAATTTCCATAATCAAATCATTAAAACTCAATAGAAAACAATAAACAAGGATCAAATACTTGGGAATTTCAGTAAAGAACCATTTTAGAGGACAAGAACGAACCTTACCTCTAATGGGTGGATTTCCTCTCAATTGGATGTTTTACTCTTGAAAAAACAAAAGGAAACAATGAGATTTTGGAAAACAACATTGAAGAATCCATTAGAAATCAAGAGTTTAAGAAATCAAGAACATTACCTCAAATCTTTGATGCAAAAGAGGGTGTTTGGCTGAAGAAATTTTGAGAGAAAAAGTTATGTCAAAAGAAGTTTTAGGAAAGTAACCACCTTCCTTAATTAAATCCCCTTTAATTCCTTAATCAAAACCCATTTAAAATAGTCCAAATTAAGAGGAAAATCAGATTAAAACATTTGGTAAATTAGCTCTTTAAAGATTCTAAGATTTGACCCTTTTTCAAAATAGTCACTAAAATAGTTTTCATTTTTTACATTTTGGTCACTAACTAAAATGTCCAATTTCCAAATTCTACTTTTCAAAATTGACTTTACCAAAAGTATATATATATTAAATAATGATTTTTTAGATATTTTTCCCATATTTTTCTCACACCAAAAATATTTATTCTAATTTTAATCCTGAATCCAACTCGAATATCTAATCCTAGTCCACCAGACCGTTTAATCAACCTAGAAACTCCTAGGACAAAAACTTGGGCATTACCTCACCCAATATTTTACCAAGTTATTACTCATTATGCTCGTATATGAGTTTGAATCTCGGTTTCTTAGTTTTACTATTTATTTTATCACATTAGAAACCCATTGGGCTTAGTCCTCGAATTATAGGTCCCTTGAACTCAAAACATAATTTCTGGGCAGATTGCTCAGCGGGTACCGATACCCATTTAAGAGTACTGATACGCTTCTCTAGGTACCAATACCCACATGTGCGTGTATCGATACCCCATCGGTATCGATACGCCCCAAGCATATTAGTACACGTTTTTGCTACTAGAATTTTCATAAAACATGGGGTATCGTTACGGCCTTTTCCTGTACCGTTACGTCCTTCAAATTTTTCCTGAGTTAGCCACTCAAAAGCAAAGAGTACCCATACCGGTTCATCCCGTATCGGTACACAAGCCTAGAATTCAAATTCTAGAGCTCGCAAATCATCCCTACACCCCCAAACCTTCATGGTAAAACCCCCAAATCTAACCTACAAGTTATGAAAGGTAGTTTAATTGGTTTCCTACCATTTTTACACCAAATTCGAATTTAGCCATTAAAGGGGGTCTCAAGCTCTCAAACAACCAAAACATTAAACCAAGCAACAAGCAATCTAATTTATGGTTTCCATGAACACAAAGGAGTTAGTAGTGTACTAACCTTAATCAAGAATCCTGAATTCAAGCTTTAACTCAAGCTTTCTCACACTTTCTTCAAACCTCAAGCTCTCAAAGTTCCTCTAACCTCTTCCACTTGTCACACAAACATGAAATCCAAAACAAAACGTGGATTAAAGCTCATAGAGGGATTTGCTACAAGATACAACCTTAAAATCAAGAGAAATCTTCCAAAAGCCTTAAACCTCCTAAAAACCCATTAACTTACCTCTCCGCCATTCTTGATGAAACTTACATCAAAATGTAGATCCTTGCTTGTTGATAACAAAACCCTTCACTTGAATTCTGAGATTTTCACTTAAAAAACCAAGTTTAGACATTTAGTCTTGAATCTAAGGTGAAAGAAAGAAAGGAGAGAGATGGGGAATTATGAGAACGATGCAAGCACGTCTTGCTTTCCCCCTTCACATGGGTTTGCAAGACAACAATTAAACACCTTTTTTAAAAAAGAAACAATTACCCAATTGCCCCTCCATCATCCTTCCAATCTTACCACTCAACCAACACTCAAGCCCAACAACACTAGGAAGCCCACTAAGGTCCTCATGAGTACCCAAAAGCCCACACTCTCGGCCCATCATGCAAGGCCCATGGTTCGGGTAAAACTGACCCACGGATTCCGAAATTCGGGTCATTACACGAACAACTAAACGAACATAATTTCTTATTCGTGTTTGTTTGTTAAGGAATGTAGCTTGTTCATGTTCGTTTGTTAAAATGATAAACGAACGTAAACGAACACAAACGAACGAACATAAAAGGAAATATGTGAATAAATCTAAACGAACAAATATATGTGAATAAATTTATTTTTTAAATATAATACTTTTATTGTGAAAAGTATTAAACAAAAAATATATGTGAAAATTTTATTTTTTAAAAGGAAATATGTGAATAAATTTAAACAAACAAATATATGTGAATAAATTTATTTTTTAAAATATAATACTTTTGTTATGAAAAATAATAAATATAAATGGATATATGTGAATAAATTTAAGTGAGCATAAACGAACGAACACAAATGAACGGATTACCGAACGTTCAACGAATGTAAATGAACGGACGAGACTTTTGTTCGTGTTCGTTCATTTAATTAAACGAACAAAAAATCTTGTTCATGTTCGTTCGTTTAATAAATAAACAAACATAAACGAACTTTCCGCCGAACAGTTCACAAACGGTTTGTTGAACGTTTGGTTTGTTTACAGCCCTACCATTTGTGTACTTTACCCTTTACTTTTAAAATTTAAACTTGTTAAATATATATATATATATCACAAAGACAATTTGATAATATTTGCTTTTAGATAATCTGATATTTCCTCAACCAAACAGTGTAATCTTTTATTTCTACCAAATAAGACAATATAACAGTTTTAGTAATGTTACATTTTTAATTTTTTTTACTAAAAGTAATCTTACATTTAATAAACCAAATGTCCATAAATAAATAAAAAAATACGTGTTTGAACCTTTGTCCCTCAAGTTATTCCGTTACTACTAATACCGATAATATCATATTTATGCAATTATATAGATTTCATAAACCAAATGTCCCACAAGTAAAAAAAAAAATAGAATCTTAAACACGTTTCGATCTGTCTTTCAAGTTATAACATTAAAAAAATAAGAGTAAACTATATTAGAGGTCACTCAATTACTAATAAGGTTACATTTAGGTCACTTAATTATTAAAAGTTATAATTGAATCACCAACTTAATGCTTTAATTACGACCGAGTCACTCATCCGTTAAAATACAAACAGGCATCTAACAAGGATTAATATAATGACAACTTTAGTCCTCAAAACTTATATATTCTATCGATTTAGTTCTAATTCAAAATAATTCAATAAATTTAACCCTTTATATTTACAAAAATATATCAATTTAGTCATTTTCTTCTCCCAAATCGCTTGTATAGCCTCGTTAACACTAGAGTACTTCATTTAAAAACATTAATTAATCTAATACACAAATTTATAAATATTAGACCTATAATTAGTCTCTACATTAAAATTAAACCCATTGAATTTTTTTAAAATTATTTATGAAAACCTTCAGGTCTTAGTTAATACTACAACATAATTTTCTACAAAAAGTTCATGTTTCATATTATTATACATTTTTCTTAGTAATTTCATGTATTTTTTAATGCACTTTTATTATTTTAAAATAAATATACTTTTATAGTTATATCCATCTGACATATATTATATATTTTTAATATCCATATACGTAATTATTTTTTTATATCTATTTATAATTAAATTTTATATTTTATAGTATGAACTACAAGATCAAAATAAAATGAGAAAAAATATTACTCAAAACACAAAGCTAATAATAATAATAATAACAATAATAATAATAATAATAATAGAAAATGTCAAGTTTATGATTAATTGAAATGTCAAGTTTGTTATAATTTGTGTTGCCAAGGGTACCCAAATATGAATGATGGTGAACAATGAAGAACAAACGATTTGACAGACGAAAAATGATTAAATTGACACATTTTTTTAATATGAAGGGTTAAATTTTTTTAAATTAGAACTAAATTGGTAGAATAGATAAGTTTTGAGGACTAAAACTATCATTATAATAAACCTTACTAGATGTTTGTTTGTATTTTATCGGAGAAGTTACCAGATCGTAATTAAAACATTAATTAGGTGACCAGTTATAATTATTAATAATTGGATAACACAAATATAACCTTATTAATAATTGAGTGACCTTCAATATAATATACCAAAAAATAACTTAAATTTTGGGTTCTAAGAAAGCCCAATTGAAGAAGCCCATCATTAACAACAGAAAATGGCGAAATGAGCCCAAAACTATAATTTTGCAGTTGCAGCACCTACGGTAAATGAAGAGACTCAGTCTTTCAATGCAGTCTTTAGGGCACTAAACCAAAAAAAAAAGGAACAAAAAATACAAGTGAAGAAGAGCAGCCATGGAAATGTCGAACGAACTCGATAGACTATTATTTTTCGAGCAAGCTCGTAAAATTTCCGAGGCTACCTACGCTTCCAATCCTCTAGATGCCGATGTCCGCTTCCTCCTTCCTTCGATCTTTTCTTTGCAATTAAAATGATTTTTTTGGCTATTTTTTATTTATTTTTTGTTGGCAGAATCTAACCAGATGGGCCGGAGCTTTACTGGAGTTGTCTCAGTTTCAAAGCGTCTCAGATTCTCAGAAAATGATTCAAGGTTTTCATATATATGAATCCAATAATTTATTTTTTTTGGCTATTGAAAATTAGATGTAATTAGTAGGGCAATTAATATAGATTAGGTACTGATTATTAGTATTTTTTTTTGGAAATAGACGCTATTTCGAAGCTAGAAGAGGCTTTATCGATAAACCCTAAAAAGCATGATGCTTTATGGTGTTTGGGAAATGCTCAGACTTCTTTTGCGTTTCTGACTAACAAGGAGGACGAGGCAGGGCCTTATTTTGAAAAGGCTGCTCAATATTTCCAGCAAGCTGTTGATGAGGTAATTTAGTTTTCGTTTAGCAAAGACCAGTCATCGTAGTTTTGATTGTGTATTTGTATGTACTTTCTTAAGTGCTCTTACATTGTTGCTTTGTTATGCGTATTTGTAGGATCCGAGCAATGAAATTTACCTCAAATCTTTAGAAATATCTGCTAAGGTACTTTCCTCTCTCGCTTCTCTTTGTTGGGTTATTCTTTGGTAATTCTTGTGTTTCATGTGACAACTTGGTGTATTTTTTGTGGAACTGTGGGATGGCCCTTGTTTGTCATTGATTGGGGGTGGGGGTGTTATGGACTATTTATGTGACTGTTACCTACTTTGGTAGTGATTTATTTGGAAACGTTAACTGTTGGTTAGTTTGTAAATGGTCAACCCATTAGAAGTTTTACCCTTCAACCAGAGATGAAGGTATCAAGTTCAAAGTTCAAACTGAGCTGTCTGTAGTTTGTTTGTTTTTGTCCTCCTTAATTTTGGTTCACCAAATGTCTTTGGTTGTTTCTGTGTTAAAAGTTCTCTTTTTTCTTTTACTCCCAGGCTCCGGAATTACACCAGGAAATCGTTAAGCATGGTTTAGGTCAACAAACGCTTGGCGCTGGACCCTCTACTTCTACTTCCTCCAGTTCAACAAAGGCAACCTTCTTAATTTCTTCATTTCACGTTTCTCTTCTTCCTATCTGCACTTTCTTTTCCCTCTCATTTCTTCTAACCTCCATATGGATTATGTTGTAATATGCTCTTAATTGATTGATGATTTTTACACTGTTTGCATATGCATTTTAAAAGATCAAGGTCAGGTAGCTTACTTGTTATTTTTTTCTTTGTTTTCTGTTGATCTACAATTGATATTTTCTATAGCTTCTGTGAAACAATTTAAGAGTGTTTGATGGATTGCAGATTATAGTTAAAATAAAGGGACTTACTATCATAAGCAAGTGCATGCCTAAGCCCCTTGGAGAGGGTTCTTGCTTATGGTTTGTGTTTTATTATAGAATTCTTGCTGTGAGAGGTGGGACATATATAGCTTAGTTTGACGGTGTACTTTGCTACATTATTTATCTTTCTTCAGTGGTCTGAGTGCAAGAAAGTGTATAAGACCGTTTATTTTTGAGATTAGGCTTGATTGATAAAGGAGAGCTGAGGCCAGAATGGTATCAATTAATCTTTAAGATTAAAGTAGGCTGAGAGGAAATTGCTGTGGAGATAATGTGCGATATTGAGTCGCAAGAGAAATTTTATACGATGGCCAAGGGACCAATCGTGATTCATGCATTATGTCAACAATATGCATCAGGCAATTAGAAAAATACATCTGAAAAATAAGCATGACAGAAATGAGGAATGCTGCTTAGATGCTTTTGTGCTTTGGAGCCATTTTGTTTTAATTAAAGCAATTGAAAGCGGTAAAGCATGCAAAAGATCACACATACACTTAAACATGTAATAAGGAGTATATCAAAATGTAAATGTTGATCCGGTGTGATGGAGATAAGAATTCATGTATCACTTATGTGGGTTTTTGATCTGAACTGATGGATTTTTGCCATTTCCCCGTGATGAATAAAGGGATTATTGTGCTGGGAATAACATTCTGGCTATTTTATTGCATACTAGGTCTTGGATTCTAGGCGTGATTGTTTAAAACCATGTCATTGTCTGTTTCATTTGAAGTTCTTATTTTATGTACTGTGTTCTGTTAAGAACATGCTCTTGTGTGACGACTTTTTGCATGCTTCAACCGAGCCTTGTTTTTCTTATATGTTTTTTGTTTTACCTTTTTGCAGACTGCCACAAAGAATAAGAAAAGTAGTGATCTCAAATATGACATATTTGGATGGATAATTCTTGCTGTTGGCATTGTTGCATGGGTTGGATTTGCCAAGTCACAAATGCCACCCACCCCACCACCACCCCCTCGATAAGTGACCTGCATCAATGAACCCTTGAAGGATTGAAACGGCCTTCATGCTTTTGAGTTGAGACATTGGAATGAAAATTGAGAATTTTATGTAACTTTTCTTTACCTTGTTAGTGCTTTCATATCGATTTTCCAATGGTAAAATTTGTGTATGAAACAATGATTTCCTTTCCTCCAAAGTTTAGAAATTTGCCTTGCCTTGGTCATTTAAAGCACAATTAGTTTATTAACTTGAAAAATTGTTTCACCATTATTGGTTGTTTTGTTTGACTATAATTATATAGATTTTGAGCTTGTAAGAAAATGAACTCAATAAAACTGTACGGTAACAATACTATTCACTTTATTTTGTCAAATGAAATTCTAAACAACATATAAGAATAGAAAAGGATAAACATAAACCGCAGTTGCCTATTGTGACTTGTAGAGGGCCTTCACCAGGTTCAATGTTTTGAGATCAGTGGGCTGTAATGGTCGTTGAATAGTTGTCAGTCTCTGGAAAGAAAGATTAGACCCGTGTTCGGGTTGGTAAATGGGGTATCTAAAGAACGACATGTTAGTATACGCTAATAAACGGCGGGATGTTAGAGCTGTTAGATGAAAAAAAAATATTTAGATTCTCATAAAAAAATACACGAAAACGGAAAGAGGTGGTTGCCTGTAAATTTTGAAACTTGGTTAGTATCGGAATTTTATGGGGATAATATTTGTGTTGTAACGTAAAATGATACACTAATGCATAAGTTTCTAAACCTATGAGATATGTATCGGAACCGGTAGATAAAAGTTTAAATCTAAATTGTTAGTAAACTTTGTGACAATTAACGTTGGCGGAAGATGTCTCGGAATTTGATACCGAGTACTGAAATTGTGAGCTGTGAAAGTAACATTTTAGGGTTAACACGTAACAGTTTACGTGTTTCTCCTGATATTAAAACTTTTGTACATGTACCGGAACTTGTAGAAAATGTGTAAACTAGAAATATTTAAAGTCCCTTTAACAATACATGTTTGTATATTATGTTTTGGAACTTAAGTATTAATACCGAAACTTATCGTATAAAATGTTGGATAGATAAAATTATACGTTGAAACCGTAAAAGTAAAGGAAAGAGATAACATATTAGGTTGAATCGCGAAGTACTGGAATTCATCAACAAGTTTTGCAACCTAAACTAGATGATTATAATATTTTCGGTTTAACGAATCATATTTCCAATTTTTGTTGGTCTCACAAAGTACTTAGTCGTTTCGATACTCATAGCGATTATAGCCCTCTGGCTATCTGGAATGAGAATCGAACCTTTATTTGTTTAATAACGTTTTAGAGTTAGAACTCATTTCCCCAATAGAAATATGGAGAATCTTCTCAAGTTGTGAAAAACGTTTCAGTTAGTGTAAAGGATCGAAACCTCAATTTAGGTCTGCAATTGAACCCTTGCAATCGTCTCCATTGTGAGGGTAACAAGCAAAACCCTAAGATTGTTTATTTGCGAAATACTGTGTTTCAAAATTTTGGTATGGAATTGCATTTTTTGTTGGAGGAGATCTGTTTAAACTAAAAAGGTTATATTTGTTTCGTTTTTTAAATGTTACCCTTTCTATCTCTTTGAACCTAAAAAGGTTATATTTGTTTGTAATGAGGATGAGTTTATTTATGAGTGAATTGGTTTGTTTTTGCACTGGTTCATGTGAAGATTTGATTCTTTGGATGACAACTTCATATTTGAATCTCGTTTTTGACGTAGTTGCTAAAGAAGTTGTTGATAAAGATGGTAATTATGAAGTTGTTGAGGAAGTTACCGATAAAGATGGTAATGATAAAGATGATAATGATGAAGTTGCTAAAGAAGTTGATAAAGATGGTAATGATAAAGTTGATACTGAAGTTGCTAAAGAAGCTGGTGCTGAGATGTTGGGCATATGTGATAGGTCGTGCGCACAAAAAACATGTCCTTCCTTCATTACGTTTTAGTAAGTTGATATTTACATATTCTTGTTGCATCTCAGAATGAATGATTGAATGCATACCTTTGTTATTTTAATGTTTTACAATAAAGATAAATGTACAAGGATAAAGCAAACTGGGGAAAAGTGACTCATGAGTTAGGTTCGAGTGGTTTATGATGCTTGTTAAAGACGTATCTAAAATGTTAAATTCATTTGAATTTGTCATTCGTAGGTTATGAGAGAGTTATGTAAGAAATGGGAGAAAATGCTGAAGGAAGACAAACATCCTTACATTGATGAAACTGAGAAGGTGAAAGTGGCATACAAAGACTATAAATCAGGACAATCGAAGAAGGTAATAGTAGTATAACGACATTCTTTGTTTGATTGATGAATGAAGTTGTTATCTTATCCTCTGTAGACATCTTTTGACACAAGGTGTAGTCAAAAGTAATTGTACGATTTCATAAAAGAAATGAAGATGATGGGGATTGATCTTATTCTTGATGAACTTGGTTTTGGGTCATTAGTTTATATAAAATCGCGCATTCTATGTCGGGACCTATGTGGGGAATTGATTGAAAGTTTTGATGTTGGAAGGAGTGTTATTGAGTTTGAAGGACACAACATTACTATATCAGTTGAAGATGTAGAAGCTCTATTGGGCCTGGAGAATGAGTGTGTTGATGTTCATGAAGTGTTGTCGATGGAGAATGGTAGAGAACTCGGTGCAACGTATAACCTCACTATTGTTTTAACTTTTGCAGAAATCAAGCGAGATGTAGTGTTTGGTGCTTTTGAAGGGGATGATTTGAATATTGGAGTTTTTTTGTGTCTTACTGCTGAGATACGCCCATGTAGAGATTTTTTAAAATTGTTGTGTGACGATTGCTTACATAGTAAAGTGAATTGGGCTAAGTATGTTTACGATACGCTTATTGAGGCAATAAGTTATTTATAGAAGCCGAGAAGACACGTTTATCTAAAAGGGTTAATTAGGTTGTATGATTGTTGGTCTGGATTTGATAGCATAGCCAGTGCAGCTTCTAATGGTGGTGTAGCTCGCATTCTGCACTGGGTGTAGTCAGAGGTCGCGTTTGTTTATGCCTGCTTGAAGAGCGAGCGAGCTTTGAATAGACCAAAAGTATATGCTGGATTATTATTCATCTAGTATGTCAATGGCAATCATGGTTAATTAATTATATATTTTCACTTTGAAGATTATTGGTTGGAAGCATCCATTACCTAAAACTGTTGAAGCACCTAAAGTCAAGGAATCTGCGGAAGTCATGGAAGCACCCAAAGGTAGGAAAACTTCAAAAAGACATAAGGTAATATGTTATGTGTCATTGTATTAATCATTTATTTTGTGGAAGGTGAATTTTGAATACTTATTTAATTTGCAAGGTTGCTTTCGCGAAGTACGAGGGAAATAATGTCGAAGATGCTTCAGCAAATAATCTTCGAGGTGAATGAGCTAAAAGAGCCTGTCAATTCGGGAATTGGGAAGCAAATTAAATGTGAGGAACAAATTAAAGGTGGGGAGAAATTGGACAGTATGAGGGGGTTGATGATAAGATGTTGCGAGAGAAATTAAGTATTCTTTCTAAAGACATCGCAAAAGTGCAAAATTGTAGAAAACATGGAAATTAGAATTCAAAATGCTAAATTGCAAAAATTGGTGACTATGGATGAAGTAAGTAGGTTGCACAAAAAATGAAGAAATTTGAAGTCAAAAGAAAAAACCTGAAAACGAATGTGATGTTCTAGTCTGTTTTGATTATTTCATGGATGTGTTATGTTGTAATAAACTTACCTTCTGGCAAACAAACAATGCAGAATACATTTGGAAACTAACAACTCCTTGCTCACCGTCAATGTAATACGAAATACTCACAACACAACTAGTAAGAAATCCAAACTTATCGTGAAAGTAACCTGAGTGAAAGTTGTACTCTGTAACATCCCTCAACCGGCCTGGTAGAGAACCGGGTCGAAGAACGCTACCGGTAAATGAAACGGTGAACGGTACGATGAAATTGAATGATAATCTGATAATCAATCAATAACATGCTTGACTAACCATGCATAATCAGTACAATAGGCTACAAACTCAATACTATGCTTGGATTTACAATTCAATGACTGATTTCAGACCTATACAAGTTTTAGGGACTAAACTACAATTTCTGTAATGCAATTTACCAAACAACTAGGGTTTATACAAATTTTCATAACATTTGGGATTCATTAACTAATTCAATTAAACCATACCATATTTAGTGATCAATCTGGAACTTCTTAAAACAATGTTCATAGCCCATTAACAGAATTAACTGTCACCGTATCGAAACACCAAGGAACTGTATTGATACGGGTATGCACAATTTAAGCCTTAATTCAAAACTGTCAAACCTCTTTTCGACATAGGTTGATCTGTATCGATATGGGATAACAGAATTAATAGACATCGTATCGAAACACCTAAGGGGTGTATTCGATACAGATTGACCTAATTCGACTTGACCATTAACCTCTGTTTCGATATGCTTAAGGCCATATCGATACTGATTTGCACATGTTCAAATCCCTGATGGTAACGATGCTTACCTGTTTCGATATAGCAGGGGTTGTATCGATACTGGTTGACTATGGTTGACCCGTTTCGATACGCCCTAAGGCCGTATTGATACAATTAAATTCCTTAACCTTATTGTCAACTTCCGTACAAAAACGTCCTGTGCCCGTATCAGTACGCCCTAGTTGACTTAAGCTTTGACTGACCAAAAATGCAAGGCCGTACCGAAACAGTTTGACCTGTATCGGTACGCCTGTATTGTAATGATAGATTTCTTCTAGTTTTTACTAGATTTGATCCGTTGAACGATGTCCAAATGCAATGAATTTTTACCAGAAATATTTAAATACTAAAATCTATTAGCATGCAAAATTTCATGATCAAATGAATCCATTCACCATGTTTTCACTAGTTAGGCCAAATATGAATATTTGGTGCTTTTAACCAAATCACTAACATGACTAAAATGAGCATTTTAACCCATTTAACATAGTGGACCACATATACATGCAAAATGGGAATAAACTAACTTGTCTAGACCCTACGCCACCATTCTAAGAGTTCAAGGACTAGATTAACGTTACATATAGAAAATGTGACTTGCTTCAAAAATGTTCCTTGCTTCGATCCTTGTTCCAACTATGCTTCAACCTGAAAATGCATGGGAATGAGATGCATTAGGCTTACTTAGCCTAGTGAGGTAGTCATAAACAACAACATGAAAATTAATGAATCTCATGATATGTATATATCAATGTAATGCATCTCAAAACATATTTTAACAATACTTGCGATACTTATTCATATATTTTCCTTGGATCAACATGTATTATGGATAGGCGAATTCCCAACCAACATCGCCAAAAATAAATGGTCAATATCGGCCAACATCACCGATAAGACCAACACCACTACATCCCTCCAACATTACCAATAAGAGCCTTTGCTCAAGGACCATAGTCCACTCCTTACCAATGAGCTCATGAATTCTATGGCATGCCAGTTGTATCCCATTTTCATTCGTATCCAAGGATTCTGTACTCGTAAATATCAATACTTATCAACATCAATAACAATAGCAATAACGATAACAATGCAATAGCAATGACAATGATCCTATGACATGTTCAATATGACTTAATTTAATTATCATAATATAAATGATCACATGACAACTCAATGATCGACTTGGTAACATAATAAGCTTAGCGATGATCCATCCTACGAGGTTTTCAATGCAACATACCTTGGCCAATAATGGAAACGCAATAAATCAACATCCATAAATTAGGGGAAGGCACCTAGCCAATCCCTTGACTCCGACTACACTCACCGATGATTTCAAGGCTCCCAGATGACAACTCCCTTGTTCTTGGATTTGGTGGGATTGAGAGGATTTGATGATTCTTCACCTTGATTATCTTGAGCTACACAAAATCGAGATTACAAGGATTTCAATATCGATAATGAAATCGTAGCAACTCAATAACTATGAAAAACAATAATAAACAAGCCATAACATCTCTAGGGAGTCTCTAGGGTTTAACTCAATCCTTGGGCTCAAGATTAAACATGATTTAGCCATGGATTCGATAAACTGATTGAGGAAAATTACTTACCCAAATGATTGCTACGATTTATGATTGATGAACTTAAGAAAAGCAAAGCTTGATTTCACCTTCAATGGAGGTTTGTGCTTAAGGTGGCTAGAGGAAGAAGATGGGGAGGTGCTTGCTTAACATTAACAAGTAAGTTTCCCTCCTTTCTTTCATCCTTTTTATCCCTTAAGGTTTCCTTAAGATAAAGGAATCAACCCTTAATCATCCACGTATGTGGTGATTAAGATTGAGGAAGGGCTAATCGCAGATTAGTCCCTCAACTCTTATTTGTCTATACTTGTAATCACTCATTTTCACTTATAAATATGTTAATATTGCATGTATATTTATTATATGAATGTTACTAATATAAGGTGATGTGTGCATGTATAAGCTACGTATACGTATTAGGGGCGTATGTATGTCACGTATGTATCTAAGGTATAAGCATATGCAGATGTCATGTTAATTATACATATGATTATACGTACGTATACTAGAATATTATTAATTAATGATCGTATAATATAAAGTATTTATTTTCGTATGTACATGTACAACTATTATAATTATTGGGCTGACTAAATATAAAATTAAATATATATATTAAACCCAAGTAAAAAGTCCGAGTCCAATTACAAAGCCCGTTTGGCCCAAATCTGAATCCCATCTAATTACAATGTGCAGGTAATTATGGGCCGTTGGATCAAGATCTGATCCAACGGCCACGATGCAATGGAAGTCAAAAATATCTGCCAGGCGCGTGCTCCACACGTATGGACCGTTCGAGTGCCACGCGCGCGTGTGGTCCACGCGCGGACGCTTTATTATCCCACGCGCGCGTAAGATCCACGCGTTCTGACTCCTCGACTGCGGTGCTCCACGTGGAAAGATTTGAAGCCGTTTCATCAGATCGAGGCTTCATCCAGGCCGATCGTTCTTCAAGCCATCTCGACCGTTAGATCAGATCTGATCTAACGGCCGAGAACGTGTCTGACCACTGGCAGAGTATCCACACCGCCACCGCGCCGATATTCAGAACATGCCCAAGATAACAAGCAAAAATGGTCAGTTCAGGTCAGATCTGGAAAAGAAGATACAAGTTGCAACCAAAGAAGACAATGATATATATGATATAGAAATCTTGTAACAAAAAAAAGGAGGAGCGAGCAAAAAAACAGAGAGAGTAGTAACACAAGAAACAGAAAGCTTTGTAAAAACAAACTTGTAACCAGTCAAGATAATCTAAAGGCAGTCCAGTGGTAATCTTTTGTCTCTTTTTCTTACTTGTTTCCTTTGCATGCATATACGAAGTACAAAAAGAAAATAAAAAGAAAACAAGTAAAGAAGTCTTTACGGCTTTGTCAGTGGGTCTTCCCTTCCTCTGTGACAAGCCTTTCGGCTTCTACAAGCCAGATCTGGTGAACAAAGGAAGGAAGACCCCTTGTGGTCTCGTTTTGATTTAAAGAAAATATATTTTTGGGTTCGTATTTCTTAGATCTAGGGTAAATAAAAGGGTATCCTCCGAATCCAACCATGGATTCATGTTGAGGACGACAAGAGGAAGGTTTTGGTGTATTTTGGGAGTCCACCGCGCGGTTAGCGGCGGCGGTGGCGGAGAATCGGCGGACGACCGCGCCAATTCTGGGTATTATATGAATAAACGAGAGAAAACGAAGAACATAAAACCCAGAAAAATTAGAAAATGAAACAAATGGCCGAAAATTTGATTTCGGCCTTAAAAGGGGGCTTTTATAGTTGTTTTTATTTTGCTAAATGGGTAAATTACACACTTAATCCCACCGCGTTTTCAATATTTTCATTTTTGTCTTGCCGCATGGTATAATTACAGTCCCAGTCCTCCGAGTTTCCAAAAGTCACAATTTAGTCACTAAATTACACCTGATCAGCTTCTGAATGGTAAAATTACGCCCTTAATCACCCCGCGTTTTTGAAATTTTTATTTTGAGTCTGCCCCTTGGTATAATTACAACTCTGGTCTTTGTAGGTTTTATTTGTTTTTTCAATTTCGTCCCTAAATTACATGTTATTGCTCTTTAATTTCTGCCACTGATTTTCATTTTCCTTTCATTTCAGTCCTATTTTCTTTGTAAATATTATTGTTCGAATTATACTCGTATATGTGGATATTATTTCATTTTATGTCTCCCGTATATGACTCATTTTATGTTTATATGTATATATATGTGTCAAGTATGATATTCGTTTTCATCTGGCTATTCATATCAAGCATATTATGTTCTAATCGGTTCGTATATGGCATGTTCTGTATTTTATATGTGTGTGAGCTTTCTTATTTTCTAGGGCTACATGTTAGTATATTTACCCTTTTTATGATATGTTGACCCGTATATGTTGAAATATGTTTTATTACAGTATGCATGTCTTTTTGAAATATTTGTTCGTATATATATATATATTTATTTCGCCTTATTATTTTGACATATGATAGTTGTTTTTATCTCTTTGTTTGGAGTAATATGTATATATATACATGCTTTAGTCTAAAATATCATTCATGATAAACTAATGTTCCGGTATGTTAATATTTATTATATTTAAATGATTTGTCATGTTTTATGTTTTTGCCATTAAGATTGCATATCGAGATATAAATTGTTAATGCGGTGTCCTTTTATCCGAGCGTAAACGGGGCCAGTATCAAGCGTAGTGATAGTGGTTGGGCGTTTATTCTCGGATAACGGGACCCTTAAAATATATTCGCAATTATGACCGAAATTTAAAATAATCGTCACTTTAATCCGGAAAATCCAATATTAATAAAGCGGTAATTATTAAAGTACCAATTTTTTGGGCGGTGTGGGGGTGCTAATCCTTCCCCATCCGTAACCGACTCCCGAACCCTGTCTTTTTGAATCTCTGGTTTTGTGGTGTCCGGCCTACCTAAGTGGCCGGTGGCGACTCCATTTTTATAAGATTTTTGTAAACCCCACGGAATAAATATTTTATATCCAAACGCCAAAAAATCACAAACACCTTTCAAAAATCATTCGAAAACACCATCGCTTTCGTTTTTATTTTAGCGATGAAAATGAAAAAAGACATCGCTACAGATGGCGACTCCGCTGGGGACAATTTTTGTTTTTTTTAAGAAAAAAACAAATGAGAGTCAAGCTTTTAAAATAATTACCGCTTTACTAATATTGGAAGTTCCGGATTAAAGTGACTATTAAATTAACGTTCGGTCATAATTGCGCGTTTATTTTAACGCATTTAAAATATGGCATATAAACCCGTCTTTTTAAGTGGGGGGAAAACGCTAATGCTTTCGTGGAGATATCGTTTCTCCGTATGGGCCTAGCAAGTACCTTGGGGCTCGAGTACCTTATGCTTTCGTAAGGATATCGTTCCTTCAGACGGGCATAGCGAATGGGTCCCCCGAATTGAACCCGGTTGAAAGGAGCCTATAATGGGTGATGATCGGGGGCCTTGCTACTCTTAGTAGAGGACAGCGAGGACAATTCGGGTACCTCTTAGAACCAAAACTGCATATAGAGAACACATAGAAACCCACCTTGTTAGAGCCACGCGGATAACCTAGATGTCTTAGATGGAATGTAAATAGGATTGCCTTGTTTGCTTATCACATTTAATTTGCCCTTTTATTATGTACTTATCATTTTTGTAAGTCTTGACTTGTGTTCTTTTGCATTGTTTTTACATACCATTGCATTCGCATTACACAAAGTGGGGCATTGATTTAAGTGATTTCTCCCATAATAGAAGATTGTTCATGATGGACCAAAGGTTCATTGACTGAAGGAAGGGTGTCCAATTCCAAAACTTCATCCCGAGACTAGACAGGAGAGACAGTAGAAGAAGAACCATTCAAGGACACCGAGCAGATTCGAAGTTAAAGTGTCAATCCTAGTGATAAACAAATACAAGAACTAAAAAGCGGATGTCCGAGATGATGGACCAGATGAATATCATGATGAAAGGCAAGCAGCATGTCGAACTCAGAAAAGATTCGGTCGGGGAGCAGAATGTGGAACAAAATGGTCAGAATGTCAAAATAGACGACATCGTTAAATATGACAAATCGAATCCCTTTGTGATCAATCTCAAGAAGCAGACAAATAGCATATCTGGGGAAGATACCCAGGGAACAGAGGCAAAACCAGGGGAAGTTCGAGAATCTAATGACATCAAAAGACATTATCCTATACCCATGAGATACACCGAGTTACTTCCGTTGCTTGTCGAAAGGAACCTTATCATACCAATGAAGTCTGTGCCAAGAAAACCTCCTTATCCGAAAAATTACAACAGTCGTGTCCGGTGCAGCTACCACATAGGCGATTCGAGTCATCACACTCGAAAATTGTAGGGCCTGAAGGATAGAGTTCGAGATCTTATCGAATGGGAATCTTGGATTTCGACGACGGACAACCCCGATTCTTCAGCCAGCCAGCCGTTGCCCGAGGGGCAAAGTCGAAGAAGGAAAAATACCCAGCCCAAGGTAACACAGAAATAGGTCGCTCAAGCGGGATAAAGTTAGGAGTCAAGAATAAAAGTGTCTCAGAAGATGAATTCGCACACAAGTGCGACCAGCTCGAGCATGAGAGGCAAAATCTTAGCATGAAATCAAAGAATGTGCAAGACGAGTATCAGAAGCTGCACTTTGAATTTAAGAGTTTCGGTCTGGGTGACACCGCGGAAGAGTGGGTCAATGGTATGATTCAGCTAAAGAACGGTTCAGAACGCTGGAAGCAGAAATGCAAGAATAGTAAGAATAAAGTCAGATCATTATCAAAGAAGCTGGAAGAAGCTGAGGGCCAACGCGACTTTATCCAAAATGAGTTGGAAAGCAGTCTGGCCATGGAAGATATCCTGAAATCAAGTCTGCACCAGGAAAGGAATGAATCACAAGCCTTCCAAATGGAAAACGCAGTACTCAAAGAACAGATAGTGAGGCTCGAGATTGCTTTACGCACCAGTGAGATCCGTGCTGGGGCAATGACCGTTAAGCTACAAAAGGCTGAGCAAACAATACGGGAGAAAAACCGGGACATGAAGATGGTTACGACTCAAGCCCAACAAGTCGCTCAACAGATAGCAGATTTAGCCGATGCAGCAGCACCAATAAGCCAGAATATGGATCCGGCATTGGACCGCGAAGGAAAACTGACGGGACTATTGAATGAGGTCAAGACATTAGGTGCCAAGGCTCACCGATATCTGTAAAACCCTAATACCGGATGTAATGAAACCTTTTGGTCTGAATGAAAGATGTTCTATAAGGACAAATCACTTGCGGAATCAATGTTTTATTGCATTCATGCATTGCATTTGCATAACATTTTTTACATTATTTTATCATCGCATGACACTTCACCATTTAATACATGGGGTTCGATGGCAGAATTAATCGAAAAATGGAACGAATTGAAGAGTCGAGGCTTGACCAGTTAGAAGAAAAAATCGAGAAAGAGCTTAAGAAGAAAGAGAAGATAAATGCTTTCAATACAAGGGAACTCTGCCTAGTCCCTGATTTGGTCATTCCTCCAGATTTCAAAATTCCCGCATTTTGCGTGATGACGGGAACCAGCTGCCCGAAGATTCACTTAACCATGTTTTGTAGGAAAATGGAAGGATACATGAAGAACGAAGAATTATTAATCCACTATTTCCATGATAGCTTGACGGGACCAGCAGCAGTGTGGTATAACCGTTTGAACAGAAACCAAGTTAGGTCATGGGGTGACCTCGCTAATGCCTTCTTGGGTCAATACAAATATGCTTCAGATTTAGCACCCTGTCGACAGTTTCTTCAGAATGAGAAAATGAGGCCAAATGAAAGCTTCAGGAAATATGCATTAAGATGGCGATGTCTGGCAACCCAAGTCCAGCCCCTATAGCGGAAGAAGAGTTGACTCCCCTATTTCATGCAACGCTTCCCTCTCCCTTCTTCGATATGATGTTGGAAAAATCGAGAAACAAATTCGAAGATTTCATGACGATTGGAGAAAGAATAGAATACGCAGTCAAAGAAGGAAAATTGGGGTCTAAGTCTAAGGACCCAATCGAAGATAAGATGGATAAGGATGTAGACGTAAATGAGTGTCATCTCCAGGGTTCACGTGACCGTAAGAGAATGAGACAGACTGACAAATCGGGGGCATCAAGGAAAATTCCTCGGACAAGCGCAAATTTGGAAATGTTTGGAACATCTATCTCAGACATTTGGCCTCACCTGGTAGAGGGTCACTATCTTGTTCCTAGGCCGATGAAGAGTGCACTGATCTGTATGCCCATAGTTTTGACTCGAGTAGCACATGCGAATTCCATATGGGGGCATCGGGACATCCCACAGAAAATGTAGACCTTTTTGGAGGAAATCAAGAAGCTGGTCAATGATGGAACCCTGACACAAGAACTGATCAAGCAGTGGAAGACCACGGATAAGAAGCAAATCTACATAGTGCTGAAGAAGCCAGAAATGTCTCTACATTAAAATATCTTCCTAAAGTAATACAAGGAATCAACTCTATGAGGCCCCCATGTGGCAAAGTTCTTTTGTGATAGGGCATGTTTGTTGGTTTTTATTTCAATAAAGGACACATTTCGCTTAAACATATAATGTTTTTGAAAGCACATAGATATCTTCTCGTCATTTTAGGGCACTAGATATCAATTGCAAGATGTGACATTAGATAGTTGTCGTGATAACGATGATGTGTGATCTTCCCCACCGGACTCTGGTCAGCAAAGCGAGATTATTACTCTTTCGATGATATTCAAGGACGAAAAAGCTCTAAATGTCAACCATGTAGAGTTGCTTGAAATTGAAACTCTAGGCATAATCTTCTAGGTAGTAGAGGAGAAACAAAATAAAAAGGAAAAGAAAAAGAGAAGAAAGAAAAAAGAAATGAAAATGAGAAAATAATAATAAAAAAGTACTCCTATGTTCGAAACCTGGTAATAGGCTTGTTCGGATAAGAGTATGGAAATTTTGAGGCACTCCGCTGAAGCGATAGGGTGGTGGTATATCACTCAATTCAAGAAACCTTAGCTTCATGAGTGATGGTAATATTTTCAAATCGTGACTATGCCGAGTAACTTGGGGCAGTGTTGTTTGCTCCATCGTTGTCCTCAAGACAAAGGACTGTGACGAATTGATTTCCTCAAATAATGAATAAATAAAATAAAAAAAGAGGAGGAGAAAAAGAAAATTGGCGATACCATGAAAAAATTAAGACTCGCACCACCCAGAACTTTATTTCTAGAGTAATATTTCTGCGCTCAAGTGGTTATACAAGCCTACCCTTTTGGGGGCAGAGTAGATAATGAGAATTGAGAAAGAGTAGCACTCTGCAGCAACGCGGTAATCATAAGGATGAACCGAGTCACGGGGAAGACCTCACATCTTTGAATTATCAAGTGGTTGAATCTAAGCCTCTTGCACATGATATCCGAGCTCCTATGTTGTGTTTTCAAAATCTTGTATGTTAATCCGAATGATACCCTTTGAGTGGAACACCAACCAGCAAATTGACAAGTTAAAACAACAAAAATTTCCATGTATTACTTCGGGGTAAGATCCGAACACAAGGAGGTGGATACTATTGAAGCCCCTAACCCGAAAAGGACCTCACAATGCATAACAGAGGTATAAGTGTCGATGACTCAAAAACAAGAAGCGAATTCCAGCCACAATGCCTTATTTGGTTCAAGAAAATGAAGGACGAAACAGGACAAGAATGAGCTTACAAAGTGAGGGGACGGTTAAAAAGTAAACAGTGAGTCTCCAAAGAATTAAAGCACAGAAATCGAGGAATGGCGTCCGTCAAGAGACAACAAGAAGATTGAGGTTAAGAAACATTTCGCTCAACCCGATGACGAAATTAACAAATACTCAGAATGTTGGGTCAAAAGAACTGGAAGATAGCCGAGCACGATCAAATGGGGCAATACAGAACAGAAAGAATAGTAAGAATCTCTGCACACGCATGATATAATGTTTGTTAGCGAAGCAGGCAGAAATCCGAAGAAGAAAGGCGGGTGATCGTACAAATGAACAAGAGCAGATGCCCATTGAGCAAAATTTTGTGAAAAATAAAGATCAAAATTGAGCATACCACAAAAGGAAAGGAAATAAAGAAATCAGAAGAATAACTTTTCAGGACATAATATTAACAAAGAAAAAGAGAAACGAAAAGAAAGAAATCATAACATTGCATGCATCATATAGATAGGGGCATGTCAATTTTGCTTGTTCCTAAACAGGTATTTGAAGAATTATCGAAGAATTTATCAAAGTCCATAAAAAAACAGCCATGTCGGCGTCAGATCCAAATATTAAATCCTTCGGGTCATCGGTAAGTCCTTCGGGCACGATGTTAAATCCTTCGGGTCATCAGTAAGTCTTTCGAGCATGGTGTTAAATCCTTCGGGTCATCAGTAAGTCCTTCGGGCATGATGCGGCAGCATATCAGCGTGAGTCCTCATAAAACAGCCATGTCGGCGTCAAATCCAAATATTAAATCCTTCGGGTCATCGGTAAGTCCTTCGGGCACGATGTTAAATCCTTCGGGTCATCAGTAAGTCTTTCGAGCATGGTGTTAAATCCCGGGTCATCGGTAAGTCCTTCGGGCATGATGCGGCGGCATATCGGCGTGAGTCCTCATAAAACAGACCATGTCGGCGTCAAATCCAAATATTAAATCCCGGGTCATCATCGGTAAGTCGCCGGGCACGATGTTAAATCCCGGGTCATCGGTAAGTCTTTCGAGCATGGTGGTAAATCCTTCGGGTCATCAGTAAGTCCTTCGGGCATGATGCGGCAGCATATCGGCGTGAGTCCTCATAAAACAGCCATGTCGGCGTCAAATCCAAATATTAAATCCTTCGGGTCATCGGTAAGTCCTTCGGGCACGATGTTAAATCCTTCGGGTCATCAGTAAGTCTTTCGAGCATGGTGTTAAATCCTTCGGGTCATCAGTAAGTCCTTCGGGCATGATGCGGCAGCATATCAGCGTGAGTCCTCATAAAACAGCCATGTCGGCGTCAAATCCAAATATTAAATCCTTCGGGTCATCGGTAAGTCCTTCGGGCACGATGTTAAATCCTTCGGGTCATCAGTAAGTCTTTCGAGCATGGTGGTAAATCCTTCGGGTCATCAGTAAGTCCTTCGGGCATGATGCGGCAGCATATCAGCGTGAGTCCTCATAAAACAGCCTTGTCGGCGTCAAATCCAAATATTAAATCCTTCGGGTCATCAGTAAGTCTTTCGAGCATGGTGTTAAATCCTTCGGGTCATCAGTAAGTCTTTCGAGCATGGTGTTAAATCCTTCGGGTCATCAGTAAGTCCTTCGGGCATGATGTGGCAGCATATCAGCGTGAGTCCTCATAAAACAACAGCCATGTCGGCGTCAGATCCAGATATTAAATCCTTCGGGTCATCAGTAAGTCCTTCGGGCATGATGCGGCAATCTTAGTAGCGTAGGTCCAAAAAGGCAACAGCCTAAAAAAAAAAAAAAAACTGCATTTTCAAGCCCTAGTGGAAGGTCCCATAGAGAGAGAACCTAAATCTAAAATCTCAAAAAGAACTCCCGATCGGAAAAATCCACCAGCGGTGCAAAAGGTTTTATATAGGAGAAACCAGCGTTGAAAACAAAGAGTTCTATATAGGAAGGACTCCAAGCTTTATTGTCTCAAAGTGAAAAGAATGACTCATAATTCGGGATGTCAGAGCAAAGGGTTCTATGTCGAAAAGAGCCTGTAGCTCCAAGATCGGAAGGTGACGAAGCTCTATATAGGAAGAACTTACGAGCCTGAAGATTCAGCCAAGGAAGAGCGGAAATGTCCAAAAGAATTCGTTTTTCCAAGGCTACAAACAGGAAGTCTGATAAAAATGAGTGCTTATGAATCTTTGCTTTGTTTCCCATTCCATGAGAACAAGCAAAGAGGGGCAACTGTAATCACTCATTTTCACTTATAAATATGTTAATATTGCATGTATATTTATTATATGAATGTTACTAATATAAGGTGATGTGTGCATGTATAAGCTACGTATACGTATTAGGGGCGTATGTATGTCACGTATGTATCTAAGGTATAAGCATATGCAGATGTCATGTTAATTATACATATGATTATACGTACGTATACTAGAATATTATTAATTAATGATCGTATAATATAAAGTATTTATTTTCGTATGTACATGTACAGCTATTATAATTATTGGGCTGACTAAATATAAAATTAAATATATATATTAAACCCAAGTAAAAAGTCCGAGTCCAATTACAAAAATCCAATTACAAAGCCCGTTTGGCCCAAATCTGAATCCCATCTAATTACAATGTGCAGGTAATTATGGGCCGTTGGATCAAGATCTGATCCAACGGCCACGATGCAATGGAAGTCAAAAATATCTGCCAAGCGCGTGCTCCACACGTATGGACCGTTCGAGTGCCACGCGCGCGTGTGGTCCACGCGCGGACGCTTTATTATCCCACGCGCGCGTAAGATCCACGCGTTCTGACTCCTCGACTGCGGTGCTCCACGTGGCAAGATTTGAAGCCGTTTCATCAGATCGAGGCTTCATCCAGGCCGATCGTTCTTCAAGCCATCTCGACCGTTAGATCAGATCTGATCTAACGGCCGAGAACGTGTCTGACCACCGGCGAGTATCCACACCGCCCAGCGCCGATATTGAGAACATGCCCAAGATAACAAGCAAAATGGTCGAGTTGGTCGATCGGAAAAGAAGATACAAGTTGCAACCAAAGAAGACAATGATATATATGATATAGAAATCTTGTAACAAAAAAAAGGAGGAGCGAGCAAAAAAAGAGAGAGTAGTAACACACAAACAAGAAAGCTTTGTAAAACCAAACTTGTAACAGTCAAGATAATCTAAAGGCGATCCAGTGGTAATCTTTTGTCTCTTTTTCTTACTTGTTTCCTTTGCATGCATATACGAAGTACAAAAAGAAAATAAAAAGAAAACAAGTAAAGAAGTCTTACCGGCTTTGTCCGTGGGTCTTCCCTTCCTCTGTGACAAGCCTTTCGGCTTCTACAAGCCAGATCTGGTGAACAAAGGGAAGGGAAGACCCCTTGTGGTCTCGTTTTGATTTAAAGAAAATATATTTTTGGGTTCGTATTTCTTAGATCTAGGGTAAATAAAAGGGTATCCTCTGAATCCAACCATGGATTCATGTTGAGGACGACAAGAGGAAGGTTTTGGTGTATTTTGGGAGTCCACCGGCGCCGGTTAGCGGCGGCCGGTGGCGGAGAATACGGCGGCCGACCGCCGGATTCTGGGTATTATATGAATAAACGAGAGAAAACGAAGAACATAAAACCCAGAAAAATTAGAAAATGAAACAAATGGCCGAAAATTTGATTTCGGCCTTAAAAGGGGGCTTTTATAGTTGTTTTTATTTTGCTAAATGGGTAAATTACACACTTAATCCCACCGCGTTTTCAATATTTTCATTTTTGTCTTGCCGCATGGTATAATTACAGTCCCAGTCCCTCTGAGTTTCCAAAAAGTCACAATTTAGTCACTAAATTACACCGATCGAAACGAATGGTAAAATTACGCCTTAATCACCCCGCGTTTTTGAAATTTTTATTTTGAGTCCGCCCCTTGGTATAATTACAACTCTGGTCTTTGTAGGTTTTATTTGTTTTTTCAATTTCGTCCCTAAATTACATGTTATTGCTCTTTAATTTTTCGCCATTTGATTTTCATTTTCCTTTCATTTCAGTCCTATTTTCTTTGTAAATATTATTGTTCGAATTATACTCGTATATGTGGATATTATTTCATTTTATGTCTCCCGTATATGACTCATTTTATGTTTATATGTATATATATGTGTCAAGTATGATATTCGTTTTCATCTGGCTATTCATATCAAGCATATTATGTTCTAATCGGTTCGTATATGGCATGTTTCGTATTTTATATGTGTGTGAGCTTTCTTATTTTCTAGGGCTACATGTTAGTATATTTACCCTTTTTATGATATGTTGACCCGTATATGTTGAAATATGTTTTATTACCAGTATGCATGTCTTTTTGAAATATTTGTTCGTATATATATATATTTATTCTGCGCTTATTATTTTGACATATGATAGTTGTTTTTATCTACTGTTTGGAGTAATATGTATATATATACATGCTTTAGTCTAAAATATCATTCATGATAAACTAATGTTCCGGTATGTTAATATTTATTATATTTAAATGATTTGTCATGTTTTATGTTTTTGCCATTAAGATTGCATATCGAGATATAAATTGTTAATGCGGTGTCCTTTTATCCGAGCGTAAACGGGGCCAGTATCAAGCGTAGTGATAGTGGTTGGGCGTTTATTCTCGGATAACGGGACCCTTAAAATATATTTGCAATTATGACCGAAATTTAAAATAATCGTCACCTTAATCCGGAAAATCCAATATTAATAAAGTGGTAATTATTAAAGTACCAATTTTTTGGGCGGTGTGGGCGGATAACGGGACCCTGTCTTTTTGAATCTCTGGTTTTGTGGTGTCCGGCCTACCTAAGTGGCCGGTGGCGACTCCATTTTTATAAGATTTTTGTAAACCCCACGGAATAAATATTTTATATCCAAACGCCAAAAAATCACAAACACCTTTCAAAAATCATTCGAAAACACCATCGCTTTCGTTTTTATTTTAGCGATGAAAATGAAAAAAGACATCGCTACAATACTTTTGCCACTCTAACTTCCAATTCTCTTGATTTGGTCACTAAACTATGTTTCAAAGTTTGCAATATGGTCCTTAACAATGTTCATACTTAATTGGGGTTTGATAAACTAATATCACGCCATTTGATCAAAGGTCAACTCTTTAGTTTTGACTTTTCGATGTGAAATTGTTGGTCACCAAAATCAAATTCTGACTAGGCCCGATTTTGAGATATTACAACTCTCCCCCTAAAGAAAATTCGTCCTCAAATTTTTACCTAAATCGAAGAGATAAGGGTACTGACTTCTCATCTTTTCCTCTAGTTCCCATGTAGCTTCATCAGCCTTGTGATTCCTCCATAATACTTTAACGAACGGGATGATTTTACTTCAAAGTCTCTTGACTTCTCTTGCCAATACTTGTACAAGTTCCTCCTCATACGCCAAATTAGGTTGGAGTTCCACAGATTCAGGCTCTATAACATGTGATGGATCGGATCGGTACTTGCAAAGCATCGATACATATAACACGTCATGGATCTGTAAGCTACAATTCTTGGGGCAAAGCTAGTCGGTAAGCTACAAGGCCAATTCTTTTAATCACCTCGAAAGGTACAATGAATTGGGGATTCAACTTCCCTTTCTTATCGAATCAAAAAATCTTCTTCCATGGGGAGACTCTTAAGAATGTTTTCTCACCAACATCAAACTGTATATCTTTCCTCTTGAGTTCAACATAGGCCTTTTGTCAGTCGAAGGCTGCCTTCAAACGGTCATGGATGATGGTTACCCGTTCTTCAGTTTCCCGAAGTAAGTCAGGGCCCAACACCTTGCTTCACCGAGTTCAGACCAACATAATGGTGTTTTACACTTTCTGCCATACAATGCTTCATACGGTGCCATGCCAATAGATGATTGGTAGCTGTTGTTATAAGAAAACTCAACGAGAGGTAGGGATCTCCCCCAAGATCCCTTGAAGTCGATAACACAAGTGCGAAGCATATCTTCTAATATCTAGATTACTCTTTCTGATTGGACATCGGATTGAGGGTGAAAGTTGTACTAAGATTGACTCTAGTGCCCAGAGCTTCTTGCAATGACCTCTAAAATCGAGACGCAAATTGTGGATCCCAATCGGAGATGATAGACTGTAACACCTTTAACGTATACTCGTAAACCGAATATATATTAAAGATATTACAGAGTCGTTTAAAGAAATCTCGACTTATAAATTTATTTTTACAAGTATTTACAAATTTTAGTTTGTAAATCTAATCATTTCTCGGTTTTCTTGAAAACATAACCTATGGCAGTTAGCTAGTTTCAACCCTGAATTAATTATTTTAAAACATATTTGGCAATTATTGAAAAACAATAGTTCAATTCAGGGTGAAAACTAGGTTCTCTATCTAGGCTCTTTCTTGACTTTAAAATCTTTATGCGATTACCGATTATTCTTATTAGCAAAGTAATTATCCTTTCTACCTTAGCTTCACCCTGTTACAATGCTAATGCCTAATTTTGCTTTATTCATGTACGATTCATCATCAAAACTGATTACTTAAATATCCTTTAGTCTAATTTAATGCATCATACTCTACTAGCAATTAAATAATTACATGCCCACTAGAGATTATCATAAGATAGAATATCTTACTGATGTTTTGCAGATTGAAGCTTGATCGGCATGCTCGACTCCTCTTCAAATACTTCATCTTAATCTACGTGTGAAACAAACACACGCTAAGTACGAACTTAGTAAGGCAAAACTTATAAATCAAATTAAAACACTTTAATTTTAGTAAAAATGCATAATAAATAAAATACTGAATATAACATATAAGAATTAAGAATCGTATAGAATGACTTATCGAAGTCGTTCCTTTGCCATGTAACTTGTAAAAATCAACATCTCATATACATATATAAGGCAATGTCACGTCAAATCAAATATCCAGTAAATCACTTATTTTCATTTCAATCACATCACATTGACTTTTCACTTTAATTTAGATCACTTGTACTTGTTACCTTTTATTCATTTCATAGCCCAAGGTAATGTAATTGAGAATGCATGGTATGCGAGTTTAATAATGAGTAATGCACATGTGCCCGTAACAACTAATCAGTTGTGTTTGGATCAATAGATCAATGCTAGTGTATCACTAGAAATACTACCGTAACTTAACGGCATTAATAACCTTCACTAGATCATAGTTGTAAAACACAACTCACCGTCTCGCCTGCCGTAGCAGTATTAAATGTATAATGATGAGTAATGCACATGTTCCCTCAACAACTAATCAGTTGTGTTTGGATCAATAGATCAATGCTAGTGTATCACTAGAAATACTACCGTAACTTAACGACATTAATAACATTCACTGGATCATAGCTGTAAAACACAACTCACCGTCTCGTCTGCCGTAGCAATATTAAATGTATCGCCTGCTTAGTAGCAGTATTACACCAATATACTCTAACTCTTTGGCATGCTAATATACCAAGACTCTCAATAGACATACAATGGGCATTCAACATTTCAATAATATGAACTTTCCTTTTTATTAATAATACCAATATATCATAAAAAATCACCTCCATATACAAAAATTTGCATTGGGTAGTTCATACCCTAAATCATTTATAAACCATTCAAACATTTCAGATAATTCAAATCCTTTACCTTTAACCTTCGAGATTGACTTATCACAAGTCTATCTCATAGCATAATAATAAATAAATAAAAATGCACTCACCTGGACCATTTATTAGCTTGCCTCACTAAGCTCTACTCGATCTTTTCCTTTATAATACCTCGACCCTTCTTTTGATCCAAATCAAACTTCGTTGATCATATAAATACGAATAACATTCGTTAGATTCAAATCTAACAATACTTTAAACATGCTATCGAATCTAGTCATTCGAATATACAAAATTTCCAAAGTTTTTCCTTTCTTCCATGTATTGTTAAAAAACTCATTATGGTACTTAGTGACCAATTTCAACTTCCATTAACCCTTTTCAAGCTTACTAATCAACCTTAGATACAAAGTGTATCAATTCTCATTTCCTGGCAGTTTGCAGTACCTCCAAAGAAATATTTCTATAAAATAGTCTACAACTCGGAATTCGACTCCGTTTGTTCTGAAAGAAACTAGATTCAATAAGCTTTTCACCCATATAAATTAATAGCCCATATTCAACTTGTACGATTTATGGCAAATTTTCAAAGTCAATTTTTATTGCTAATTTCAGAACAGACTGCATACTGTTTTTCTGACCTTTCGTCACTTAAAAATTCATATCTTTTGACTCGGAACTCGAAATCAGTTTCTTTTTGTTAGAGGCAAAACTAGACGAACAAATATTTATATCGGTATAAAATTCACCTTCTAACCAATTTTTTAGAATTTATGGTGAATTTTCAAAGTTACTGCCATAAACCAGTTTTTCTACACAGCTTCCATAAACAACTTCAACTTTTATACTAACTTCTCCTTACTTCTCTACTTTTCAATTTAGTCCAGTTACTTGCTTTAAACCACCATCTTATAACCTTCTTCATCAAATAATTATTCACAGTAATTATCCTTAATTTTCCTTCTTTACCAAAATAGTCACTAAAATACAAAGATAAGGAGTCTAGCTTCTTAACTTTGCAATTTAGTCCTCAAAGCAACATTACTATCTTAATTCCATCATTATAACTAAAAATCATATTTAATACTTCTCTAAAACATCATTTCCGAATTGGTCACTTAACTTTGACAGTTTGTCAAAATGGTCACTAACTCGATTTAACATCGGTTTTGCATTCTAACTTCAATTTCATATCTTCAACATCCCTAATAACATAAATACACATCAATTCCATAAAAATCAGATTTAGTCCTTCAACTTTTAAACTTGCTGAATTGGTCCCTAAACATTTAAATTAGGGTTTTGCTTCCAAACAACAAATCGAGCTTACTAGATCATTTATCCAACATCACAAACCCTAAATCAAACTTGAATCCGTAAACCCTAATCATCTTCATAATAATAAAAACATGTAGAGTTTAAATCCCAACTCAATAACGTGATTTTAACATCACAAAAGCATGATTTCAACTTGAATTTCAATATGGAATCATAAAATCTCAAAACCCCCAATTGAGTCCATAAACCCTAATTTCTTCTCATACAAAATTCTCATCAATCAATCATGTTTTCCACAAATTATTTACACCAAAAGATAGAGCTTGATGAGTAGAACAACTTTGTAGTTCGAAAGATTACTTGAAAATCGAGTTTCGGGGCTTGAATCGAACTTAGAAAATTTTTCTCTCTTCTCCCCTCTCAAATTTCGAATTTTTGGGATGAAGAATTGTCTTCATCTTTGTTATTTCATCCAAATTAAGCCACTTGTAAAGTATAAATGAATTTTAAATTCATTTAAATAGTGGAATTACTAAAATACCCTTTTAATCCAACGGTTGAGATTGATCTTATCATCAATCAAGGGCCAAGATTAAATCTTACATTTCATTCTTCCAAAAATGCCCTTGTAACTTTTAAATATTTCAAAAATGCCATTGGGGAAAAATGACCAATTTGCCCGCCAACTAGTTTTTATTTACTAGTTTGTTTCAAAATTGTCATCCCATTACAGTCCAACTAAACTAGTTCATTTCCAACCAGCCTCTATTCCATAAATATTATTTTATGACTTTTCCATAGCTTATGGAATAGCCTTTGAAATTTCGATTCGATCCGATCTTCTGATATTCGTAAAATACTTCTACTGCGATTTTACCTTTTTCTGAGCTATTGGATTTATTCCGAAAATTCTATATTTCCATACTCGGGAATAAACTCTATTATCCTATAAAACTTCCTTTTCCAAGGACTTGTACTGAATTCTCTTAACTCAGTCTATTTTCCCGATACTTATAAAAAATCTTCATAGAATAAAATTCCTCTTAGAATTCCTTTATCGATAATCCATACGAATTTTCTCTACTCTTACTAAGTCCAAAATATCGATTAGAAACACTTTTATGGGACCTTCCTGAAGGTCACCCATCCTTGTATTTCTCTGGCCTGAGCACGCTTAACAATTTCATTCGATCCAAATTCGGTACCTTTTTCTGCATCTTAATTCTTAAAACCGATATCAAGGTCCTTATTTCGATCCGATTCACTCTTCTACTGAATAAAATTACTTGTTGGGGAAATTTACACTTTAGTCCCCAAACTTTTCCAAGGTTTATACTTTAACTCCCTAAACTTTCAAAATTTACAATTAGTCACTAGCGAAAATTTGGGATATTACAATTCTTCCCCCTTAAGAAAATTCGTCCTCGAATTTTCAATGCGTACCTGTTCCAAACATTTGCGGATATTACTTCTTTATTTTCTTCTCAGCCTCCCAAGTGGCTTCTTCGACCTTGTGATTTTTCCTCAAAACTTCAGTCAATGAAATTTCTTAGTCCTTAATTCTTTAATTCCATAAACCGATATTTCTACTAACTCCTCTTCATGTATCAAATCTAATTGCATCTCAATTTATTCAGGAGTGTTGACATGTAAATAATTCAGTCAATGCCCCCAAAACATAAGTACATAAACTATAGACTTTTGCTCACTTCTGAAGATATGATCCATTAATATGCCCTTGGCATATTGGCTTAACCCACTGATCTCACACTATTCCTCATAAATAATGTGAGTACCTTGTCAAAGTTTAGAAATCAGTGAAATAATTTCCTTATGAACAATTCACCATATCCAATTCTTTATCACTTTTCTAAGAAGTTTTCCGAACTTCCTTCTCTGTATCAACATTACTTCTTCTAACTTTTCAATATTAATACATCTCAAATCTTCTATAGAAGTTTTGTCAATTTTCGTCTTCCGGCTAAACCTTTGCTCTGATACCATTAAATGTAACACCCTTAACATATACTCGTAAACCGAATATACATTAAAGATATTACAGAGTCGTTTAAAGAAATCTCGACTTATAAATTTATTTTTACAAGTATTTACAAATTTTAGTTTGTAAATCTAATCCTTTCTCAGTTTTCTTGAAAACATAACCTATGTGCAGTTAGCTAGTTTCAACCCTAAATTAATTATTTTAAAACATATTTGGCAATTATTGAAAAACAACAGTTCAATTCAGGGTGAAATTTAGGTTCGCTATCTAGGCCTTTTCTTGACTTTAAAATCTTTATGCGATTACCGATTATTCTTATTAGCAAAATAATTATCCTTTCTACCTTAGCTTTACTCTCTTACAATGCTAATGCCTTATTTTGCTTTATTCAAGTACGATTCATCATCAAAACTGATTACTTATCTATCCTTTAGTCTAATTTAATGCATCATACTCTACTAGCAATTAAATAATTACATGCTCACTAGAGATTATCATAAGCTAGAATATCTTACTGATGTTTTGCATATTAAAGCTTGATCAGCATGCTCGACTCCTCGTCAAATACTCCATCTTAATCTACGTGTGAAACAAACACACGCTAAGTACGAACTTAGTGAGGCAAAACTTATAAATCAAATTAAATCACTTTAATTTTAATAAAAATAGCATAATAAATAAAATACTGAATATAACATATAAGAATTTAGAATCGTATAGAATGACTTATCGAAGTCGTTCCTTTGTTATGTAACCTGTAAAAATCAACATCTCATATACATATATAAGGTAATGTAATTGAGAATGCATGGTATGCGAGTTTAATGATGAGTAACGCACATGTGCCCGCAACCACTAATCAGTTGTGTTTGGATCAATAGATCAATGCTAGTGTATCACTAGAAAAACTACCGTAACCTAACGACATTAATAGCCTTCACTGGATCATAGTTGTAAAACACAACTCACCGTCTCGCCTGTCGTAGCAGTATTAAATGTATCGCCTGCTTAGTAGCAGTATTAAACCAATATACTATAACTCTTTGCCATGCCAATATACCAAGACTCTCAATAGACATACAATGGGCATTTAACATTTCAATAATATGAACTTTCCTTTTTATTAATAAATCAAATAAATCATAAAAAATCACTTTCATATATAGAAATTTGCATTGGGTAGTTCATACCCTAAATCATTTATAAACCATTCAAACATTTCAGATAATTCAAATCTTTTACCTTTAACCTTCGAGATTGACTTATCACAAGTCTATCTCATAGCATAATAATAAATAAATAAAAATGCACTCACTTGGGCCATTTATTAGCTTGCCTCACCAAGCTCTACGCGATCCTTTCCTTCATAATACCTCGACCCTTCTTTTGATACAAATCAAACTCCGTTGATCATATAAATACGAATAACATTCGTTACATTCAAATCTAACAATACTTTAAACATGCGATCGAATCTAGTCATTCGAATATACAAAATTTCCAAAGTTTTTCCTTTTTTTCCTTGTATTGTTCAAAAACTCATTATGGTCCTTAGTGACCAATTTGAACTTCCATTAACCCTTTTCAAGCTTACTAATCAACCTTAGATACAAAGTGTATCAATTCTCATTTCTTGGCAGTTTGTAGTACCTCCAAAGAAATATTTCTATAAAATAGTCTACAACTCGGAATTCGACTCTGTTTGTTCTGAAAGAAACTAGATTCAATAAGTTTTTCACCCATATAAATTAATAGCCCATACTCAACTTGTACGATTTATGGCAGTTTTTTCAAAGTCAATTTTCAATGCTAATTTCGGAACAAACTGCATACTGTTTTTCTGACCTTTCGTCACTTAAAAATTCATATCTTTTGACTCAGAACTCGAAATCAGTTTCCGTTTATTGGAGGCAAAACTAGACGAACAAATATTTATATCGGTATAAAATTCACCTTCTAACCAATTGTTTAGAATTTATGGTGAATTTTCAAAGTTACTGCCATAAACTAGTTTTTCTACGCAGCTTCCATAAACAACTTCAACTTTTATACTAACTTCTCCATACTTCTCTACTTTTCAATTTAGTCCAATTACTTGCTTTAAACCACCATATTATAACCTTCTTCATCAAATAAGTATTCACAATAATTCTCCTTAATTTTCCTTCTTTACCAAAATAGTCACTAAAATACAAAGATAAGGATTCTAGCTTCATAACTTTGCAATTTAGTCCTCAAATCAACATTACTATCTTAATTCCATCATTATAACTAAATATCAGATTTAATCCTTCTCTAAAACCTTATTTCTGAATTGGTCACTTAACTTTGACAATTTGTCAAAATGGTCACTAACTCTATTTAACATCGGTTTTGCATTCTAACTTCAATTTCATATCTTCAACATCCCTAATAACATAAATACACACCAATTCCATAAAAATCAGATTTATTCCTTCAACTTTTAAACTTGCTGAATTGGTCCCTAAACATTTAAATTAGGGTTTTGCTTCCAAACAACAAATCAAGCTTACTAGATCATTTATCCAATATCACAAACCCTAAATCAAACTTAAATCCATAAACCCTAATCATATTCATAATAATCAAAACATGTAGAGTTTAAATCCCAACTCAATAACATGATTTTAACATCACAAAAGCTTGATTTTCAACTTGAATTTCAACATGGAATCGTAAAATCTCAAAACCCCCAATTGAGTCTATAAACCCTAATTTCTTCTCATACAAAATTCTCATCAATCAAGCATGTTTTCCGCAAATTATTTACACCAAAAGATAGAGCTTGATGAGTAGAACAACTTTGTAGTTCGAAAGATTACTTGAAAATCGAGTTTCGGGGCTTGAATCGAACTTAGAAAAATTTTCTCTCTTCTCCCCTCTCAAATTTCGAATTTTTGGGATGTAGAATTGTCTTCATCTTTGTTACTTCATCCAAATTAAGCCACTTGTAAAGTATAAATGAATTTTAAATTCATTTAAATAGTAAAATTACTAAAATACCCTTTTAATCCAACGGTTGAAATTGATCTTATCATCAATCAAGGGCTAAGATTAAATCTTCCATTTCCTTCTTCCAAAAATGCCCTTGTAACTTTTAAATATTTCAAAAATGCCATTGGGGCAAAATGACCAATTTGCCCTCCAACTAGTTTTTATTTACTAGCTTGTTTCAAAATTGCCATCCCATTACAACCCAACTAAATTAGTTCATTTCCAACCAGCATATATTCCATAAATATTATTTTATGACTTCTCCATGGCTTATGGAATAGCCTCTGAAATTTTGATTCGATCCTATCTCCCAATATTCGTAAAATACTTCTACTGCGATTTTACCTTTTTCTGAGCTATTGAATTTATTCCAAAAATTCTATATTTCCATATTCGGGAATAAACTCTATTATCCTATAAAACTTCCTTTTCCAAAGACTTATATTGAATTTTCTTAACTCAGTCTATTTTCCCGATACTTATCGAAAATCTTCAAAGAATAAAATTCCTCTTAGAATTCCTTTACCTATAATCCATACGAATTTTCTCTACTCTTACCGAGTCCAAAATATTGATTAGAAACACTTTTATGGGACATTCCCGAAGGTCACCCATCCTTGTATTTCTCTGGCCTGAGCACGCATAACAATTTCATTCGATCCAAATTCAGTACCTTTTTCTGCATCTTAATTCTTAAAATCGATATCAAGGTACTTATTTCGATCCGATTCACTCTTCTACTGAATAAAATTACTTGTTGGGGAAATTTATACTTTAGTCCCTAAACTTTTCCAAGGTTTATACTTTAACCCCCTAAACTTTCAAATTTTACAATTTAGTCACTAGCGAAAATTTGGGATATTACATAGACTATGGCACACTGTAGAGTTTAATGACTTCCTTGATATACAAGTCAACCAGTTTCGGAAGACCGTAGTCTATTATAACTGGTATGAAGTGTGCTGACTTAGTAAAACGGTCTACAATAACCCAAAAAACATCATGCTTGGCTGGGGTCGACAGTAAACCACTGACAAAGTCCATAGTTATCTTTTCCCACTTTCACTGAGGAAGTTCAATGGGTTGCAACAATCTGGTAAGGTTACGGTGATCGACTTTAACTCGTTGACATGTGAGACACCTTCATACAAATTCTATGACAGCTGCTTTCATGTCAGGCCACCAATACAATTCCCGTAGGTCTTTGTACATCTTTATTGCTCCTGGGTGAACTGAGTAAGGGCTACAATGGCCTTTCTTGAGAATTTCATCATGAAGGGACTCATCATTGGGCACACATATTCTATTACGGAAGCACAAGAGTCCTTCAAAATTAACCTTGAAATTAGGGTCAAGATTACTTCGAAGTCTAGAAATAATGACTTGTAATTTAGGATCTTGTTCTTGTAAGGACTTCATTCTCATCACAATGGTAGAATGAACTTGGAGTTCAACTATGAAACCACGGTGCTTTTGAAGTCGGAAATAAGCATTAATAGCCTAAGGAGTAGGTAAAGGCATGCGGCTGAGCACATCTGCTAACACGTTGGCCTTGCCCAGATGGTAATCAATGACAAGGTCATAGTCTTTGAGGAGTTTCATCAATCTTCTTTGATGAAGATTGAGTTCTTTTTGTGTCAACAAATACTTAAGGCTCTTGTGGTCAGTGTATAGGTAAAATTTTTCTCCGTAGAGATAATGTCTCTAGATTTTCAATGCAAAGACAACCACAACCAATTCAAAGTCATGAGTAGGATAGTTTATTTCATATGGTTTTAGTTGTCTTGGTGCATAAGCAACAACCTTTCCTTCTTGCATAAGTACGCATCCCAACCCCTAGTGCGAAGCATCGCTATACACAGTGTAATCCCTCCCAGACTCGGGTTGGATCAGAACTGGTGCATGGGTCAATACTTGCTTGAATTGGTCAAAACTTCTTTGTTGCTTCTCGGTCCATTCGAAAAGAGCATCTTTCTGTAGGATTTTAGTTAGCGGAGCTGCTATTATAGAGAATCCTTTAACGAATCTCCTATAATAGTCAGTGAGATCGAGAAAGCTATGAACCTCACCTACGTTCTTCGGTGGTCTCCATTCAACTATAGCTTGGATCTTCTTTGGATCTACTTGAATGCCTTCAACGAAGATCACATGACCCAAAAACGAGACTTGGGTGAGCCAGAACTCGCACTTGCTGAACTTGGCATACAATTGTTTCTCCCGAAGATTCTGAAGCACAATACAAAGATGTTCACGATGTTCAACATGGCTTTTGGAATAGATCAATATATTGTCTATGAACACCACCACAAATTTATCAAGATAGGGTCTAAAACCTCGATTCATGAGATCCATAAAGGCAACAGGTGCATTGGTTAACCCGAAGGGCATAACCAAGAATTCGTAGTGGCCATATCTTGTACGGAAAGCCATCTTGGGCACATCGTACTCCTTCACCTTCATCTAATAGTATCCAGATCTCAGGTCAATCTTAGAAAAGACCATTGCATCTTTCAGTTGATCAAACAAGTCATCGATCCTCGACAAGGGATACTTATTATTGATTGTGAGCTTGTTTAGTTTCAATAATCAATACAAAGATGCATCGATCCATCTTTCTTCTTAACAAAGAGGATCGGAGCTCCCCAAGGCGAGGAACTCGATCGAATGAAACCCTTGTCTAACAAGTCTTTAATTTGCACTTTAAGCTCGATGAGTTCTATCGGTGCCATCCGATAGGGTGCAATGGAAACCGAAGTAGTTCCAGGTTGCACTTCAATCCCAAATTCAACCTTACGGGTAGGTGGTAAACCTGGAAGCTTATCGAGAAACACATCAGGAAAATCTTGCACGGTGTCTATATCTTCCAACTATGATTCTTCTTTGCTTACGGTGCCATACAATAATGATCTTTTGCCCCTAGATTCCAAGAGAGTCACACTCTCCTTGCTAAGACCTCAAAGGTATAACTTCCTCTTTGAACAGTCTACCCAAGCTTGATGCTCCCCGAGCCAATCAAGCCCCAAAATAACGCCAAATTCATGTATAGGGAGGGCCATAAGGTTGGCCAGAAAAGGTATCCCTTGTATCACGAGAGGGCAATTTTTGCATACAAGTCCAATTACAACACTATCCCCCAAATGATTAGTTACGTTGAGTTTAGAAGCTATAGGCTCAGATGTCAACTTGAATCTCTTAATCAATACAGTACTTATAAAGGAATGAGTGGATCCAGGATCAATCAATGTATAAATAGGATGAGTATATAGTTCAACAGTACCTGCGATGATGTCAGTGTCCTCATCTTCTTCTTGACTCTTTACGTGGTAAACTTGTGTTGAAGCTTTAGACTCTTGTCGGTTAAGAGCCCTTGTAGAGCCACCAGATCTATCAAAACTCTCGATACATCTTGTCTTGGTCCCTTACCCCTGAAGGATAGAGCAGGGGACGTAGAAACCATCGGTGAAGAAGATTTAGAGGTGTTCATTAGACAATCCTTAATATAGTGGCCTTGTTCGCCACAAAAGAAACATGCTCTAGTTTGCTTACGACATTGTCTCGTGGGGGTGCCTCCTCTGACAGAAATTAAAATCAGGGAACTGTGACTCCCGTCCAGATCCTCCAGTACTTTTAACAGAGGCATTTCTTGTAGCGGACTAGGACATAACTTGTGGTTTCGGGAAATTACCCGATCAAAAGGATTTCTAATGGTATGATTGCTTGTACCCTTGCTGTTGCTTGCCTTTCTTATATGGTAGAAGGGGTCAAGAATCATCTCGTGACCTCTTCTCAACCCGATTCAGCATGTTAAACCTGTGCGACCTCTGAGCAGCTTTAGTGGAGATCGCTCGATTCACAAGCTCTTGGAACTCTTTGATCCCAGAAAAGTGAACAAAGTTCATAGCTTATCACTCAAACCTGCAATGAAAATTCTATACTTATCTTCTTATTTCTTGATGTACTCAGCCTCATACTTGCAGTACTTACAGAAGTCATGGATGTACTGCTCCACCGGCCTTCCACCTTGTTTCAAATGTAGAAAGATATCCCGCCTCTCAGCTAGATAGTGCTTATTGATGTATTTCTTCTTAAACTCTCATAGGAAGAACTCCCAAGTTACTGATTCTTCGGGAGCGGTAAGAGTCATGGTTTCTCACCAAATTAAGGCTTCATTGGTCAACAAGGCTAGAGCACACTCGAGCTTATGCCCATCCAAGCACTGCAATTGCTTAGTCAAGATTCTTATGGTACTGTCCAACCAGTGCTCCACTACTTCAAGGTCTTGCTCGGCCTTACCCGAGAAGGTAGTAGCTCAATTAAGAGCTAACTTGTCGATAGGGGATCAGTTCATAAAAGTGGTAGCTGCGGAGGACTGTGCAGATTGTTCAGATTTGAGGGTAGCCATGAATTGTTTGAACATCTCAGTTATGCTCCTATAACACTCGAACTGAGCGACATGTAACACAAGCTCAATGTTTACTGGTTCTTGCAGGGGTGCTTGCAGATTAGGAGGATTCTCCCCCTTTTCTCCTTGCCATTGGTCGATGAGCCAACCATGTGCTCAACTTCTTCGTGAGCCTTATCGGAGTCAGAAATCTTTACACTATAAAAGGAAGAAGGATAGGGTTAGTTGCAAGTCACAATATAACAAATTAAAATTCTAGGTGGCGTATACAATGCGATAAATATGCAACTGACTTCAGTTTAGTCCTAGAATCGACTAAATTCTAGTTCTGATACCATAATTGTAACATCCCCTACCGGCCTGGTAGAGAATCGAGTCGGAGAAAGCTACCAATAAACAAAACGATGAACGGTATGATGAAATTGAATCATAATTTGATAATCAATCAATAACATGCTTGACTAACCATGCATAATCAGTACAATAGGCTACAAACTCAATACTATGCTTGGATTTACAATTCAATGACTGATTTCAGACCTATGCAAGTTTTAGAGACTAAACTATAATTTCTATAATTTAAGGGTCATTTCTTAAAACTAACTATACCACAATGCAATTTACCACACAACTAGGGTTCATACAAATTTTCATAACATTTGGGATTCATTAACTAATTCAATTAAACCATGCTGTATTTTGTGATCAATATGTAAACTTCTTAAAACAGTGTTCATAGCCCATTAACAGAATTAACTGTCACCGTATTGAAACACCAAAGGGCTGTATCGATACAGGTATGCACGATTTAAGCCTTAATTCAAAACTGTCAAACCTCTTTTCGACATAGGTTGATCCGTATCGATACGGGATAACGAATTTAACAGACACCGTATTGAAACACCTAAGGGGTGTATCGATATGGGTTGACCTAATTTGACTTGACCATTGACCTCTATTTCGATACTCTTAAGGACGTATCATACTGATTTGTACAGGTTCAAATTCCAGATGCTAACAAGGCTTACCCATTTCGATACAACTGGGGATGTATCGATACTAGTTGACTATGGTTGACCCATTTTGATACGGACTTACAATTAAATTCCCCAACCTTAATGTCAACTTCTGTACCGAAACGTCCTAAGCCCGTATCGATACGCCCTAGTTGACTTAAGCTTTGACCGACCAAATATGCAAGGCCGTACCAAAACAGCTTGACCTATATCAGTACGCCTACACTGTAATGACATATTTCTTTTGGTTTTTACTCAATTTGACCCGTTGAACGATGTCCAAATGCAATGAATTTTTCCAGCAACTTTTAAACACAAATCTATTAGCATGCAAAATTTCATGATCAAAGAATCCATTCACCATGTTTTCACTAGTCATGCCAAATATGCATATTTGGTGCTTTTAACCAAAACACTAACATGACCAAAATGGGCATTTTAACCCTTTTAACATAGTGGACCACATATACATGCAAAATGGGACTAAACCAACTTGTCTAGACCCTACGCCACCATTGTAGGAGTTCAAGGACTAGATTAACGTTACATATAGGAAATATGACTTGCTTCAAAAACTTTCCTTGCTCCGATTCTTGTTCCAACTATGCTTCAACTTGAAAATGCATGGGAATGAGATGCATTAAGCTTACTTAGCCTAGTGAGGTAGTCATAAACAACAACATGAACATCAATGAAGATCATGGCATGTATATATCAATGTAATGCATCTCAAAACATATTTTGACAATACTTGCGATACTTATTCACATATTTTCCTTGGATCGACATGTATTGTGGATACGCAAATTCCCAACCAACATCATCAACAATGAATGTTTAATATCTGCCAACATCATCGATAAGACCAATACCACTGCATCCCACCAACATTACCAATAAGAGTCTTAGCTCAAGGACCGTAGTCCACTCCTTACTAATGAGCTTATGAATTCTATGGCATGCCAATTGTATCACATGTCTATTCGTATCCAAGGATTATGTACTCATAAATATCAATACTTGTCAACATCATTAACACTGGCAATAACGATAACAATGTAATAGCAATGACAATGATCCTATGACATGTTCAATATGACTTAATTCAATTCTTATAATATCAATGATCACATGACAACTCAATGATCGACTTGGTAACATAATAAGCTTACCGATGATCCCTCCTACGAGGTTTTCAATGCAACATACCTTGGCCAATAATGGAAACGCAATAAATTAACATCCATAAATTAGAGGAAGGCACCTAGCCAATCCCTTGACTCCGACTACACTCACCGATGATTCTGAGGCTTTTAAGGCTCCTGGATGACAACTCCTTTGTTCTTGGATTCGGTGGGATTGGGAGGATTTGATGATTCTTCACCTTGATTATCTTGAGCTACACAATCGAGATTACAAGGATTTCAATATCGATAATGAAACTGTAGCAACTCAATAACTATGAAAAACAATAATAAGCAAGCCATAACATCTCTATGGAGTCTCTAGGGTTTAACTCAATCCTTGGGCTCAAGATTAAACATGATTTAGCCATGGATTCGATAAACCGATTAAGGAAAATTACTTACCTAATCGATTGCTACGATTTATGATTGATGAACTTAAGAAAAGCAAAGCTTGATTTCACCTTTAATAGAGGTGTATGCTTAAGGTGGCTAGAGGAAGAAGATGGGGGGGTGTTTGCTTAACATTAACAAGTAAGTTTCCCTTCTTTCTTTCATAATTTTTATCCCTTAAGGTTTCCTTAAGATGAAGGAATCAACCCTTGATCATCCACGTATGTGGTGATTAAGATTGAGGAGGGACTAATCGCGAGACTAGTCCCTCAACTCTTATTTGTCTATACCATTTCCACTCCAACTTCCAATTCTCTTGATTTGGTCATTAAACTATGTTTCAAAGTTTGCAATGTGGTCCTTAACAATGTCCATACTTAATTGGGATTTGATAAACTAACATTACGCCATTTGATCAAAGGTCAACTCTTTAATTTTGACTTTCTAATGTGAAATTTTTAATCACCGGAATCAAATTCTGAGTAGGACCGGTTTTGGGATGTTATATGGACTCTTTTTTATTTTTAATGGACTCTAATTTATATACAGACTCTAATATATTTACAAGCATAAAATTTAAAAGGGCCGGATAAAATTGGTGACTACAGGGACAATCAAGCTTGATGTGTCCCAACTTCTTGCACTCATAGCAAACAAATGCGACATCTCTAACTATTCGGTTAGCGTCTTTCACTTAATGAATAATGCGTTTTTCAAAGCATTACTATTCCCGAGTGAGAAAGTAAATACCTAAGTATAGGTGATACCTAAGTTTATGTGATACAAATATAATTATTATATTTGTATCACATAAACTTAGGTATCACCTATACTTAGGTATTTACTCTCTCTTCCTCTTTGTTCTTGTTCTTGAAATCCCTTCTTCAATGAAACTTTCTTCCCCGGTTAGATTTCATGAACCGAATGAACCTTTTGGCTAGCATGACCAATTCTTCCTCTTCATCTTCACTCGAACCACTCACCTCTTGCGAAGCTTTGAGAACAATTCCCACTTTCTTTTTCTCCACCTCTTTTTTCTCCATATTCTCATTTTCTCTTTTCTTTTCTTTTCCTTTTTTCATAATCTCATGAGTAAAGAGAAAACCCATGAGTGCATCGAGCTTCAAGGTCTTGAGATCATTGGCTTCAATAATTGTGATTCTCTTTCCATCCCATGATTCGGTAAAAGAATAGATGAACTTTCGGACAAGCTTGTCTTCCAGGATGGCTTCTCAAAATTCTTTAAGTTCGTTGACTATAACGGAGAAACAATCAAACATCTTGGTGATACCCTCATCTGGTTCCATCTTGAAATTCTCATAGTTTAAGTTGAGGAGCCCAATCTTGGTCTCTTTTACATCATTTGTGCCTTCATAGGTGGTCTCAAGCTTGTCCCATATCTTCTTTGCACTTGTGCAAGAAGACATCTTTGAGTACTTATCTGGTCCAAGCGCACAAAAAAATATGTGCATTGCTTTGTCGTTGACTTGTAATCTCCTCAGATTTTCATCGGTCATCCCTAGCTTGGACTTGGGAATTAACCAGTCACATTCTCTCTTCATTAGTATGCTTGGTCCATCTTCCACTACATCCCATAGGAGGTAGTCGTTGGATTTGATGAAGAGTCTCATTTGATTCTTCTAATAAGGATAGTTATCCCCATTGAAATAAGTTTGGTGATGGATTGAGACTCGTAGAGGTTGCTGCCAGAAGTGAAGGTCATGGCTTGACTTTTAGTTGATTGAATCACCTTCGGATCGTCTTAAGAGGATGTTAATCCTTCAAATGAGTTAGGCTCTGATATCAATTGTTGGGATGATCAATCAATGGTGAAAGTAGCCAAAAAGGGGGTGAATTGGCAATTTAAAAGTTTGAAAGTAAATTAGAATATAAAAAGAATTGAGACACAAGAGTTATAGTGGTTCAACCTTCTAACAAGGTTTACATCCACTACCTTAGCTTTCTACTAAGGATTTTCCAAATTCACTATTGAACTTCTTCCTATTTTCTAGGCTAAGGAGGCAACCTTGTACACAATCAAAGCTTTCTACCCAAAACTTTGATCAAACACTCTCTTTTACAAGAAATTGAATAGCAAACTAAAAATGTTCTCAAAGGTTGTGTGTTTTTCCAATTACAAGTTCATTCAAATCCAATACTTGAATAAAAATGATTACAAATAAGAACACTCAAGTGGGTTACAAGATTTGACTATAATAGGCTCAAAGATGGTTGGATTTGTTCTTGAATGCTTAAGACTTGATCAAATGTTCAATTGTTGTTGTTGTAGCTTTGGAGATTTGTTTATATACCCTATCATTGATTTCTAACCGTTTGGGTGGTTGAGATCATCAATATAGCCGTTGGGCTACATTTTTCTCACAATAAATGTTGTTAGGTAGCCGAGCTTATCAATACACGAAGAGGTGTATCGGTACCTGCCATAAGAAGAAATAGTCGTTGTACAAAGGGGATCGTTACAATGGGGGTATCGGTACAAAGAGTGAATTTTACAAAGGTGTATCGATACGTCTTAGCCCGTATCGGTACGAGTTTTGCTCACTGGAATTTGAGAAATAAGTAAGTGGAAAAAGGTTTTGGTACGCTTAAGTGCGTATCGATGAGGTATAACCACTTTTTGAACTTATGGTTCCAATAAACTGACAAGGTAACGGTCAAAAATTTATTATCAAAACATCTTAAAAATCTCAACACCCCGTATTGGTACACATAAAGCCTAATCGATACTCAATACCTATTTGGTTCCCAGGTATGAACGGCGTACCGATATAGCTTCAAGCGTATCGGTACCCAGTAGCCATTTTGTATAAAACATTTTTCTAGTAGCCAAAATTTGTATCGATATGACAAGGGTGTATCGATACGCCTGGACCAAATTGAGCTATTTGAGTACAAAAATACTTAGAAAATATTTGGGGATTTAGTTTTTTACTTAGAAACAATTTGAAGTTCGAATCCTTGTCATTATGTGCGACTTTTTTAGTACCTAAAAATTTATCCAATTTTACAAATCCGTTCTTTAAATCCTTGTTATATCAAAATCCAAATATAAGTTTTACAACAAGCAATGTCTGTAACTTTACTTTTCTTCATTTGATCGGTGGTCGGCAACCAATCTTATTATCAGTTGTCTACCACCGAGTCTATTATTTTTCTTATTTTTTTGTTTTTTCATGTTTAAATAAGAATCTCTGCCTTTGTGGAACGTGTTTCCTCTATTCTTGTGACATGATTTTTAGCATACCTTAATGGTCGGCTGGTGTTCGTACAGAGATCTTCACGACGCTAATCTCTGATTATAGTTCTGTCGGTGATCTTATAAAGATGGATTTCCACTTAGTTGATGGTTGATTGCTGATGTAATTAGACCTAGGTAGCAGAGCAATCTGCTTGATAGCTGGTTCGCTCACCCCTTCTTTTCACCCCGTAAAGTGTCTCGTTTGGATAGAGACAAGGAGATTCATGAAGGTTTTTGGATTTTAGTATGCTAATCTCGATGGAAGTATCTACTTTTCTTTGCACCATTGTAAGAGGCTTTTAGCGGACTTGTCTTTTTTTTCTCTTTTTGATATATTGTATTGTATTATCTTTTATGATTATTAATAAAATTCAGAAGAAATTGTTCAAAAAAAAATCTTATTGAATATATAATAGATACCCTCGCTAGGATTCTTTAATTAATATCAAATTCTAATTTTAATCTCAAAACTTTAATTTGAGATAATTAACTTCATCATTAGTTAACTTAAATAATTAATTCAATGAATGATATTATAAAATCAGAACTTAAATTAAACCAATAAAAGTACAGAAGTTAAATCACAAATACAATGTAATAAGGAAAAAACTTTGATACACAGGTCGTGTAAACTTTAATTTACATGTACCTTTTAGTTTTAGAGGTTAGTGTTTTAGTTTAGGGTTTAAGGTTTAGGGGTTTAGGTTGTAGGGTTTAGAATTTAGTGTATAGAGTTTAAGGTTTAGGGTTAATTTTTTATGATTAGGGTTAAAAATTTAGGATTTGAGTTTTTATAATGTAAATATACAGTCTTGTGTAAAATTAATTTTATATAGCGTGTGTATCAAAGTTTTACGCATGTAATAATGGGAACATTAGATCTAAAGAAAGAAGAAGAAAAATGAAATAACTGACTTTTAAGATGTTCTCCTATAGTCCTTAGTTATTTTTCTGAGCTGAGCATGAGACCAAGTAATTTTGGGCTTACAGAGAAACCTAAGTTAACGAAAAAGATGATGTAGGTGGGATGTTAGGTAACAGACTCAAAGCAAGGTAAATCAAACATACCCAGAAGACGAAAATGGGTGAAGCGAAGGGAAACATGGCTGGTTCTACTTGGTGTCATCCTCCACGCCGTTTACATGTTAAGCATCTTCGACATCTACTTCAAGACACCCATTGTTCACGGCATGGATCTTGTCTGCCCTCGCTTTTCTCCTCCTGCTAAACGCCTTGTTCTTCTTGTCGGTAAGCCCTTTCTCTCCTCCTTTCACGTTTCTATGATTTGATTTTTTTTTTTATTCAAAGAAGTGTTTTTGGTGTTGGGCGAGTGTTAGTGAGAAATGGCTTGTTGTGCTTGATGCAAATCTGGCAATTTAGCTAAATAGAAGTAAAGAACATTTGGGGCATGTTAATTATTTAGCTTTGTACTAAAAGGCTAAGTTTTGATATGAAATATGGAGGGTTCAATGATGTTCTGTTCATGATAATTGTGATGCATTTACGGTTAAGGTTTGGAACTTTATGTTTTCCTCATATTTTCATTTTTTAATGTTTGGTGTAATTGCTAAGCTTTGGTGAAACGATATCATTGCAGCGGATGGTTTACGGGCTGATAAGTTTTTCGAGCCGGATTTGGATGGGAATTTTAGAGCACCCTTTTTAAGAAGTGTGATTAAGAATCAAGGTTGATGGGGAGTATCTCATGCTCGGCCTCTGACAGAGTCAAGGCCTGGACATGTTTCTATAATTGCTGGCTTTTATGAGGACCCTAGTGCTGTTACGAAAGGTTAATGTTTTAAGCATTGTTGCATCACCTTAGTGAAATTGACAAACAATTTCCCCCCTTCCTCATGCTTTTTCATTTTGATTGCAGGATGGAAAGCTAATCCGGTTGAGTTTGATTCGGTTTTTAATCGGAGTCAGCATACAATTTCTTACGGCAGCCCTGATATTGTACTGATACTTTGTGGTGCTTTGCTACATAGCACTTGGGCTACATATCCACGCTAGTTTGAAGACTTCGCTACTGGTCTGCTTAAAATTCTGTGAAAGGCAAATTTCTCTTGCAAAATAATGAAATCGTTCTAAAAGCAAAGAAGGAATCTTTTAATTAAATGCCTTTGCTAGTGATTTCGGGTACTGTTTCTTTGCTTCCAATCCTACGTAATTTATTTCTATTCCAGTTAGATTACATTGATATGAACATACTATATATGTTGAGACTTTGCCAAGTTTAAACTAAATTGTATTAGTACTCCTATATACTTTGGCTTTCTTGAAATACTTAGATTGTGATGTTCACTAATGTTTGTATTTCTCTTTTGTGATTTTCTCTCTTGTTTGATGCCTACGCCAATTGACGTAAATGCAGATGCATCCTTTTTAGACGAATGGTCTTTTGATCAATTTCAAAACCTTCTGAATAAGTCCAATGAAGACCCAAAGTTGAAAAGGTTACTTGAACAAGATAATCTTGTTCTATTTCTGCATCTATTTGGTTGTGATTCAAATGGTCATGCACATCGTCCCTTTCCATCCATTTATCTCAACAATGTAAAGGTTGTTGATCATATTGCTGAACGTATATATAATCTTCTTGAGAATTACTACAAGGACAATCGTACATCATATATCTTCATGGATGATCATGGAATGAGTGACAAAGGTTGGTGAACTCTTTTATATACTTCACCTTAATTACTTATGTTATCTTCCTCTAGGCTGTATGACTGAAAAGATTTTGATATGACACCTAAGCTTGATCTTCTTCAAGGTAAGGTACCAAGGTGTGTCTACCACTAGGCTATCCCTTGGCCATTGTAACATGTAACTTCTTACTAGACCTCAACTAGTTTGCTGCTCCTTAATCCTTCTTTCTTGTATTTTTTTTTTTATTTGATCTTTCTAATTAAAGATTCTGACTTGATTAGCTTTTGATTACTAGGAAGTCATGGGGATGTGCATCCTTCAAACACTGTACCCTTCTTGTTGTTTGGGGAGCAGGCGTAAACCATCCCAGGCCAATCTCTGAAAAAGATCACTCTGATCGTGTTCTTCGTTTTATTGATCAACACGTGCATGGCGCACCAACACCTAAAGAATGGGGCCTTGATGGCATTGAAAGAGTTGATGTCAATCAAGCTGATATTGCACCCCTCATGGTTGTCTAATCTTGATAAAATATTACTGTTTCAAAGTGTTTCTTTGAAACATGTTTAACCCACATTGAACTGACAGACACCTGAATTTTTGTGGCAGTCAACTCTTCTTGGTTTGCCTTGTCCAGTCAATTCAGTCGGGAATTTACCTCTTGGATATGTTGACATGAAAAAAGTGAGTCCAAATACCTCTCATTAGAATAATTCTTTTCAGATATGTATGGACTTAGGATGGTTTTTTTAGCCTCTCAAAGATGGACTGATGGTTTTTCAATGCAACTACACAAGTTTTCATTATAATAAATGCGTGGAGAACTAATTAAACTTTTCCGCCATTTAATGTTCAGGAAGAAGAAGTAGAAGCTGTGCTAGCTAACACAAAACAGATTCTGAACCAGTTTCTGCGCAAATCATGTATCCTTATACTAATTTTAGTTCAATGCAATATGATACTTAATTTCCCCCCATAATTCCTTGAAAAGATTTTATAGCTAAGTAAGATAATTTTCTTTCTTTAAGGTTTGTTCCTCTTAAATTTAAGCTTGGTTTTGTTATCTCAAACTTCGTGTATTTACTAAGAAATACTCTTTTTAACTTTTTAGAACATTTACCTGATTTTGGCCAATTAAAATCTTATTACTTCTTTTCTATATGTTTTAATTTAATTATTGGATATTCTGTTTGATTCTGGTGCTAACGTGTGGAAGGTGTTACTGGATTATGGATTGGCTTTTTGTAATTCTTTTCTTTGACAAACTTAGAAATAAAGAGTTCGCATTCACTATATTTCATGCCTTTCAAGCCACTTGCACATTATTCCTCCATGTTGAACCAAATTGAGGATTTGCTAATTGCTAGAGACTATAAAGCTGCCATGCAGCTGTCAGAAAATCTAAGAAGCTTCGCACTGAAGGGACTTCATTATTTTCAAACTTATGATTTGCTGATGCTGATGACCATAATCACTCTTGGATATATTGGTTGGATGGTCTTTCTTGTTCTTCAAGTTTATAGTTCATTTTCCAGAGATATATTTATGGAGGAAGCAGTTCACCAGAAATATAATACAGGAAAAGTAATGTCTATGTAAGCTTAACCAATTTTAAACTTTAGAATCACAGGAAAATTTAAATAAAATCAAATGAAATTGCTTTTTCCCGAATTTTATGAAGTTTGAAGCCAAAAGGCCTTATGGTAATTTAGTTTCTTAAGAATTACCTTATATCTTAAAGCTGTCGAGAACTAAATTGTGCTCCTATTTTCTTTGTGCACACCAATCTTTTCTAGTTATGCTTGGTTTACAATATTTGTATCATGATTGGTTGCTTTCCTTGCTCCGTTTTTTTATGTCATCAAACCATTTTCTAGGGACTGGAAAATGTCCATATTTCAGTTGTTACATTCTCACATATATCATCCTATATGGCAGGCACAGCTACTATATGGGTGTCTGTTTATGGCAGTCGTCAGTCTTCTACTATTTCTGGAGCACTCCCCTCCACTTTACCATGCATACTTTGCCATGACGGTATTTCTCTGGACGCAAATACTTAATGAATATAAGTTTATAAAAGCACTTTGGAGACACTTAAGTGGGGAAAAAATCTGACTGTCATTACTCATTAAACTTCTGGCCATTGCCGTGGTCTCAGTGATCATTCTTGAGCTCCTGGTATGGTAGTATAACATCCTTTTGTTTTTGTGATGATCAGGTGAACGTTTTGTGTTCTGAACCATGTTTTATGGTACATGTGCAGGTGCATAGCTTCACTGAGAGAAAACTCTACACTTGGTGCTTCCTCGTAGTTGGACTTATAGCTTCTATATATCTTTACAAGTTAATTCCTTGGAGATCCGGAATTCCAGTTTTTGTTTGTCTCGCTTGTTGGTTCTTGTCTCTGTTTACTTTAATGCCTGCAGAAATTCCTGATAATAATATGTTGGTGTGAGTTACCTTCCTTGTTCTGCATCATGATTTTTATTTTATTTAAAGAAATATGAAATGGTTTGCTGAAAAAAAGTTTTCTGGAAGAAGATTTAGTAGAACACCATAACCATCTTGATTTATCGATAATGGTCTAGGGAGTAGATCACATTAGATGAAAACATTCTAACCTTAATAATTCCTAGAGTGTTTCTTGAGAGTTGGTGTTTGGAGAGTGGATATTGTAAATGTAATAGTGTCATTATTTCAAAGTATGATCTTATAATCATCATTTCCAAACGAATTGATTTCATCAAATCTATATGCCAAAAGTTAATATTTCTTGAAGTTATTATTTGTTGATAAAGTTTAATTCCTTAGAATGACAACATTATAACATCAGTTCTCTTTGCGTAGGTCTACGAGCTATTACAATTTAAAGGATAATACTTCTGCCTTATGAAAATGTGCAGAATTGCAAGTGGAGTGATGATTGTTGTAATAGGATTAACTGCAAAATGGTTTGACCTGCAAGCTTCTAGGAATAAATGCTGGTTAGGAATCTGTAATCATGCAAAGAGACAACCCAGGATTCCCATGCTCTTTCAATTACAGGTAGACAACACATCTCTCTACCTTTTTGCTGGAATGATAAGCTCGTGTATGTTCTTAACAGAATTGAAAGTAACTGCTTCTTTTACTGCTTGAAATCAGGCTCTTTTGGTTGGGTTGTCATCGATAATGGTGTTTTTATCTACCTCTCACAGAACAGAGAAGCAAGAACTGCACACAATACACCAGTTGATGAACTAGTTCATTGCTGGTAAACTTTTATTGTCTTCTGTTTTCTCTATATTTTCAGGCTCTACAATAAAGCTATTTCTAAGGCATTTGACCCTTCATAGTGTACAAAAGAAACTACTTTTCTTAACTCGAATTGGAGACTTCTTTTTAAAAAAAAATCATTTTCTTCACATTTTGAGGTTAATTTTATGTTGCTTATTTTCTATTTGATTGTAATACCTTGAAATGTTTCATTGTTGGGTTCCCTCATGTCAAACATGTGCATAAGATGCACATGGTTAGAATATTTGATTAAATGGCTGTAGCCGCAGAATAGTATAGGTTTTTGTTAAATTCCCAAAAAGAAGTGGGACTTTTTTAAATACGTGTAATCCCACAATTCCACATCTATGTTATTCAGACTTTGCTGTTAGTATCATATACAGGTATGCGTCCAACACATGTGTATTCAATTTCTTTTTTCAAGTTTTTCCATGTATATACAGGTATGTGTCCAACACATGTATCCAGATAAGCAGCAAACACGGGCGTCGGACCCATACACTTCAAAAAATGTAGAGTCCCATTGATCTTCCATTGATCTTGTGCTTGTCAATGGCTGCACAGTGCACATCGACCGGCCACTTATAATATTGCAAGTTGCAACTGCAGATTCATTAAGTCATAACCACAGTACCACACATATTACATTGAATCTTGTATTAGTAAAAGCATACATTATCTTCCATCAATGATTCCCCTATATTTTTGTTCCTTTTTGTAGGCTTCTCAATGGTTCTCCCCTTATTTTCAGAAAATGGCCTCTTGTCCAGACTCAATTCTATATATCTTGGTTTTGCACCACCATTCCTTCTACTTTCTATTGGGTAGAATTTTAAGCTCAGGTCATCATGGTGCTTGTCTCACAATATTCTACGATTGAACAATATGATGCATGTTGTGATTTTTCCCCTTTGTTTTGAAACCTGTGCAGATACGAAGCTGTCTTCTATGGTGCACTTGGTCTTGTACTAATTGCATGGATTCTATTCGAAAACTCACTTCTTTACTTGAGTAAAGTGAAAAAATTTTCTACTTCAGGGAAGAACTTGGAAGAAAGTGTCTTGCTTGAAAACGATGGTAGATATTTGCAGCTGTCTGATATGAGAATTCCGCTATCCTTTGTGAATCATCCTTCTCTACATGTTCTATTGTTCTTCCGAATTTGCTATAGGCACTTTATGTTTGCTCGTACTCGGGTATGAATGAGTGTTTAGTACGGGTATGGTTAAAGGTTTCTTAGTTTTTCTTGTATTTAGAGGATTTTGGAGGTCATCCCATTAACCGTGTGTCAAGCGAGTTCTTCAAGAAAAATTAAAAGTTGGAGCACTTATATTTGCTTAGTTTAGAGGTTTTTACAGCTTGTAATTTACTTGGTGCTGATGGACTGCCTTTGCTAGATGGTTTTATTTAACGTGGCCTTCTTTGGTATGGGAAATTTTGCGAGTATCGCTAGTTTCGAGATTTCATCTGTCTACAGGTTCATCACTGCTTTCAGTGTAAGTCATGGTTAAACCACCATTGTATCTTTTTATGATTTCTTCTTGCAGCCTTGCTGAACTGATTTGCTTTCAATTGCGGCCCTTTCTTATGGAAGCACTCCTTATCTTCAAGTTATTCATACCATTCATTCTTGTCATGCAAGTATTTTCGGTTTCAAAAAATGATGTCAGTTTGATCAATGCCTGCTTCGGTGAGACTGGCTTCATGATCACTGTTTTTCAGCCATGCATGCTATTTTACTTTTGCTTCTTTCTATGGGGTATTATTAAAGTCAATCTCTTTTTCGTCATTAATTATTGCCCCTTAGCTTTAGGAACTTCATTGTGGCTTCATAACTAAAGTGACTAGTTTTATCTCCGTTTCCCATTTTTAGTTAAGCTTATATAAAATGTTGCTAGTAAAAATGCAAGGTGGAATTTGGTTCGTATATGTTGGAGCATTAATGATTATAATAATTTTAGGTGAGAAATTAAGGGTTTTGCTTTTGGAATATAGAAAATAACTATGGACATCCCTTTAATGTTCTCAATATCTGAGAAATTATCTTCTATTTTCTCATTTGTTGTTTTATGTGGTTCGCTTTGTTCTTTGAGAAACACAGATGTGCATTCAGTGCAATGACCGAACTACTTAAAGTTCCACAGATAGGATGCTACTTCCTCGTTATTCTGCGTTCGGACGTGATGACCATCCACTTCTTCCTGGTATTAGACATTTTCAGGAATAAATCCGATTCTATTGATTGATATTTTAGCCTCTTTTGAACCTTGCTTTGCTTGAAAGCAAGGAAATTATGTGGCATCACCTCATAAGTTATAGTTGTTTCCCAAGGGCCTCACCAATACGGTATTCGGATTTTGATCAGGTGAAGAACACGGGGAGCTGGATGGAAATTGGCAATAGCATCAGCCATTTTGGGATCATGAGTGCCTAAGTTGTGTTTGTGCTGCTACTTTTTGCTCTCACAAATATATACACGAAAGACATCGAGATCAAATCATCTAGTCGAGATCCTCGAAAAGTAATGTGATGAGCAAGAAATTAGAACTCATTGGCATTATAAATAGCTAACCAAATTTATTTGCAAGGTGAGCACTTAAATCTTCACATTCTATAGCTTTTGAAGGCCTTTGGTTCAAGGCATGGCTGTAAATTTTGTTTCTTCCATCTCAAAATGCTTGTGGTTAGCTTTGTATGAACAGACACGAGAAAACAAGATTAATGGGATTTTCCACTTTTTCCCATTCCCATTCACTGATATGAATAATTTTTTAAAACAAGGCCGAAAAATTTATAAGCTCTAGGAATTAAAAAATTGGTCATCACCCGTTCGGATTAGTCAACTAATGGATTAGATACGGATGATTATACCAAAAAAATAGGCATCAGAATAATTCATCTTGTACTTGCATTTGGATCAATTTCTAAGTTAATTACCATCTCTAATTAATGATGTGGAAGCAGTGCCAATCCTTTAATTGTAACTGGACATTCATTAGGAGGATCGGTTGCCTCACTCTTCACCTTATGGCTGCTCGAAAGCCTCGATATATCGAAGGTGAAACGACCTCTCTGCCTCCTGTTCGGATCACCTCTCCTCAGAGATAAAGGGCTACAACAAGCCGTTTCAGAACATCGTGCATGAATTCATGTTGCTGAAGCAGAGACTCGATCACAAAGGCGTCTCAGCTTGGTAACATAGCTTATAACTGTCTATAATCTAACCCTGTAGAACCAACAGGGAAAGGACAGAATTGGACAACCTGATCAAGACACTGGAAGAATTGGATTTAGAGGAATAATTTATATAGGAAGTATATATTTTTCACAGGAGTTTACCTTGCCAAGGTATATATTTATGGACACGGTCTCCTCCATTGCTTCCGCGTACAATTTCATCCCGAGTTCATGAAGATCCAAGTAGGAATCGGACTCGAATCCGACATAATTCTTGAACAGTCGTGCAAACTGAACAATCCAATTCTCCACACAAGTTACCTGTGTAGCTACCAATAATTTATCTGTTTTGGGTATTATGGAGAGTGTTAATATTCAACTTTGAAATTATAATTTAGGGAACGGCGACTAACCCGGCGGTATGCGACTGGCGGCGGCTGCTTGAAATCCAAGTTGAAAAAATATTTAGGGCTTTTTAATTTAGGGTTGGTATTTGATTTAATTATGTTTTAAAAAAATTAAAAATATAATAATTTATTTTAAATAATTTACCTTTAAAATTTTAAATAATTTATAATTATGCCTTGTTCTTTAAATTTTAATATTTATAAATTAAATTAATGGTACTCATCTGTGTTCATCGTTAGTAGTGCTCATCAGTGCTTGTTGAGCGTTGTAGAATTTTCCATTTTGAAAATTGTGAATTTGACTCATAGCTCTAAATCGGATATGAATTATTTTCATACAAAATAAATTTTTTTGTCGGTTGAATCCACTTAATGCATTACACCTTTACTGCACACTTTATTTAGTATTATATATTTTTCAATAATCTTAAGATAAATATTCTTTTTTCACTCAAATCATTTATTGGTCATTTAATAGTTTATTTTTATATTTTAATACTAGTTTAATAATTTAGGTTAGAGTAATATATGTAAACTATTTGAGTGACCACCTAATTATTGAGTCTGACTTATTTTAACCACCGAATTATAAAAATTTAAAATTCAATCACCCAACTATTTAATTGGACCTATTTTGACCACCAACAGTTAAAATCTAACGGGAGTGTGACGTGGTTGTTAATAAAAATTTGTATAACTACACATTTGATCCCTGTTAGTTACATATTCTATCAATTTAATTCTAATTTTAATTTAATTAAATAATTAATAATTCAATTAGGTGCTGACACATGTCATCACTTTATTAGAGGAATTTAATTATTCATTTTTATTTAATAATTTTATTTTTCTCCTCTAATTAAGTGGTGATACGTGTCACCTAATTAGAAAAATAAAATACAAAGAACTTTTTAGCTTGTGTGGAATTCAAACCTAAATTTCTTAAAATTTAATAGGGCCGGTTTACCACTGAACCAAAGAACCATTTTTAATATAAAATTCACAATATAATATACGAGTGTGTAAGCTAGAGACTCTAGGTCATCTCTCCTACTACCAGTTCTACCAAGATGCGCTTGCACACTGGCATATCGTACATTTCCCCTATGGTAAAGAAATAATCAATATCAGTTTACGTGAAAGCATTCAAGCACATAACAAACTAAAATATATATTACATTGTCAATTTTATATCAGAAATGACCTCTTGATTTAGTAGTAAATTGTCTTAATAAATTTCAAGTGTTCAGGCACACAAGCTAAAAGTTTTTTTTATATTTTATTTTTCTCATACAATTAAGTGACATGTGTGATCACTTGATTGGAGGATGAAAATAAAATTATTAAATAAAAATAAATAACTAAATTCTTCTAATATAGTGATGACATGTGTCGGCACTTAATTGAATGATTAATTTATTTAATTAAATTAAAATTAGGATCAAATTGATAGAATAAATAACTAACAGGGACCAAATGTGTAGTTATACAAATTTCCATTAATAGCGACGTCACCCTTTGTTAGATTTTAACGGCCGGTGGTCAAAATATCCAATTAAATAATTTAATAGTCGAATTTTAAATTTTTATAATTTGGTGATAAAAACAAGTCAGACCCAGTAATTAGATGGTCACCTAGGTAGTTTACCTTATATCTTATTATTACATCCAAGATTTTTTTTGGACAAGCACATTTATTGATTTTCTTTCCACGGTGTTAACATTAATGTTGTTTGGATTTGTTTTATATATTAAGTTTGGACACATAATTAAAAAGGGTCCATAGCTTAGTGGTAGAGCATTTGACTGCAGATTAAGAGGTATCGGTTCGAACCTTGTTTGGCTCTCCAGTATTTTTTTTTAATTTTTGATTATTCTGTGCAATTTTCAATATTAACTTGTTATTGTTTTGATCCAACTACTCAATCACACCCATTCTGCGGTGGGAAAATATTTTTTAAATAATAATATTTATAGAAGATTTTGAAAATAAAATGCTACTAATCTTACTATCATTTATATTTTTTAAATAAGAAAAGGGATTATGATCACGTGTCTCGTTAAAAAACTACCTTAAATTTATATTGAAAAAAAAGTACACTTGACAATAATTAAAATTCAAACACAAAGATAAACCCGGCAAAGAAACAACTAGAACAATCCGTGATTACCCAATCAAGTCTTCTTGTAGCAGAGCCATAATCCCAAGAGGAGGTGTATGGAAGTGAATAATAGAAAAAGTTCTCGAACAAGCGGACTTACCTAAGACATCCACCGTCTTGCTACCATCTCGACGAACATGCTCCAAACGAACACACCAAGCTCTACGGCGAAGTTCATCCAAATGGACCAAGAAAGAAAGACCCTTGCATCGGTGAGAACTCATTTTCTAACATATTGACCACGTCAAGACTATCAACTTCAAGCACGAGACGCTGATTATCCATCAACCACGTAAATAAAAGACCAATGTAGACACTATATAACTCGGCCTCTAAAACAAAACAAACGCCAATAAACTTGGAGAACCCCTCAAGCCATGATCCCACATGATCACAAATCACACTACCACAAGAAGCTAATCCATCAACTCCCCTCCTTGCACCGACTGTGTTTTACTTGACCCATTCGAACTCCTGTGGCGACCAACTAACCGTGCTAGTGGTCTTAGAAACTGGATAAATTATCGGCCTCACTTTGGACGCCAAGCCACGCTGCATCACATTGAACAGGGACCGACTTTGCTCCAAAATGGAGAGTTGTCCTTCCATAGGATTGTTCTTGAACCTCCAAAGCTGTCAAACCGTAGCACCAAACATCAAGTCCCAATGTTACTACCATTTATTGGATTCTATCATTGTTATTTACTTAATTAACAACATTTTTAATAATAATAATTATTATATAAAATTTTGGAAAAGATAAAATAGAAAATTAAGAAACCAATTTTGTTAAAAATAATTATTCGATACATACAAATCGTAAAAAATATTTCTTCACAAACAACTTTAATCTTTTTATCATGTGTTCTTAATTAACTTATTTTAATATAAATTATAAAAATAATTAAAATTCAGATAAAATACTAAAAATAATTTAAAAACGTGGGAAGCTGTGGTGGATATTTATATGCATTTAGAGGTGGTGTAAATTGATTATTACAGCAGGTGTTGAGTTTGGGAGACTCTTGGTGGAATTGGTTTGATGGAGAATAGCATATGTGATAGGAGTTTTCATGGCTTCAAGCCTAAAAGTTAGTTTGAGAATCGAGCGAACCTGTGGCGAGGAATCATGATTAACCAATTAAGGGTTCATACTTTTTTTTTAATTATTTTTAGTATTTTATTTAAAATTTAATTATTTTATAATTTAAATTAAAATGAAATTATATTCTTTATGTAAGCATGTGATAGGTTAGATATGTCATATCATTTTAAACGTATTTTACATGTATGTGTTATATCATGGCCGTTATATTTAATGGTTTAATCAACATTCTAGCTAAAAATGAGTTATTTGACAAAAAGACATAAATTAAGGGTCAAATTTATTCTAAAAAAGGATGATGACCAAAATTACAAATATTGTAAACGTTAGAGGTTAAAATTATCTTTATGCCAAAAAACACTTCACCATCGATGTACAAATAATAATAATTGTTTAGAAGTAAATGATTGTTTTGGGTGAATGAAGTAAATATTTTTTATTTCTAAAAAAGTAATACTATTTTTTAGGGTAAAATTGGTGGGATATTGAATCCCAAAAAAAATATTTTAAAATTTACCGTATATTCGATATTATTTCAAGAAATATTGTGCTTTTAACAGTGAGGTTGGATTGCTTTCTAACCGACCTCATACAATTAAAAAAATATAAAAAAAACTTGAAGTCTCCTTGCTTTCTATTCGACCTCATGGTCGAAATATAAAAACAATTGATGAGGGCGGTGGGATTACCATCCGACCTCATGGTGAAATATTAAAAAAAGAATAGGGCCGTGGGATTACAATCCGACCTCATGGTGACAGTGCGTGGCAGGGCGTGGCAGCAGAGGTCACGGGCCTGTATGTGCAGGCTGGATGGGAAAAATGCATGCAATGGGTTTCACGGGTCTACCAGGTTCATGCATGCAATTTTCAGACCTATAGTCATGGGTAATTGTATCTGAAATCTGAAAAGCAGATTTAAATTTTTGGGGAATGGGGTGGTGATTTATATTGATTGGATGGTGGGGTGGTGGGTTGAGTGATTGAGGTTTGAATTTTTAGTTGTTAAATAAGAGTTGAAAGTGTTGAGAATTTTAGAAGAAAATTTGTGAAAAAACTGGTGAAGAAATAAAAGAAAAAAGAAGATTTGGAGAAAATATTGTAAGTTTTTAAGTTTATATATTTTGCTTTTAAATTTAGTACGAACATTTGTTGCTATTTTGAAGAAATTTGAAGAAGAAAAAGAAAGAAGATTTGAAGAAATTTTAGTTCGAATATTTTTGTGTCAAATTGTAAACTAGTAAGTTGGTTTTATTTTTTCATCATGAAAATTTTATATTTATTAGTATTTTAAAGTCGTAGTTACGATTAAATTTGGTGATATTTGTTTTTACTAATATTTTCTTATTTGTCATGTATGTAGCTTTGTTAGAAGGATGGTTGACTCAAATCCTATGTTGAGATTAGAAAATCAACACGTCTCTAGTGTTGCGGTTGATGATATGGTAAAAAATTTTAAAAAGCTAATTTGAGATTAGTATTATTTTATTATTTTATTTATTATTATTAAGAATTTTTTAATTTAATGCAGTCAACCGAGGAAACCTTCAAACATCATCTGAGCGTGGGGAGTAATGAACCACACCTCGATATGACTGAATGGTTGCAAGAAGCGGGATTCTATCATGCCACATTTATTCGTGGCTACAAGCTGATTCCCAGTTTAATTACCGCACTAATTGAGCACTGGAGACCGGAGACTCATACGTTTCACATGCCCTGTGGAGAATGTACCATTACGCTTGAAGATGTGGTGATGCAAATCCGCGTCTCGGTAAACGAGAGTCCATTAGTTAAGGAGACAGAGAATTCAACTGAAAGGCTTTGCTATGATTACCTCAATAAGGTTCCAACTGGAACCGATATTAGAGGATCTCGTATTAAATTGAGCTGGTTGCAGAGAGAATTCAAGCTCGGGCACAATAACACACCGCAAGAAATTAGTTGTGCGAGTCGAGCCTATATTTTACAGCTTATTGGGGGAATATTGGTGCCAGATAAATCTGGCAACCTTGTTCACACACAGTATCTACCATATCTGTCATCGCCTTTAGAAGCTACTAATTATAGTTGGGGATCAACAATATTAGCGTTCTTGTATCGTGAATTGTGCAAGGCCGCTCTATTAGACAGTAATGGTGTAAAGGCAAGGGGTATTGGTGGATGTATGTTGCTATTCACAGACACCTATGTACCCGAGCTTTGGTGGAAACATAGACTATCAAGGGATCACAGATTTCATGGCAATTACGTCGATTAATAGTCCCACGTTTTCACCACATAGTAGTGACTATGTGTTTACAACGCCACCTCCTATGCCTCGGGTGATTGATAATGATGGTGATGATGATGAAGAAGAGGAGGAAGAAGAAGATGATGATGACGATACATTCCGAAGACCGCAACGAGATCGACAACCACCGTGCCGTTACGATTCGACCACATCCCTGAATTTTGTCTAGAATCTCTGAATTTTGTATAGAAAATGGACAAAAATTGTATAGAAAATGACTTCATGTACTCTGAATTTTGTCCAAAAATATTTTGCAATATTTGAATTTAGTCCAAAAATATTTTGCAATATTTGAATTTAGTCCAAAAATATTTTTAACTTTGTTATATCAAAATAAACATCTCAACAAATTGAGTATATAATTCATTACCAAAATAAACACCGAACATGCATTAACTACCACGAATAATTCATTACCAAAATAAACATCTCAACAAATGTTCATTCGAATACAAATATAAAAAAGGAAACTAGTTCTACCACGAATAGTGAATGAAATCACCGAGGCATTGCCATGTAATTCGGTCGATTTGGACATTTGTTTTTGGAATGTCCTATACCCCTACATTCTGTACATCTCTTTGGTTCTTCTGCCTCCCTGTAATGAAGATCCATACTGGTATGGATGCGAGTAGATGGAAGACGGCCTTTTGGTTCTCTACGGAGTGTCGGATTCGGTAACTATTCATCATGCTTTAGTGGTGGCCAATATTGTGAATTCGAGATCGATGGGAACTCACATCTGTAAATATTTATTATCCTGTGCAAGTTAAAGCATTCATTCGCAAAGTTGTACGGGTCAACCCCTTTAGACATACATACTACGGTTGCATGCCTACATGGATATCGCCATGCCTGGAACTCACCATAGACACACCACCTTTGCCTAAAATTCATTCGAAATGTTTGGCGGTGCCCTCATTCGTTGTTGTGCAGGGAATCAACGACATAAAAAATCTATCTATTTAGGTTAAACCCGTGAACAACCATCGATCTTGCCAGTTTCACGTTCTTTTGCATTTTTGTCACAAGATCGGAGACCAAACTTGTCCCCTATTTATCATAGCTTGAATTTCTGACCCTTTATCGGACCATACTTTAGCCAACCTATAGTACATCTCTTTCACCAAGCTAGCTATTGGGAGGTGACGTGTTCCTTTTAATACAGCATTTATGCACTCTACAAGGTTGGTTGTCATTTGCCCGTATCGTCGACCTTTATCATACGATTGGGTCCATTTTCCCTCTCTATACTATTGGCCCACGCCCAAACATCTTCGCCGTACTCCATGTGTAAATTTGCCAACTTCTGCTCAAAATTTAGCTGTAGTAGTTTGTATCATGTTACGTAATATATTGTTAGGTAAGAACGCAGTAGCATTGACAAAATTCATAACCCATGCCTAAAATCGCGCTGCGAAGGTGGGGTTTTTTCCATCTTTCAATTGTGTTCTTGCCAATATGGCGTACACAGTACGCAGGATACATATGCGGAGGTGTCCATCGGCTGTTTTCTCGATGAATTGTTGCTAAGATGCATGTTGCTCTATCTGAAATCAAGCAAACTCCATCTTCTTGAACAACATGTTCACGTAAATTACTTAAAAAGAATTTCCAAGAGTCCGCCGACTCTGTATCAACAATTGCGAAGGCAATCATAAATATATTTTGATTACCATCTTATGTAACAGAAATCAACAAAACATGTTTGTTTCTTTCGTACAACCATGTACCATCAACTTGGACCATCCGTTTACAAAATGGAAAGCCTTCGATACATGGCTTGAATGCCCAAAATAATTGGTGGAATATTTTCTTTCCTGGAAGAAGTTGACCTTCTCGGTTGCATGCATTCTTGTTTTTATACCTGACTATGGTTCCCAGAATAAAATATACCATTGCTTGTAATAGTGTCGGTAGCTCATTGTATGACTTCTCGTAATTACCGTACACATTTTTTAGTGCCTTATCCCTTGCATACCAACCTTTTCCATATTCTATTTGGTATTCAAATTGTTGCTTCACAGATGCCATAATCGTTGAAACAATAACCCTAGGATTTGCTTCAACCAACATCTTCACGTGGCGACTTATTACATAGGAGTCTAACTTACGATGGTCTTGGTTGATTGAATTTTGTAAACAAGTGTGTCCACCGTTGTACTTTGTAATCTCCTAAGCAGTTCTCCTATGAAGTTTAGACACTCGAATCTTCCAATTACAATCTTCTCAATATTTAATACATTTCGCAAACATTATTCTCAGAGTAGATTCTTTATCAGTAAAGTCTACATACTTTCTGATAGAATACTCTTTAATTGCCATTGTGGCTTCTTCCTTGTCTTTAAACTACATCCCAACCGATAACTCATCAGAGGAACCCGAACTTAATTGTGGCATGACCGGATATTCAAGTGCCCTCATTGTATCATAATCTTTTAAGGTCATGTGAGCAGAAGGTTCGTACCATGTAATGTCATCCCCACCCGACACGAATTCACCACCACAAAAAACAAGTTCATCACCAAGGTCATCACCACTCAAATCGGGATCTCCAGTTTCTTTATCTTCAGTAGAATCAGCAAGCGTTTCTTCCCATCGGCCTTGGAGATTTTCAACGTCAATGCCATCACTTGGATCAATTGTCGGCTCAACCGTTAGGAACGTCAAAGGTCCAACATATGGATGAAATGCATCTGGTGTCCCACTTTCCAACATAGCAACAAAACTGTCTCCAAACCTATATGGTTGGTCCTCAACCGCACTACCGAAACCCATTTGAGAATAACTTCCAAATACATTCCTAGATGGGCCCGAGTTGTCATGTCTCTCACGCAACTTAGCATGTAACTCGACACTTCAAATACTTACTGAATCATGCTCTGCAGTCATGAGTCCAACATCATCGTCATCTTTAAGAGCTACATCTTTGTAGTGTTTTCCAAGTCAAATACGACACCGATATCAGTTTTCACAATTTCTCCATCGTAATAGATAACGGCCGTAAACATGTTTCTTATTGTCTCTGCACGTTCAAAACCATATATATTTTTGAATCAAAATACATAAATCAAAATTATCATAATATTATATTGTTACGAATTTTTTACCTAAACAACAAAATAAACATAAACAAAGAATCTACATATTCAAAACAAAATGTACAAATCAACTTACTAAAAATTTCTTGAAAATTTCTTCCACCACTTTCTTCTTTTCCTTCTTCACTTATTTTTTTTTTCACTTTCTTCAACTTTTACCTTTCGCCTTACTTATTTAACACAAAACACAATATTTCTTGAAAAATTTACAGAAAAATATTCGAACTAAATTTAAAAGCCAAATATATAAACTTCAAAACTTACAATATTCTCTTCAACTCCTATTCTTTCTTTTACTTCTTCACCGAACTTCTTCAAAAAATTTGTTCTAAAATTCTCAACACTTTCAACCCCTATTTAACAACTAAAATTTATACTTCAATCACTCAACCCACTTCCACATTTCCGAAAAAATTAAACATACTTTTCAGATTTCTGATACACCTATCCCATCCTATCTTTTATTCTTCTCACTTTATTACCCGTGACTACACGCTGCACCCTCTGGGACAACACAACTCTTTTATTTGTTTTGAGGTCGGAACCAAAACAACTGGGCTCCATAATTTTTTGTAATCCATGAGGTCGGATTGTAATCCCACCGCCCTCATATTTTTTTAATATTTCAACATGAGGTCGAATGGTAATCCCACCGCCCTCATCATTTTTTTTATATTTCGACCATGAGGTCGGATAGAAAGCAAGGGGCCTGCAAGTTTTTTTATATTTTTTTAGTTGTATCAGGTCGGTTAGAAAGCAATCCGACCTCACTGTTAAAAACACAATATTTCTTGAAATAATATCGAATATACGATAGATTTTAAAATATTTTTTTTGGGATACAATATCCCACCATTTTGTCATTTTTTTAGAGTAAATGATTATTTGTAATGTGGTAATTAACCATTAGTATAGACTAAAAATTGTTGGTATGAAGTTACATGCTTGTTAGAGAAGATTTTTCGAGAAGTTTTATACTCTTTAATAATAAACTAATATATAGTACGAGAATTAATGAAAAAATTTAACTTTAAGTTTAATTATAAAATATATACAATGTATAATCAAATTGATTACCAAAAGAATTATTATCCTATACACTAACAGTGAAAACTGAAAGTTTTCACACGCGCCTTAGTTTTAAAGCGTCTTAGTTTTAGGGTTTAGGGTCTTAGTTTATAGTGTAGGGTTTAGGGGCTTAGGTGTAGGAGTTTAGAATTTAGAGTTTAGGGTTATGATCAGGGTTTATAACTTAAAACCTAAATCCTAACCATATTATCTTAAAAACAAAATCCAACCTCTAAATCCTAAACCCTAAACAAAAACCACTATCCCTAAATTCTAAACCCTACACCTAAACTTTTAAACCCTAAACAAAAACCCTAAAACTAAGACACTTTTGTAACTTTTAATTTCCACTCGGTGTATAAAATATAAATCCTTATCAAATTATATTGATCTAAATAAAAACAAATATATATATATATAGTCACGCTGGTAACATAAAAACATATTTATACAGTGTTTGAACTTGAATCATATACTAAATTTAATTCAAACCCAAATATAATATTTATGCATTATACGATCCAAGATCAAATGATATCACTTTAAGCAATGAATGGGACTTTCAAATGGGCCCGCAAAATCCTAATCGCCCATGAGATCATCACTTATGATCCTTAAGAACTCTACTAGAATCACCGTCTGAAAATTAGTTAAAACATGGAGTAATTTTTAGGGATCTCAGTGGTGCAGGTTTTGCGGGTATTTGCTTTTGCGGGTATTTGCCTTACTTCGTATTTAATTTGGTAGAGATGGTTATAAATTTTGCAGGTTTTGGGGCGAGGATGAAGATAAAAATTAGATTCGTTGTGGGTGGTGGGGAAGACATGAATATGTCTTTTTACCCGCCCCATCTTTACCTACCTTGCATCATCCCCATCCGCCATGCATCATCCCCACCCGCCCCAATAGATCTTATAAAATATTATTATAAATGTTATTAAAAATACAATACCGGTTTGGATCATAGTCAAATTTAAGATAATTTATATTGACTTTTTCTTAGGATATTAATGAAAAATTTGATATATATATATATATGTATATAATTGAGCTTGAAATTGATCATATCAAATTTATAAATATTTTTTAATATATTAATTTAAATTAGAGTCAAATTTAAAATAATTTAAATTGACTTATCTTAACATTTATTATGTTTATTCTTTATTATTGCCTGCCATTATGCATTCTTTTAAAGGTTTTTTTATCTTCAGTCCTCACCATATATATGTTATTTTTTTATTTTTTAATTTTATTTTCTTAATATTGTATGCTATTTAGATTCTACCGGTATTTGTTCTTATTTTTTAAGGTGTTTTTTAATTGCTATGTTTTTTAGTTCTTTCTGTAATGTTTATTTGTTAAGCAATTGAAATATTATTTTACATGTTATTTGTGCTATTTTCGATCATTTACAATAGACTTTACTATATTTTTATCCAAACTTTTTGTTGTACAATTTTAATTTCGTATATTATTATTTTTTAAAAAATTGTGACAATTAGAATAATTTCACTATGTGATGAGAGTTCGAATGACGGGTATTTTATATTTTTTTTCATAATAAATTTGATTTATATTTTCAACTAATAGTTATAAAATATTATATGAAAGGGTTACGAGGTGGATAAAGAGGAGATTAGGTGGGTCTCAAGACCCATATGGGTAATGTGGCGGAGATGATTTTAGTCTTGCGGGTTGTGGGGTAGAGATAATTTTAAATTTTGTATTCGTAACGAGTCGTGGGACGGAGATAGAGATGAAAATTTTAAACAAGAATGAATGTGGGAAGAGTATCCTGCGCATCCTCCCGCCCAATTGACATCCTACTAATTTTTGCATCCATATCTACTTTTATTATTAAAATTTAAATAAAATTTTTTATTAAAAAATAAAGGTTACAAATTTAAAATCATATGCAGCGCCGGTGTCAGTATTTATAATAAAATCATAATTTATTATTTAGAAAATTCTAAAATGGGAATGAAACCAAAAGTAATTTGATGGCACAGATATTTTGACAAGGGTTTGTCTAAAAACAAACTTGTTAAAATGAGGCTAAAAGAAAATTAAGTGATTTTAACCGTTAAATTTATATGAACAACTATTAGCCGTTCGATTAAAAAAAGAAAAGAGAACTATAACCCGATTAACGAGTAACTCTTGAAGTTGAGAAAAATCTAATTACAAAGTTGCAGAAGGGCTCTATTGAGCGAGAAAAAAAAGAAGAGTTAGGATATTTCCCTGTTAAACACGTAAAAAATTTTGAAGGATTAAAATTGAGAAAAAAATTCAACCCTAGACAAAGCCTCCTCGTAAACTTTTAAAATCTCTCACCGATCTCTCTCTCTTAATTTCTCAACCACCAGCGTTAGCATCAAAGCCACCACATCCCACCTCCGCAAGCTGCTTTTTAAGTCGTGGCCGGTATTTTTCTGTCTCTCACCGATCTCTTTCTATCTCCATATCTCGACCATCACGTCACCATCGAAGCCACTACATTCCGCCGACGCAACCTTCGTAAGTTCTTCAAACCGTTAGCATTCGTATCTCGGTACTTTTTTCTCTTAAAATTTTATATTTATTATCATATATTTTTATAAGCGTGTTATCTTTTATTTACGCTTTTGATTTGATAAAATGACAACATGTCTTGTTTTAGTTTATTTCTAGCAAAGAACTAAAACCAACCTTAGTTTTTTATGATTTGTTTGGGTATGGCTTGTTTTTTCCATTTAGTTTCGACACGAAACAGATGTAAAATTGTTTATTTGCAAAAAAATCTTAGCTTTCGTTTAATTTATCTTTATTGAAATCACGATCTCAATCCATACATCTTTTTTATAATTTTTTTTATGTAAAATAGTTAACTTATTGATTTGTTTGGTTCCGCATAAGATATACTTCAAATCCCCTTTGTTTCGTTCGCAGTTATTGTTGTTTAATTTATTTTATGAAATCAGAAATGAGAAAATTTTCCAGTTATGTTATTTTTTCGAGTTATACCTCATTTTCTCATTTCATTACTATGCATTTAAGCTAGAGACTTAGGGATTTGGATATATTAAGATATGTTGAGTGAATGTGCTTTGTTTTTCTTATTTGATTCGTTCAATACGAATGCTGCAATTTCATTTTTTTTTCTTTCCCATTGTTGAATGTGTTTGATCTAAGATTTGTTTGATTTCGACTAATTATATGTCTTTTGTTAACAACCACTCAGACATGTTAATAGTTTCATTTGACTTATGTTTTAAGTGTTGATTAGATCTTATTATTTGTTAGTGTTGAATAATATTTTTTAAATGTGATATTTGGATCAGAGGAAACTTGCTCAAAGGTCAAAGCCAGTAAAATCTATGGATCTCCATCCAACATAAGTATGGTAATTTCAAAAATTTTCAATTTTTATTTATTCAAAATTTATTTTTTTTAAGTTTGAAGGTTAAATGTGATCTATTATAAATGTAATTGCAATATTTGGCAAGTTTGTATACTGAAACTGTGTGTATCTGAAACTATCAATCACATGTATGTGAATTTTATTGATTTCTAAAACTAGAAACTTTGTCATGTTTCATGTTAGTGAAATGCCATAATACGAAAAAAAATGGTGAACAAGGGATATGTGTTATTATTTCGGTTAGTATTTATAGTTTAGTTAAATAACTATCATGTTTGCTTCTTTTAAATCCTTCTCGTTTTTATACTTTTGAAGTAGTGAAAAAAAATAATAAATTTGAAATTTTTATTATAGAGTTTGGTTTTAATTACTATCTAAAATATTTTTTTCATAATTTGTCATAGTGCAATTTTGTGGGTGTTGTGGGATGATATGCAAGAAAATATTATTGCAGTATTGGATGGTTATCATTTATAGAAAATATTTATGGAACTTAATTAGTTTAAGCCTTTATCCAGATTAATTTTTATCCATTCTGTTTAATCAAAGGCATTTTTTTCTTGAAATATACAAGGTACATTTATCTTATTTACATAATAATAAATTTTTTATAGACGCTTTCTTTTTCTTCTCTATACTTAAATTGAGAATTTCTTTTATATTGGAGTGATCTTAGACTTATAGTATAATACTTGAATTGACTATTTGTGGTTATTATGAGTAATTGCATTTCTTATTCCATCACTTCTTTTATTATCATCTGCTCAAATTTATGGAACACTGAAACATAGATCTTTTTAGTTCTATGTATGTGGCTTGTCTTTTATCTGTGGAACTTTTCTTATTTTTTTTCTCTAAATTATTTAACCTTGATATAATTATTTCATAATGCGAGTTTGAAGAAATTTGTTTAAAATTTTTATTTATTAAAATTGATATAATTATTTTTTTCATATAAATTTTTGTACTAACAGACTTTGTTTTATGTTTTATTTAATTTGCAAAAGTTTTGAATTGGGTTTAACATGAATAAAAATTTTATTAAAATGGTTTTAGATGGTTTTAATTGAATAGATTTGCTATTTTTTTAGTGTATGTGATTAAAAGCTTATTATGTGTATTCAACATTTGTTATGAAAATCTAATCTTAATTTAAACATTTGCAATGGAGTGATAGGTTTATCACTTCTTGAAAAAGATTAGTGTCCTACCAACCTTCTATTGAGCATATTTTTATCATTCAATGTTCTAATAATTTTATTTATTTTCACCATAAAATTCTCCCTATTTACGAGGATGCAGATTTTTAGTTTTAAAGACTCTTGGGCTTATTTCTAAACTTGAAGTTGTTTCATTTGTGCATTAACATCTAATTTTAAAATTAAAACATGCCTTTTTTCTCTTTATTTTATGGTTTTTTTTAGTGTTTCAAAATAAAACATGCATTGTGAGAGTTGAGTTTTGATGGCTAGAGTTGTAACATTAGTGCCATTAAACAGAAAAATTGTATAATTTAGAATACAAATTTGTTTTTGTTTATCACATTATTTGGTTCGCTTATGAAATAAATGTAATTGACAATGTTTGATTTTGTTGAATGCCTTGTGACTAATGAATGTTATTGAAGATACAAAGAATATTATTATTAAATACTACTTTCTATATTTTAAGTCATTGAATATTATTAAATACTACTTTCTATATTTTAAGTCATTGAATATTATTGCAATCGTTGTAAGGAATGTTGTAAATGAACAATGAAAAACTTGTGTATTTGTACTTATTTCAAACATCAAATCGAATATCTAAACCCATACATTGAGTGTGTAAATTTGAAACTTTGAATGCATTTTCAATAAACTTAGGTTTAGATAAAATTCAGAGAGTAAGTATCAAAACTTACAACTTCGAATCCATTATCAAGAAATTAAGTTTCAGAACAAGTATTGAAACTCAAAGCATAAGTATTAAAACATACAACTTTGAATACATTATCAAGAAATTAAGTTTTAGAACAAGTATCAAAATTTAGAGCATAAGTATCGAAATTAAGTTTGAATAAATTTAGAAACACATGTAAAATTTTAAGTTGTAACTGAAAACGTTACCAAGTATGTAACATTTTAGGTTGGACTGGGTACATTATAGTTTGTAACCTAGAATATTATCCTAATCATAACAAAATAAGCAAAAGGGATAAGTTTTCCAGTTACAACCTTAAAATTTTACCCTCAAAATAAGTTTGAATCCATTTAGAAATTCATGTAACGTTTTAAGTTGCTACTGTAATTGTTACCAAAATATATAACATTTTAGGTTGGATTGTGTAACATTTTAGATTGCAACCTAAAAAATTGCGTGAATCATAACAAAGTATGTAAAATTTATGTTGATAAATAGGTTTCCTTGTAAGCAAATCGATATGTACATAAATTCTTACCCTAAGTTGAGCTACTTTTGGTATTTGTGATTTCGAGTAAGAAATCCGGTACGTATGTTTTTTATTACAAGTCCTGTAAATATTTATGTATAAATTATAATAATTTCGGTACATAAGGTTTCGAAACCAAAGAGGAAGTTTCGAAACTACCACTTGACCTAAACACTATTGCCAAGCTGGTTTCGAAACTGGATTGTAGTGGTTTCGAGACTAGTTAAATCTTATATAAATTTTTTGATTGGCCTACCTTGGGTAACGATTTCGGTACCTACCATTTTTATTATAACTTGTGTAACAAACTATGTTTTTAATGTAATCATTTCGGTACATACGGAACTTGTCATCATTTTTGTAAGAAAATATGTTTCCTTGTAGGCAAATATGTATGTACATAAATTCTTACCCTAACTTGAGCTATTTTTGGTTTTTGTGATATCGGGTAAGGTTTTCGGTACTTACCATTTCTTTAACAAATTATGTATAATGGGTAATAAATTAGGTACAGGTGGTTCCGAAACCAAATAGCTAGTTTCGAAACTTCTACTTGACCCAAATGCTACTGCCAAACTGGTTTCGAAACTGGATTATTAAGGTTTCGAGACCCATTAAATCTTATATAAATTTTTTAATTGGCCTACCTTGGGTAAAGATTTCAGTACCTACCTTTTTTATTACAACTTTTGTAACAAACTATGTATTTAATGTAATAATTTCGGTACCTACTAAAATTCTCATAGTTCGTGTAAGAAAATAGGTTTTCTTGTAGGCAAAAATGTATGTAAATAAATTCTTACCCTAAGTTGAGCTACTTTTGGTTTTGGCGATCTCGTGTAAGGATTTCAGTACGTGCATTTTTTATTACCATTTATGTAACAAACTATGTATAATGTGTAATAATTTCGGTACCTACTGAAATTCTCATCGCTTCTGTAAGAAAATAAGTTTTCTTGTAGGCAAATATGTATGTACATAAATTCTTACCCTAAGTTTAGCTACTTTTGGTTTTAATGGTCTCGGATAAGGATTTCGGCACGTACCGTTTTTATTACCATTATTGTAACAAATTATGTATAATGTGTAATAATTTAGGTACCTACTGAAATTCTCATCGTCCATGTAAGAAACTAGGTTTTCTTGTAGGCAAATATATATGTACATAAATTCTTACCCTGAGTTGAGCAACTTTTCGTTATTGTGATCTCGTGTAAGGATTTTGGTATGCACATTTTTTATTATCGTTTCTGTAACAAACTATGTATAATGTGTAATAATTTTGGTACCTACTGAAAATCTCATCGTTTTTGTAAGAAAATATGTTTTCTTGTAGGCAAATATGTATGTACATAAATTCTTACCCTAAGTTGAGCTACTTTTTCTTTTGGTGATCTCGGGTAAGGATTTCGGTACCTACCTTTTTTTATTACAATTTCTGTAACAAATTACGTATAAGGGTTACTAATTTATGTACCTACTGAAATTCTCATCGTCCATGTAAGAAAATAGGTTTTCTTGTAGGCAACTATGTATGTACATAATTTCTTACCCTAAGTTGAGCTACTTTTACTTTTGGTAATCTCAGGTAAGGACTCCGGTACCAACCTTTTTTATTACAATTTCAGTAACAAATTATGTATAAGGTTTAGTAATTTAGGTACCAATTGAAATTCTCATCGTCCATGTAAGAAAATAGGTTTACTTGTAGGGAACTATGCATGTACATAATTTCTTACCCTTAGTTGAGCTACTTTTGCTTTTGGTGATCTCGGGTAAGGATTTTAGTACCTACCTTTTTATTACATTTTCTGTAAACAAATTACATATAAGGGTTAGTAATTTATGTACCTACTGAAATTCTCATCGTCTATGTAAGAAAATAGGTTTTCTTGTAGGCAACTATATATGTACATAATTTCTTACCCTAAGTTGAGCAACTTTGGCTTTTGGTGATCTCGGGTAAGGATTTCGGTACCTACCTTTTTATTACAATTTTTGTAACAAATTACGTATAAGAGTTACTAATTTATGTACCTACTGAAATTCTCATCGTCCATGTAAGAAAATAGGTTTTCTTGTAGGCAACTATGTATGTACATAAATTCTTACCCTTAGTTGAGCTACTTTTGCTTTTGGTGATTTCTAGTAAGGATTTCGGTACCTACCTTTTTTATTACAATTTTTGTAACAAATTACGTATAAAGGTTACTAATTTATGTACCTACTAAAATTCTCATCGTCCATGTAAGAAAATAGGTTTTCTTGTAGGCAACTATGTATGTACATGTAGACACTAATTTTGTCCGAGATAACATTTTCTTTTTGTTTCTTTAGTAACGGGCTTTATTATATATATATTATTACTACCTAAATTTGTATTATGGGCTTTGCTTATCTTGAACCGTCTTACACTATATAGATATATATGATTTTCATTAAAAATTCAAAAGCAATCAAAATGTTACTATTGTTACTTGCTAATACATCTAAGTGTTATCTTTTAATATCTAAATGTCCATTATGTTTTGTTATTTGCTAATGAAAACCCTAAATATTGTGATGTATTATTTCTATCGGTTTTGTCCTATCGTTATTACTACATAGTTAATGTTATTATTATTTTCGATAGTAGTCTTTATTGATATTACTATTTTCATATTTAAGTTAAATATATAAAAGAATACTATGAACTATGGTAATAAATAAAAACCCGAAATTATTATATATGTATATATACCAACCCATATACATGTAATTACCAATCTAAATAAAGCCCCAAGTTTTTAAATTCAGTCCATTTACATTATAAGCCCAGGAATTAAAAAGTATATTACATACTTAGCCCATTTTGGGCCTAATAAAACAAAAGCCTCTTTCACCCTAATCTGATAACAAAAAACCCTAATTCCCCATCTTATTTTTGCGCAACCCATTCCCCACCGTCAGATCTTGCCAGATCTGACGGTCTAAGATGAAGCAAGAGGGACTCTTCAGATTATCACGCGCTGCTCGTCATTTCCCCCACCCGCGCGTGTGCAACACCGGTCACCCTTTTATTTTCTCAATCGAGCATTTAATCCTCCCACCTTCTAAACGCTCCCACGCGCCATCGCCGTACCTCCACGCTGGCGAGGAGAACCAATGGCCCGGTGCCACGCCACTGTTGTGCTTCCACGTTCGCTCCACATTGGTCGTTCCTCTGCTAGTCCCCCTTCTTTCCTCTAGTGGTCACATGTAAAATTTGAGAGCAAAACAAAATCGACAACAATGTCAGATGCAAAGGAAATCATAGAGAATTAGGGGGCAAGCCGACAATCACAGAGATGCACAACAATATTTTTGAGAAAACTACAGCAACCAATAGGATTATTGATTCAATTTCCATGTATTTCAAAAATTCATGTAATTTCGGTTATAAAAACTGAATCCAAGCAATTGTAAATGAGAGCATCACTTGGGAAATTTCAGACAAAGGAATACAAAGCAAGTATCTTCAAAGGTATCTCATTTCTTTTTTGATTTCAAAGCAAAGCATGAACAAGAGAAACTCTAGGGTTTTCTGTTTTTTTTTACCTTTTCGTCGTTCTGCCTTCTTCCACGATCGGGGCATCTCCTGCCCGTTGATAAGCCTTAAGAGATGAAATAGAATGGGATCAGTCATGCAAGGAGACCTTTCAGCTCCTGGTTTTTCACGGAAGAAGGGGGCTTTTCGAATCTGTTTTTGGTTTTTTGAAGGAAAAGGGGTTTGATTTTGAAGGAAAATGACTCGGATTCATGTTTAGGGTGGAATAATGGGTTTTTTGGCAACTTTTGGGGTTCGTCGGCCCCCATCGAACGACGGCCGACATGGCGGAGAAGCCGTAAAAAACTAGGTTTTGCGGCCAGATTCTAGGTAGGGCGGCGACGATGATGAACACCACGGCGGTGTTCATCCCCTGCCCAGAGGGTTTTAAAGATTTTGGGAATGTTCGATTTAACCAAAATGAAATTTGCCTAAAATGGATAAAGGTTGGCATTTATACCAGGTCTAAGTTTTAAAAAATGGTAAACTATATTTTAAGGAGTCACGTGTCTGCTAAATAACCGTTTAAGGACTTCCGCCTTTTGAAATTCGGTTCACAATCCTTGTTTCTTTTCAAGTCTTTTCAATTTAGTCACTAACTTTCAAACGATTTCAATTTCCTTTTAATTTGACCCCTTGATTTTAGTTTCTTTTCAATTGGGTCCTTGTTCCAGAACTGTTTTTTTTAAATGTTTATTATCCATGATTGTTAAATATTTTGTTGTTTAAAATATGGTTTAATATCTTGATATTTATGTTTTTAGGGCCTTAGAAATGTGGTTTAGGGTTCTTAGGCCTTAGGCCCATCTTTTGGGATAGTATTGGGTTTTAGGTTCTCTTAGATAGTTTTGAACCTTATTTTAGGTGTTTTTGGGCTCTAATGTGAGCCTAGTTTTTTAGGTAGTTTGGGCCTCCTTGTTTGTGGCCTTTTTAGTCTTAGGTGGGCCTTGGGCTTTGTTGCTCTTAGGCTTAGTTTTGCTTAATTTAAGTGGGTTTGGGCTTTAGATCGTCGGGCTTCACCAATAGCTTTTGGGCCTTAGATTGAATTAGGTGGATTAGCTTAATTAATTTAGATCGCGTGCTCGTCTCATAGGGGCACAATCCTTAAATTAATTAAGTTAATTCTAAGTTTAATTTCCTTAGAGCCTTAGCTAGATTAGGGCTCATATTAATTTAGTGAATTTAAATTTTCTCTTGGCTCATTTGGGTAAATGTTAAATTCATTAAATTAATCGAATGTTCTTAATAACTTTTAGGATAAAATTAATTACAAAGTTTAGATCGACATTAAAGCTAATTCTCATAATTTGTTAGGGTTTGAGTCTTTTTGGGCTAGTTAATTAGTTTAAGGTTAATATTAGAGTCACTTAGCTAATAATTAGATTATTACTTGGGCTTTCCATAATTTGGGCCTTCATAGGTTAGATCTTGGGGTGGGCCTTGTGTGTTCATCTTTTATGCATTTGTTTGTCATTCCTTAATTTTCATTCACAACGGCCCATTAATTTCGCATTAATTAATCTAAATCATAAAAAGAGAGATATTTATTAATTCTGATATTTGTGTCGTAACAGTCCGAGCTTAAAGGATGTTGACCAAATATCTGAATTAATTCTTACCGTCCCAAGGTAAAGTTAAAAGTTGATAAAAAATCATTACATCATATCTTAACTGCTTGCACCATGCATAAAGGTGACGTGCGAGATTTGAACCATAAATTAACACGACAGTCGGGCTTATTCGATATCGGTTTAATCTATGGTCCGATGTATCGTCAACCTTATTAATTAAATGTCTAATTAATTTAAACCCACCAATTTGATAAGGCAGTTCCATTAAGGTTAATTTTCAATTAAGGTCACCGAATTAAATTCCTTTCAAATTTTGACAATTTTCTTCGATTAAAAGCAACAAATATTTTGATACCGATTTCCGGACGTGACGGGGGTGCTAATCCTTCCCCACATGTAACCAACTCCTGACCCTTTTCAAAATGAATCTCTGGTTTTGTGGTGTCTGGCGTACCTTATCCAAGTGGCCGGCAGCGACTCCCAAGTTTTTCAATAATTTTTCAAAAGAAAACGAGTTTTCAAAAGAAATCCTTTTAAACCAAGATTTCAAAAGTGATTTATGGGATAATTCGTATCGATGGATTTTCTAAAAGAAAACCATGCTTATATTTTTTATAAAAAGAAAGGAAAAATGTCGTTATAGCTTGGTGACTCCACTAGGGATCGATTTTTGTTTTTTTTTGAAACAAAAAGAAAGTTAGGCCAAGAAAGATATTTATTGCTTATTAATGATAAAAAAATTGTCGCAATTTCAATTGATTCTAGTAAGGTTGACCCTTTCTTGAAAATGTAACTACAATTGGACGGGCTTTGACAATTGGTGGCCTTTGAATTATTTTTTCATTTAATTTCTAAGGAATCACCGACATATGTTGCACCATCTTATCAAGCTCTACACTCGAGCTTCGTCCCTTAAGTGGGAGTGAAACGCCACATACCCACGTGAGTAGCCCTTTACAGGTTGGTAATTCACTTCCAGAATCCACTCCTCTTGACATTTGAGTAGCCCTCCACGTCACTAGGTCGTGCTTTCCCTCGAATCAAAACCAATTCGCAAGCTTGTAATGGGCCAAAATTGGGGTTCTTGTTGCCTTAGTAGGTGATAAGATAGGTTTGGGTACCCCAATTAGGACCGAACTCATGTGTGTGAATCTAAAAAGCTCACCCCAACAGAGCCATGCGGGTAGCCATAGCGAATTAGAATTCCTGTGTTTAGGGTTTTCTTTTATATGCTTGCTCTTCGCTTAATTTACTTAATTTTACCTCTTCTCATTTGCAAGTTTATTGTTCACCTCATGACTAACCTTTTTTCTCGTTTCCTGTCCTTTTTATCTTTATTTTGCATATCATGTCATAATCAGGAAGAACACATTGAGTCTGGGAATAGTTTGAAATTAAAGACTGGATCGATGAGAGACTTAGTTCACAGAAATGACGAAAAGAATTCCGATGTTCAGATATGGTCAGAAGGGGAACAATTACATGAGGAAGATAGTACTGCCGAGTGGTTCAGATCAACCATGTCAGCCACAACATTCATGAACACCAGGTTTAATGATGTGTCTGATTTGAAGTCATTATGGAATAGTTGGGATTTTGAAACAAAGAGCACTTTCAGAGAACAGTATGGTGACATCGCGTATTTGCTAGAGGTTCCAGTTGATCAAGCGCTACTGCAAACCCTGGTAGGTTTTTGGAACTCCGCCTACAGCTGCTTTACAATTGGTAACTTTGACCTCACTCCTACAATTGAAGAATACCGGGATCTTATAAACTACAAAAGGATTGATATGGATCGAGTATATTCTAAGCCAAGTAAGAAAAAGTCCTTTCGAGGCAAGCTTGTCATAATATCGGATACATTACTGTCTTGGGTCGAGCAGCAGGTCACCACTTGGAACGGTAAAGAGTATTTTAAGTGGGAGAGGATCTTGGCATTGGCTTCTGTGCGGCCTATTGGTCGAGTTCGGAAGAATCTATTTGCATTATTGATATATGGATTGATACTATTTCCTCGAGCATTGGGCCTCATTGACCCGTCAGTTTTGGATATTTTCGAATGTTTGGGTAGTGGGACTAATCCAGTACCTGTGATTCAGGCCGAAACTTTTCGATCCTTGAGGTTCTATCGTGAGAATAGTGGAGGACACTTCCAGGGATGCCCGCAGCTTTTGACGGTTTGGTTCTACAGCCACCTTTAGACCAATCCCAGTTTCTCTAGGCCCCTTTACGATGGCAAGTTCTCACCCTTAGAAGAGTTCTTACAAAAGAATGATTGGCCAACCCAGAGATCTGAAGAGGTATGGCAGGACATTCTTTGGAATCTAAATGAGGAGGATATAGTTTGGAGAGTGTCGTGGTTATTGGCGAAGAAAGTTCTCTATAGATGCGGAGAGTATTCGTGGGTACCGCTACTCTGCCTTTGAGGGCATACTGCTTATGCACCTCTGCTAGTTCTGAGATAGTATGGTTCAAAATAGTTCGTGCTAGCCACCAAAGGGCTGAATGAATTCAACGTGGATTATGCAAATGAGAGAAGCTATAAGGCGATGGTATACAACGCTTCCTCAACCTGGAATAGTGTAAGACGGGTTAAGATCGTGAATGCTCCATACATGGTTACTCCTGAATATGAGGTGTGGTGATTTAACCGTGTCAACGACAACATTCCGTGTTTAACCCCCGATAGGAGGAGATCTTTAGAAGAAAATTGGCCACACTCCTTACCAAGGCTGATTTAATGAGGAAACATCTTGAAGAAGAGTGAAAGAAATACCTCAAGCTCAAGGAGAAAGCCCATAAAGAGAAGTTCGACTTCGAGTTAGAAAAGATGCAGTTCGAAGGAGTGGTCATAAACCTACAAAAGAGAAGAGATGAGCTAGAACTCGAACTCAGGTTGGAAAAAAAGAGATTTAACAGCTTAGGAGGTTAAGTAGAAGCAAGAGAGTCGCAGAAGGTGAGTCGAGCGAGGGGCTGAAGCTCTGGCTTAAGGAAGAGAAAGCACGAGCCGAGAACTATAAGAGGATGTTTCTCAAGCATAAAGATCGAGTTCTCACTTTGACCCAAGAAATGAAAAATCTGCGAACCTCCTATTCAAGACAAATTGAGAAAGAACAACACCAAAGCAAAGCCTTAAGAGATCAAGTGAAATGTTTGGAAAAGTCTTTTTTAAAACATAAGGGCTCAACTAGCAAGTTAAAATCCAACAACTCAGAAAATCAAGATTTGATGACACGTGTCGAAGAGTTGGAAGCCGAGGTTCAATAGCTCAAGGATCATGTAGCAAGCATGAGAGGGACAATTCAAGTACGCCCGACTCCAAGTTTGGAGCAATTACACTTTGCCGCCTACACGATTTGGAGGTAAGAGCAAGAATTGGCATGATGGGGGGGCTCAGATGCAAGAGGTTGCCCAGAAGATACAGTTTCTAGCCGACGACGCTACCGAGCTTCATGATTGTGTCGATGATGAATCTGAGGAAGGATAGAGGATTGTGTGGATTTTGAGAGAGATTATCAAACTCGATACTACCTTAAAACCATATGTGTAGTTAGCTTTCTCTAGTTATTGTAACAAGACAATGTTCCCATCAATGAAAGTCGTTTAACGATGATATTTGCCGAATTCAGTGTTGCTCTTTGCATTCATACATAATACATTTATTTGCATACCTCATTTAATTACCAAAATTAACTAAATGACTTTTCATTTTAGAAAGTATTTTAATTCTTAAAATTTTAATCATCCGCACCAATACGGAACCCGGTTATAGTCTCGAACAATGGATGATAGACTAGATAAGGTAGAATAGGGGCAAAAAGACCTTGAAACGAGTTTGGACGGGATTGGCCAAGATATTAGGAACCAGATAGCTCAGTCGCAAGACATTGTTATCACTCAGATAACCAGCTTGTTAGCAAAAATGAAGGGCAAAGAAGGAATCTCCATCAACAACCCAAATTTTGATGAGCAAGAATGTTTTTGTCTCATGCGAAGATACAACCAAATATGCCAGAACCCGAAAAAAGGGTTACATTAATCTCGCGGGAGTTTTTGCTGACCTTACTATTAGGGCATCTGCAAGTCACCATGGGGAGCTCCAACAAATCAGCCCGTTGATTTGGGAGTAGGATATGAGAACGAAGTGCCAAACTTGAGCATGATGGATGAAGTTGAGAAAAGAATTAGGGCCGATATGGAGAAGTATAAGGAGCAGTTTCGTCTGCTCGAGAAGAGGTTAAAAGACATTCAAGAGGCCGATAAACATGAAAATAATGCAAGTGATTTGCGTTTAGTGGCCGATTTGATTCTCCCACCCAAATTCAAAGTGCCTGACTTCAACAAATATGATGGGACCTCTTGCCCATCAGCACATATCACCATGTATTGTAGAAAGATGGACGCTTTCGTGAAAGATGAGAAGTTACTCATCCACTGCTTCTAAGAGAGTTTGACTGGATTTGTAACTCGGTGGTACACCATGCTCAGCTGATCCAATATCAAGTCATGGAAGGATCTTCGGAAGGCCTTTGTAGAACACTACAAGCATGTAACGGACATGATCCCCAGTCGAATCATGCTAAAAGGGATGGAGCAAAGGTCGAATAAGAATCTACGCCAGTATACCCAGAGATGGCGTGACGTGGCTGCTCAAATTCAGCCACCAATCCCCGAACATGAAATCACACCAATGTTCGTCAATACTTTAAGGGGGACATTATTTGATCGTTTGATAAACAACACTACCCAAAGCTTTGTCGATATGGTGAGAACTGAGGAATCGATCGAAGTAGCGATAAGAGCGGAAGAATCGATAGTGGAGAAAACACTCATAAGAATTACAAGAAAAGAGATAACGAGGTGAACAATACGAGCGCCTACGTAACCCCAAAGAGTTTCACTATTTCACCACCACGAGCTGTAGCCGGAGGAGGGCAGGGCTCAAACAAGAAGGAGACCAGGGCCCCGAAGAGGGAAAATGAGAAGATGTCATTTACTCCACTGCCAATATCATATGCCGAACTATACTCACAACTACAAGAGGCTGATTTGGTCCGACCTTATTATGTCACTCCTTTCAAACCTCCATTTCTTGCGTGGTACGGTGAAAAAGCAAACTGTAAATATCATGGTAGCATCACGGGACACTCAATCGAGAATTGTATTGCATCCAAGAAGTTCATACAAAACATGATAAATTCCAAAGTGTTGTAGTTAGACGAATCGAGTGTAGCCACTAACCCAATACCAAATCACGGAGGCCGTGGCATATGCAATCAAAGAGGAGTACACTAGGAGAACCAAGGCGAACGTTTCTGAGGTCAAATCCCCTATGAGGTGGGTGTTTCAGCAATTATGTATTGCGCACCTAATCGAACGGGGCATGGAGATCGTGCAACAAGGAAGTGGACCGTATTGTGTGTTCCACCAAGAGGAAGGACATTCAGTGTTGCGAAGAGTTTAAGCAAGTGATTCAAAAAATGATAGACAATAAGGAGATTGAATTCTTCGAGAAGGATGAAGAAAGAAAAGAGTTAGATGTATACACATCGGATACCCCTAAGGTCAAGTATGGGGTAGATAGGGCTTTTATCATATCACTCAAGCCAAAGCCAGAAAGCTCGTCCCAAGATGAGAGCTCCAAAAATACAGATTTTGGCTCTGACTCCCTTTTTGTTTAATGATGCTCGGAAGGTCTCGTAGAGTTATACTGCCCACATCTCTATACCAGGGAAGTCAAAAATACAAGGAGAGGAGAAACCATCCGGTGAAGAACCCTCAAAGGAGGAGGACCTAGTAGAACCAAACGCCGAGACTGTAAATGAGGTGGGATATTTTACCAGAAGTGACAGATGCTATTCACTGGAAACGACAAAGGCTTCAAATGAGCCGAGAGACAAAGGTAAAGCGGTAACCGCCGAACCTGAAAAGATTTTTGGAGAAGAACCTCCCCCCAAAATTCATGAGCCAGTGATAGAGAGTCAAGCGCAGAAATTCATGAGGTTCCTAAAGCATAGTGAATACAACATCGTTGAGCAGCTTAAAAAATAACAAGCACAGATTTCGATACTTGAGTTGTTGTTAAGCTTAAAAAAGTACCATGATGCATTGTTGAAAGTATTGAATCAGACGTTCGTCTCGGACAATATCTCAGTAAGCAAGTTAGAATAGTGGGTCACATTGCTGCAGATAACTACATCACCTTTAGTGACAACGAAATTCCCGACGGAGGCATGAGGTCAACTAAGTCTTTAAACATCACTACCCACTGCAAGGGGCATGTCTTACCGGGAGTACTTATCGACAACGGGTCCGCCTTAAATATATTGCCAATGGCGACCTTGCAAAGGCTGCCAGTGGATAGTTCATACATGAAACCATGTCAGAACTCCGTTAGGGCATTTGACGGGACTAAAAGGGATGCTATCGCGAAGATAGAGATATCGTTGCTAATTGGTCCTACCAAATACGTTATCAAATTTGTGGTAATAGAAATTCGACTCACTTATAACTATTTACTAAGGAGGCCATGGATTCACTCGGACGGAGCCGTGCCTTTATCCTTGCACCAAAAGTTGAAATTTGTTATTGACGGGATATTGGTGAGTGTAGGAGCTGAGCAAGACATCATTGCTTCTGTAACCACCGACGCTTCTTATGTCCAAACCGACGAAGATGCTATTGAATGCTCCTTCAGGGCCTTAGAATTCGTTAATGCTACCTTTGTAGCGGAGGGAAGCAAGATACCACGCCATAGACTATGAAACTGCACCAAGATGACAGTTTGGCAAACTCTAGGACGAGGAGCCAAGAAGAGAAAAGGGCTCGGAAAAGTTTACAAGGATGCTTGCACGCCAAGAGCGTTATCGGCAAAAAGTATCAGTTTGGGCTCGGCCATAAACCCAATTTTCATTAAAGGAAGTTAGAATAGAAGAAAAGAGAAGAGCAAAGGAAGGCTAGATTCAAGGGTGAAGACATCCCATAGGAACCAATGGCTTTCCCTCACTTAAAGAATATTTTTGTGTCTGGGGGGATAATCCATGTGGACGAAAAGATACACGAAACTGGTCTAGAAAGTGCCAAGTTTAGCAAGGAGGAAAGGTTCAATGAGGCATTAGAGGGAATGAATGTTAACATGACAACCAAAGAGGGAAAAGTGGCAAATACTTGGCCGGAATCCGCCCTTGCTTTCCAGGGGAAACACTCAACAATTGGACCGTGGTAGATCTGCCAATAGTTTTTAGGTCGGAATTAAAGTAATGCTCTGAACCAACCCTATTCGATTTTGCCCGCGAGCAATAGGGATCTTTTGTAAAGGGCTCTTATGTTAATATGCTTGCTTTCAATTCAATAAAAATGTTGTTTTTCGTTTTTTTCTCTCAAATGGCAAACACCTTGTTTTTTTTACATTTATCCATTACATTCATTATTATTATATTTGTTTCATTAATTCCATAAGAGTATTTATTTCTTGTCCCGATACATATTTATTTTCAAATTATTTTAGGGTCCCTATTATTAACTGTATGAATGATTCCGAGTCTAATCCCGAGATAGACTTTGAGCGACCCTTGTGTTTGGCGGAAGTCGAGGAAGAGGATGATGAGATAGAAGTTGAGAACCCAGATGAACTATTCCGATTAATGGAAAGTGAAGATAAGCAAATATTACCTCCCCAAGAAGAGTTAGAGATTCTCAATTTGGGAACGGAAGACGAAAGAAAAGAAGTGAAGATTGGTATTGCCCTCTCGACTGAGACCCGCGTGAATTGATTGAGTTGCTTTTAGAATTCAAGGATGTCTTTGTATAGACTTATCAAGACATGCCAGGTCTTGACACATACATTGTAGTGCATAAGCTACCAATCAAGCCATAATATAAGTCGATCCAACAAAAACTTAGAAGGATGAGACCAGAAATGTTGTTAAAGATTTGAGAAGAAGTAAAGGAATAGTACGATGCCGGCTTTTTAGGAGTCTCTAAATACTCGGAGTGGGTAGCGAACATAGTCCCTGTTCCCAAAAAAGATGGAAAGGTCCGTATGTGTGTAGATTATAGAGACCTCAATAAGGCAAGCCCCAAAGATAATTTTCCTCAACCTCATATTGATACTTTGGTCGACAACACCGCGGGACATTCGTGGTTCTCTTTCATGGATGGTTTCTCGGGGTACAATCAAATTAAAATGCATCTTGACGATATGGAGAAAACTACGTTCATGACCATGAGGGGAACATTCTGTTATAAGGTGATGCCCTTCGTATTGAAGAACGCCGGAGCAACCTACCAAAGGGCCATGGTAACCCTTTTTCATGACATGATGCACAAGGAGATTGAGGTATATGTATATGACATGATCGCCAAATCTCGAACGAAGGAGAAGCATATTCAAAACTTGAGGAAACTCTTCCAAAGGTTAAGAAAGTATCAGTTAAAACTCAATCCGGCAAAATGCACATTCGCTGTCATGTATGGTAAGCTTTTAGTCTTCATGGTTAGCCGAAAGGGAATTGAGATTGACCCGGATAAGGTAAAAGCTATTCAAAATCTCTCGCCACCTCAGACCCAAAAAGAAGTTCAAGGTTTCTTGGGAAGATTAAATTATATATCTCACTTTATTTCTTAGCTAAATGACAAATGCGATCCCGTCTTTAGATTGCTCTGAAAGAATAATATGAGAGTATGGGATGAAGAGTGTCAAGAGGCTCTGGATAAGATCAAGAGATATTTGACTAACACTCCAATTCTAGTAGCACCAGAACCAGGTAGGCCATTGATCTTGTATCTATCCGTCTTTGAAAATTCAATGGGTTGTGTTTTGGGACAACATAATGAGTCCGGGAAGAAAGAAAAGGTGATCTACTATCTGAGCAAGAAATTCACTGATTGCAAAACACGGTACCCGCCGATTCAAAAGTTGTGTTGTGCTCTGGTATGGGCAACCAAAAGGCTCAGGAAATACATGATGTATCACACCACATGGTTGATATCCAAGTTGGATCCTCTGAAGTTCCTGATGGAAGCACCAGCACTAAACGGAAGGTTAGCCCAGTGGCAAATGCTATTGTCTGAATTTGACATATTGTATGTGAGTTAGAAGGCAGTAAAAGTGGGTGCTATAGCAGACTTCTTGGCAAGTCGTGCCTCGAACAACTATGAATCTTTGGACTTCAATTTCCCTAATAGTGGAAGAAAAGACTACTTTAGAGGATGAGTTGTGGAAGCTCTACTTCGACGGGGCATCCAATGCCTTAGGCCACATAATTGGGGCAGTGTTAATCTCTCCAGAAAACGTCTATTACCCCTTCACCAGTAGATTGGAATTCTTGTGCATGAATAACATAGCCGAGTATAAGGCTTGTGTTATGGGTTTAAATACAGCCATTGAAAGGAGAATCAAGGTGCTTCAAGTTTTTAGGGATTTCTCCTTGGTAATCTATCAGTTACGGAAAGAATAGGAAACAAAAGATTCGAAGCTGGTCAAGTATTACGACCTGATCCAAGAGTTAATCAAAAGCTTTGAAAGAATCAACTTCACCTACCTTCCAAGAGAAGACAATCAAATGGCGGACGCCTTGGCATCGTTAGCTGCAATGTTTAAAGTAAGTACTGAGGCTGAAATGAAGCCAATCGAGATGAAAATTTTTGAGATACTGGCTCATTGTTGTAGTTTGGAAGAAGAAGCAGATGGTAACCTATGGTACTATGACATCCTTCAGTATATCAAGTTCCAAACTTACCCCAAAGAGGCCAATGAAAATGACAAGAGAACCATCAGAAGAATGGTGGCATGATATGTTTTAGACGGGGAGATCTTATACAAAAAGGGTAAGGACCAAATCTTGTTAAGGTGTGTCAATACCCAAGAAGCAAAAGACATATTGGCTAAGGTACATGATGGGCTTTGTGGGACACATGCCAATGGTTTCTCGATGGCTCGAAAAATCATGAGGTATGGATATTTTTGGTCAACCATGGAAGGAGATTGTATTGGCTATGCAAAAAATGTCATATGTGTCAGATATATGCCGAAAAGATCCATTCTCCACCCTTACCTCTACACACCATGAACTCACCACAACCGTTCGCTGTATGGGGAATGGATGTCATTGGTCAGATTCATCCCAAGGCATCCAACGGGCATTGCTTCATTATGGTTGTCATCGATTACTTTACTAAATGGATAGAAGCATCATCCTATGCCAGTATTACAAGAGCAACAGTTTGCAAGTTTTTGAAGAAAGAGATCGTTTGTCGTTACGACTTGCCGAAAAGGATTATCACCGATAATGCTTCTAACTTAAACAATAAAATGATGGACGAGGTGTACAAGCAATTCAAAATAACACACCATAATTCCACCACCTATCGCCCCAAGATGAACGGAGCAATAGAAGCGACAAACAAAAACATCAAGAAGATCATAGCAAAGACTACGAACACCTTCAAGGGCTGGCACGAAAAGTTGCCATTTGGTTTATTTGCCTACCGCACATCAGTACGTACTTCTACGGGGGCAACGCCAAACTCATTGGTCTATGGCACAGAGGTGGTACTACCTATCGAAGTAGAGATTCCATCGCTTCAAATTTTAAATGAGGTAAAGGTGGAAGAAGCTGAATGGGTGTAGGCTCGGTTTGACAAATTGAATCTCATTGAGGAGAAGAGCTTGAAAGCCCTTTGCCATGGCCAGATGTACCAAAAAAGGATAATGCGAGCTTACAATAAGAAAGTTCACCCAAGAGAATTTTGAGAGGGGGATCTAGTGCTTAAAAGAATCCTGCCAACTCAAAAGGATTCTCGCAGGAAATGGATGCCTAATTGGGAATGACCTTACGTCGTTAAAAGGACTTTTTTCGGAGGAGCATTGATCCTAATAGAAATGGATGGAAAGGTGCTGAACAATCCAATGAATTCATATTCGGTCAAGAGGTACTATGCATGAAGAGAGGAAAAAAAGAAATAAGAAGAAATAAGAAAAAAAAAGAAAAAAAGAAAGAAAAATCGGAGTGAAAATCCGGAAGGGCACTTCGCAAAATGAAAATACCTAAAGTGAAAACCCAAAAGGGCGCTTTGGTTATATAAAAAAAAGAAAAAGGAAAACCAAAAGGGGTTCAAGATGAAAACTATAAAATGGAATCTTGAAACCAAATGAGGATTTGAGTTGAAAAGCCGAGAAGGGTGGCTCAGATGATCGTCGCAGATTAGGCATCCAAGAGAAGGAACCTTCTTAGGAATCAAGGAGTTTCAGCAGAAAATTTCTAGCAAGAGATCTATTACGGTCGATGGGCTCTCGCATCATTCATACAGTTAATGATTGCGATGTAACGTCATGCTTTGTTTTCCTTTTCTTCTATGTTTGCCATGACTTTCAAATCATTCAAAAAATTCTAAAATAGTAATGAAGCATTATTCCATACCTCTTCATGTCTTTTTACAAGCATCCTGTAAGTAGGTTGACGTAGATTTATAAAAAGCAAAAGGTTTCTTAGTAGTACTATGTTTTAACCTTTTAAATGCAGATGGTGCAAAGAGGTATGTTAAGGCCGAACCAAGATAAGACTCCATGTATTAGGCCACGGAAGAAAAACAAGTCCCGGGCACATCAGGTTTCAAGACTGTCACAGGGAAGCAAATGGATTATGAGGATAAAGCCATCCCTAGGTAAAAACCCAAAAGGGCACCGAAGGAAAAAGTACAAGAAGAAAAAGAAGAAGAAGAAGAAGAAAAAGAAAAAAGAAAAAGAAAAAAGAAAAAGAAAAAAGAAGAAAAGAAGAAAAGAAAAAGAAAAAGAAAAAGAAAAAAAAAGAAAAAGAAAAATGAGAAAAAAACAAGAAAAAGAAAGAAAATAAAAGGGAGAAGAAAAAGAAAACCAAAGTGAAAACCTAAAATGGCACTTTGGGAAAAATGAGTCTAAGGTGAAGACCCGAAAAGATGTTTTGGAACGAGGAGATTTCAGAAGATCAAAATAAAAATGGGGGCATAAATGGTAACACTTGAGTATGAGGCAAAGCACCATTCGTTGCAAAGGGCAAGAAGAAGAAGAAGAAAGAAGTAAAGAAGAAATCAAAGAAAGATTGATCGAGGGAGCGAATGCTCTTGGGAAAAGTGATTAAATCCCGTCAATCATGCATCATATGTAGACTAGACATCCCTAAGATAAGAGCATGCTAACCTACACCACCATTATATTGCATCTCTTTTTACAGATATTTAAACGACAAAACTCAAAGATTTCAGACGAAGGATTTCAAACTCGCCGTATTAGTACTACCGAGCGGAGGAGGCAGATACTCATAGTTCAGAGTTTTTAGAGCGAAGGAGGTAGATACTTAAAGCTCAAGGATTTCAGGCGAAGGATTTCAAACTAGCCGTATTAGAACTACCGAGCGGAGAAGGCAGATACTCATAGCTTAGGGATTTTGGAGCGAAAGGGGCAGATACACGTAGCTCAAGAACTTTGGGGCAAATGAGGCAGATACTCATAGCTCCATGCTGAAAGGAGAGAAAGAGTGAACTGTTCTATATAGGAGGAACTCGAAGCTCAGAATCTCCTAACAGTGAAGTGGGACAAAATTAGTGCTTATGGTCTTTGATTTATTCTTGTTCCACAAGTATAAGCAAAAAGAGGCAGCTGTAGACACTAATTTTGTCCGATATAACCTTTTTTTGTTTCTTTAGTAATGGGCTTTATTATATATATATATATTATTACTACCTAAATTTGTGCTATGGGCTTTGCTTATCTTGAACCGTCTTATATTATATAGATATATATGATTTTCATTAAAAATTAAAAAGTAATCAAAATGTTACTATTGTTTCTTGCTAATACATCTCAGTGTTATCTTTTAATATCTAAATTTCCATTATGTTTTGTTATTTGCTAATGAAAACCCTAAATATTGTGATGTATTATTTCTACTAGTTTTGTCCTATCGTTATTACTACATAGTTAGTGTTATTATTATTTTCGATAGTAGTCTTTATTGGTATCACTATTTTCATATTTAAGTTAAATATATAAAAGAATACTATGAACTATGGTAATAAATAAAAACCGAAATTATTATATATGTATATATATCAGCCCATATACATGTAATTACCAATCTAAATAAAGCCCCAAGTTTTTAAATTCAGTCCATTTACATTATAAGCCCATGAATTAAAAAGTATATTACATACTTAGCCCATTTTGGGCCCAATAAAACCAAAGCCTCTTTCACCCTAATCTGATAACAAAAAACCTTAATTCCCCATCTTATTTTTGCGCAGCCCATTCCCCAGACGGTCCAAGATGAAGCAAGAAGGACTCTTCAGATCATCACGTGCCGCACGCGCGGCTCGTCATTTCCCCCACTCGCGCGTGTGCAACACCAGCCACCCTTTCGTTTTCTCAGCCGAGCGTGATGTCCGCTCGCCTTCTGAATGCTCCCACACACCATCACCGCACCTCCACGCTGGCGAGGAGAACCAATGGCCCGGTGCCATGCCATTGTTGTGCTTCCACTTTCGCTCCACATTGGCCGTTCCTCTGCTAGTCCCCCTCCTCTAGTGGTCACATGTAAAAGGGGAGAGCAAAACAAAATCGGCAACAATGTTAGATGCAAAGGAAATTATAGAGAATTAGGGGGCAAGCCGACAATCATAGAGATGCACAACAATATTTTAGAGAAAACGACAGCAACTAATAGGATTATTGATTCAATTTCCATGTATTTCAAAAATTCATGTAATTTCAGTTATAAAAACTGAATCCAAGCAATTGTAAACGAGAGCATCACTTGGGGAATTTCAGACAAAGGAATACAAAGCAAGCATCTTCAAAGGTATCTCATTTCTTTTTTGATTTCAAAGCAAAGCATGAACAAAAGAAACTCTAAGGTTTTCTATTTTTTTTACCTTTTTGTCGTTCTGCCTTCTTCCACGATCGGGGCATCTCCTGCCCGTTCATAAGCCTTAAGACGTGAAATAGAATGGGATCGGTCATGGAAGGAGACATTTTGGCTCCTAGTTTTTCACAGAAGAAGGGGGATTTTCAAATATGTTTTTGGTTTTTTGAAGGAAAAGGGGTTTGATTTTAAAGGAAAATGACTCAGATTTTTGTTTAGGGTGGAATAATGGGTTTTTGGCAACTTTTAGGGTTCATCGACCCCGTCGAACGACGGTCGACATGGCGGAGAAGTCGCTGGAAACTGGGTTTTACCGCCAGATTCTGGGCAGGACGGCGGCGATGATGAACACCACGGCGGTGTTCATCCCCTACCCAAAGGGTTTCAAAGATTTTGGGAAGGTTCGGTTTAACCAAAATGAAATTTTCCTAAAATGGATAAAAAGTTGGCATTTATACGAGGTCTAAGTTTTAAAAAAGGGTAAACTACATTTTAAGGAGTCTCGTGTCTGCTTAATAACCGTTTAAGGACTTTTGACTTTTGAAATTTGGTTTGCAGTTCTTGTTTCTTTTCAATTTAGTCACTAACTTTCAAATGGTTTCAATTTCCTTTTAATTTGACCCCTTGATTTTAGTTTCTTTTCAATTGGGTCATTGTTCCAGAACTGTTTTTTTGTGAAATTTTTATTTTAATTTCCTAGTTTTTTTATTTGTGTTTAATCTGTCTAACTTGTGTTAATTTTTGTATCCATGATTGTTAAATATTTTGTTGCTTAAAATATGGTTTAATATCTTGATATTTATGTTTTTTAGGGCCTTAGAAATATGGTTTAGGGTTCTTGGGCCTTAGGCCCATCTTTTGGGATAGTATTGGGTTTTAGGTTCTGATAGTTTTGAACCTTAGTTTAGGTGTTTTTGGGTTCTATTGTAAGACTAGTTTTTTAGGTAGTTTGGGCCTTATTGTTTGTGGCCTTTTTAGTCTTAGGTGGGCCTTGGGCTTTGTTGCTCTTAGGCTTAGTTTTGCTTAATTTAAGTGGGTTTGGGCTTTAGATCGTTGGGCTTCGCCAATAGCTTTTGGGCCTTAGATTGAATTAGGTGGATTAGCGTAATTAATTTAGATCGTGTGTTCGTCTCATAGGGACACGATCCTTAAATTAATTAAGTTAATTCTAAGTTTAATTTCCTTAGAGCCTTAGCTAGATTAGGGCTCGGATTAATTTAGCGAATTTAAATTTGCTCTTGGCTCATTTGGGTAAATGTTAAATTCATTAAATTAATCGAATGTTCTTAATAACTTTTAGGATAGCTACAAAGTTTATATCGATATTAAATCTAATTCTCATAATTTGTTAGGGTTTTAGCCTTTTGGGCTAGTTAATCAGTTTAATGTTAATATTAGAGTCACTTAGCTAATAATTAGATCATTACTTGGGCTTTCTATAATTTGGGCCTTCATGGGTTAGATCTTAAGGTGGGCCTTGTGTGTTTATCTTTTATGCATTTGTTTGCCATTCCTTAATTTTCATTCACAACGACCTATTAATTTCACATTAATTAATCTAAATCATAAAAAGGGAGATATTTATTAATTCTGATATTTGTGTTGTAACAGTCCGAGCTTAAAGTATGTTGACCAAATATCTAAATTAATTCTTACCGTCCCAAGGTAAAGTTAAAAGTTGATAAAACTCATTACATCATATCTTAACTGCTTGCACCATGCATAAAGGTGACGTGCGGGATTTGAACCATAAATTAACACGGCAGTCGGGCTTATTTGATGTTAGTTTAATTTATGGTCCGATGTATCACCAACCTTATTAATTAAATGTCTAATTAATTTAAACCCACCAATTTGATAAGGCTCGTTCCATTAAGGTTAATTTTCAATTAAGGTCACCGAATTAAATTCCCTTCAAATTTTGACAATTTCCTTCGATTAAAAGCAACAAATATTTTGGTACCAATTTCCGGGCGTGATGGGGGTGCTAATCCTCCTCCACACGTAACCAATTCCCGAACCTTTTTCAAAACGAATCTCTGGTTTTGTGGTGTCCGACCTACCTTATCAAAGTGGCCGGTGGCGACTCCTAAGTTTTCAATCATTTTTCAAAAGAAAACGAGTTTTCAAAAGAAATCCTTTTAAACCAAGATTTCAAAAGTGATTTATGGGATAATTTGTATCGATGGATTTTCTAAAAGAAAACCATGCTTATATTTTTTATAAAAAGAAAGAAAAAAATGTCATTACAATACATAATTTCTTATCCTAAGTTGAGCTACTTTTGCTTTTGGTGATCTCGGGTAAGGATTCGGTACCTACCTTTATTATTATAATATTTGTAACAAATTATGTATAAGGCTTAGTAATTTAGGTACCTACTGAAATTCTTATCGTCCGTGTAAGAAAATAGGTTTTCTTGTAGGCAACTATGTATGTACATATTTTTTTACCCTTTGTTAAGCTACTTTTTCTTTTGGTTATCTCGGGTAAGGATTTCGGTACCTACGTTTTTTATTACAATTTTTGTAACAAATTACGTATAAGGCTTAGTAATTTAGGTATCTACTGAAATTCTTATTGTCCATGTAAGAAAATAGGTTTTCTTGTAGGCAACTATGTATGTACATAATTTCTTACCCTTAGTTGAGCTACTTTTGCTTTTGGTGATCTCGGGTAAGAATTTCGGTACCTACCTTTTTTATTATAATTTCTGTAACAAATTACTTATAATGCTTAATAATTTATGTACCTACTGAAATTCTCATCGTCCATGTAAAAAAATAGGTTTTCTTGTAGGCAACTATGTATGTACATAATTTCTTACCCTAAGTTGAGCAACTTTTGCTTTTGATGATCTCGGGTAAGGATTTCGGTACATACCTTTTTTATTACCATTTCTATAGCAAGTTATGCACAAGGCTTAGTAATTTAGGTACGTACTAAAATTCTCATAGTTCATGTAAGAAACTAAGTTTTCTTGTACGCAAATATGTATATACATAAATTCTTACCCTAAATTGAGCTAATTTATGTTTTGATGATCTGAGGTAAGGATTTTAGTATGTAACGTTTTTATTACCATTTATGCAACAAACTATGTATAATGTGTAATAATCTCGATACCTACTAAAATTCTCATAGTTTTTGTAAGAAAATGTGTTCTTGTAGTATTTTTATAGGCACAAAAATCTTTACATCGTAATATATTTTGTATATACTTTTTTTTATAATTTCTATAAACAATTATTTATAAGTCTTGTAATAATTTATATATAAACTTATAATCTAAAAAATCGGTCAACCTTAAATTAGCCGTAAATTAAATATTTCACCTTAGAACTGCCCATTTTGACGAGTGGTTGACAAACAACAAAAGATCAAAATCAAATAATCCTCTGAATCAATCGAAACAGGGGAGTGAAGACTGAAGAGAGAAAGAAAGAACCACTGGATAATTAACAAAAAAAAAAAGAGAAAGGAGTCTCGTAATTATAGTATTAGATAAATAGCTGAAAAGAAACGAGAGGCGATTCTGCTCTCTTTTGCTGTTAGCCAAGCTAAGCAATGACTCTTCAAGCAACTTCCCACAACTTTGGAGCCATTTCAGCTCTTCTTTGCCCCCCTAAAACTTCCCGTCACCGCTGTCTAATCAGGGCTAAAGGTAATCACTTTCGCTTTATTTTTTTCAAAACCCAAGTTTTCTATCTTCATTTTTAGCTTGAATTTGTTGGATTGGAGATGTGTTTTTGCCCTTTTTCATCTTGGGGTTTGAAAGTTATGCGATTATGTGGGTTAAAGTTGCTTCCTTTTTGTTCTTATAGCTTGAGTTTGATGCTGTTTTTCATGAATTAGAGCTGTGTTTTTGGTTTTCAACTTGAGTTGAGTAATGGGGTTGGGATTTTTTGTTGTTGTGAAATAAACGTTTGCCCCTTGTTTTGGTGGTTTTTCTTTCGGGTCTTTTGGTTTTCTATTTCAGTGGAACCATCGGAGAAATCTGTGGAGATAATGAGGAAATTCTCAGAACAATATGCACGTCGATCAGGAACTTATTTCTGTATGGATAAGGGAGTGACTTCTGTTGTAATCAAGGTACTCTTTTTAACTATGTTGCTCTGACTTTCTTTTTTGTTGAAATCTGTGTCTAACACCTATGTCCGCTGCATATCCGGGTATATCAGATTGGGATGTGAATCTCCACAGACCCTCCAAATACATGGAACAACTTCAGAAAAATTGAACCGTCTTATATCCAAGTTTGTAACATAGTTTTTTAAGATCCGCTTACGACAAAGTTGACTGCATTTGTCATTTTAGTTTGCAATTTGCATCTCTGTTTCGGAAAACCTTTAGCATTTCTGCTAATATGGAAGCTCAAAATGCTTCACGTATTAATCTTAGAGTTTGATGTATTGTTTTTATTACCTAGCTATTTTGTTCTTAGTTGTTGACTTTCGATAAAAACCGAACCGAACACTATGGCTTTAATTGGTTCTTTGAGCAAAGAAATTGTTTATATACCTAGTTATGACTTTGTTTAAGTGAGATCTTGGGAGGGGTAATTAGAAAATGTCCTCCATTCTTTAGTATTTTATCCGCGGCCTTTCCAAGCAGAACCTCATTTGGACTCCAGGTTGTAACTGGAAGGAATTGAATGCTGCCTTCAAGGTTAAACGAGTGAGAAAACCTTCAGTTCAACTCCGTCAAATTGAGTTGTTCTATCGGGGAATTTAGAGCTCAACATATTTAGTAGTTGTTCTACTTGAGAATTTGAGTTAAAAAAAATTCAGTTGTTTGCATGCAAACTGAAAAGAATGAATGGAATGACTGACCCTTCTACCTAGTCCAACTAGCTACCAAGGTTGTTCGATTTACCATTTATACAAGCTTATCAAGTTCAAGATTCATGTCAAGCAAGTTCATTTCATACTAGGCCCTTAGGCCAATTGAGCCATAGCTCGCATATCATGTAATTGTCATGTTTCATTTCATCAAGATGAGATAATATCTCAAGCAAGTTCTTTAGCATTCGATCACATGCAACATGACACATACAAGCACCAATGTTACCACTTAAACATGCTTAGCATTCGAATAAAACATGTATTCAAGATGTGATCAAATTTCATGCATTACTAGTCATTCTTCCCTTATTAAGTAAAGTCCATATTAGGTTCATTTAAGCATTACAAGAATGTAAACAAGCATGCATTGGTTAGGACCTAGTCCTAACCCTAGAGACAACTACACTCACAATACTCCAAGCTTAGCTAGTCTTGGATCCACACTCCTTTGTTCTTGGCTTTAGGATGTTCCACTCTTTCCTCATCCACCAAGTTCACCCCTGGTTCTATCACATTACACAAACACATTCATGTTAAAACAAGATCATATGATCATTCAATCAAGGCAATGTTACAAGCACACAACATATACAAATCTGGCAGCATGTTCATACACATTATTTACTACACTTAACTACACTTATCTATTCTTTAATTCATGTAAAATAGGGCAGAAATCAATGTCCCAAAACTGTCCCAAAATAGTGTACAATTACCTAAACTGTTGTCACTAGGCAGCATTTAGTCTGTTCACTTAAACATGCATAACTTTCATTCTGTACGTCAGAATTTCAATTGGTTTACACCGTTGGAAAGATAACTTAATTGTATTTATAACCATATAGGCCTTGCATTTTAATTCTTTGCCAATTAATACAGTTTTTAATTTAAAGACAGGGTAATTTGTTACACTGGACATTTTGCATTGTCCCTAGTGTTTCTTCTCTACAATTTATTCTACAATCCAGAATCCAGTTCTGTTTTCTCCTAATGATTTTAGACATATCAAGGTGTTGTCCATAAAAATTTCAGCCTTAAATTCCTTTTATACAATTTATAGTGATTTTTCAAATTTACTGCCCATAATAGAGCATTCTGGGCAGATTACACTAGGTTGGGTTTCTAACTTCATAACTCATCTAAACATGATTCTAACATGGCAATTCAACTTAGTTTCATGTTCTTACATGTCTAGGTCAGTCTAATTCACCTAGCCATGTGCTTAAAATAGGGCATTATCATGTTAAATTCAATTTGATCTACTTGATCAACATTATACTCCTAATTCACCATTTGAGCAGTCCATAACCTAGTTTAACTAATCTAATTAGGTGCATTCATTTTCCAGAAACTTATTTACTCAAATAAATCCTCAATTCATCTACCAACATGATCAAAACATGGTTTTACATTCAATTTGTATGCTTCAACATTTTCACTAGTAAAACAGTCCAAATTTAACACTGTTTTCAACCATATACAGTATTTATCAAATTAGCTACTAGCATTCACAATTTCAAGTTCAATTAGAAGCTAACATGATCCTAACATACATAACAATCATACTAATTAATCTAGGCAACAAGAACATCATCAATTCAAGATTCAACCATTCTATAACATGTAAGAGTCAATCATTATACCTTCTCCAAGCTAAATTTGATCAAGGCTAAATCAAAAAGCATGAATTTGGAGGTGATCTATGAAGCTTTTCTTTCCCCTTTCTCTCTCAAGCATTTTCGGCCATGGAGGATAATGGGAGGAAGATGACAATATTTTTGTTATTCTTTCCCAATGCATACCGTAAGTCATTCTCTCAAATTGGCACATGTTCTCATCAAATGAGAACATGTGTCAAGGCCTTTAATTCTAATGAAATTTACATGCAATCCCTATAGCTTTGCATGTTCACACTTCCATCCTTCCATTTAAGCATTCTAGTTTTAATTTCAATTCAATTTGGTTCTAATTTCACTTATTTAATCTTAAGGATGGCTAATGTTCTTTCTTCTTTAATTTGATTAACACATACATTCAACTAGCCAATAGCTTAGATTGTGTTAACTTTCTTAGGCCAATTTTAGGGTGTTACAATTCTCCTCCCCTTAAAATAAATCCGTCCTCGAATTTACCTGAATCAAATAGGTGAGGATATTACTTCCTCATGACTTCTTCAAATTCCCAAGTTGCCTCTTCTACCTTGTGATTTCTCCACAAGACTTTGACAAGAGGTCCGTTCTTGTTTCGAAGTTTTCTAACTTCCTTGTCAAGTATCTGAATAGGTTCTTCTTCATAAGATAAGCCGGGATTCAATTCCACTTCTTCGGGTTCCAAGATATGAGATGGATCAGATCTATATCTTATGAGCATAGAAACATGGAAGACATTGTGGATCTTATCGAATTCACTGGGAAGTGCGAATTGATAAGCCAATGGACCAATCCTTTCAAGGATTTCGAATGGTCCAATAAACCGAGGGCTGAGCTTTCCTTTTCTTCCAAACCGAAAGACTTTCTTCCAAGGAGATACTTTGAGGAAGACCTTGTCTCCAATATTGTATTGGATCATGAATGATCTTCACTTGTTCTTCAGTTTCTCTAAGCAATTGAGGTCCTAAAACCTTGCTTTCTCCCAATTCAGACCAGCACAGGGGAGTTCTACATTTTCTTCCGTATAGAGCTTCGAAGGGAGCCATTTGAACAGATGTCTGGCAGCTATTGTTGTAAGAAAACTCTACTAGGGGGTAGAGATTTCTCCTAGTTCTTTTTGAAGTCTATAACACTAGCACGTAGCATATCTTTGAGTACTTGAATGATTATTTTAGATTGTCCATCTGATTGAGGATGAAAGGCTGTACTAAGGTGCACTTTAGCTAATAGAGCCTTCAGCAAGGAATTCTAGAATCGAGAAGAAAATCTGGGGTCACGATCATATATTATAGCTGTAGGTGTAACACCCCATCCCCGGGTTAGCCGTAGCCAGGTTCTAGAGCATTACTAGAACGAAAACAAAGTAATAGATAGGTTACTTGTCGAACAAGTAACCTCAAAATACTTGACATGCAGTGCAAGTAACCTCAAACTAAACCTATCGAGTCATACTATACATTCAAGCAATCCACATTAAACAACAACCAACATACATAACATACTATTTTAGGTACCATTTTGTTCCATTTCTTACTTATAACCTAAGTAACCATTATCATATTACCATTCTATTCAATTTACATACATCATTCAAAAAACAACACAAGTGTGTCATACTTCACTTTAAGTTACTATTAAACATGGTTCAACTTTCATCATTTTTACAAATTCCATGTACCTTATTCGATTTACACTAGGTGATCACTAAACACGTCTTAACTAGCTTACTTGCATCTTAAGAAACTACTTATTCAATCATTCAACATGATCATTACAAAGCATACAATTTACATTCTTTACATGTTCAAGCATCCTAATCGAATAACATATAATCCCTAACCACATTTCAATTGTTTCTTTACAATCAAGTCATCACATTTCATAGCATACTTGGTTTGTACATTGTAAATGCATGCTTAAACATACCTTAACTCCAATTGCCATATAGCCGAATCATGTCAATAGACATAGGAACAAATGCAAGATCATACAACATTAATCTAACATTCAAATTAGACAAGCTTCAACAAACATTGGATTTCCATCACAAAATACGCAACATCTACTTCATATATGCATATTATCATGGTTCATACACATAGATTAAGTCATCCAATACGTTACATAATAGGCCCAACAAAGCATTATACAAACTAGTCTTAAACACATATTCAAATGCATGATCAAGGCTACTTATTACATAATCTAGTGCCACCAAACTAGGAGTATACAAAGAGTATGAATTCATACTTTCAAGCTTGCCTCAAGTGTTGCTTCAAACCCAAGATATCCTCTTGAAGTATTCTTTAATATGTTATGGGAAGAATGAAGAGTAGAGTGGTAAGTACAAGTTATGTACTTAGTGAGGTAACACTAGATCTAGTTAATTTCAAAGCATATAAGTCTAAGTTTACATGTAATTCAAGGAATCAAGACCATCAATACAAGTCACTTGCTATTCGAATTGCATAGGGTAACTTAGGCAATCTTTACATATCATACAATCAACATAACAACCTCCATCATGATACTCATAGGCTATTCGAACAACATGCTTAGAGGACAAGCAACCAATCACTCAAATTATCAAGTAGGCATTTATACATAAAGCCATCATCCATACATTTCTTTCATAACAAGTAACAAGTTTTGCAACCATTCATGTGTCATCTTTTAAAGCAAGAAAGTTCATACAAGTTTCTTACAATACAGGCAATGTTCATTTGAATTATTAAGTCATCTTACAATATCCTTGGTAAGTAGCTTACTAGATAATCAAATCTTAACAATATGCAACGAAGTGTCAATATGCACCGTAGTGCCAATATGCACCAAAGTGCCAATATGCACCGTAGTTCCAATATGAGCTCAAGATTCTAAGGCATGCCCTCCTATCTATCAAAATTAGCTACCAAGGTTGTTTATTATCCATTTCATTTAAGCTTTATACATTTCATGATCCAATACAACATTATGCCATTCATAGGCCAAGCCCTTAGGCATATGGAGTCTTAACTCCCAATACAAAACTATCCATGCCATTCGATTCAATCAACCATGTATAACATTCACAAACACATGCATATGTATGCAATGTGCGTACCTTATTCTCCAAGCAAGCATGCCATTTCATACCTTAGGCATAAGCAATGCAACATGACATACATTTCATTACATTTGCTTAACACCCAAGTAAACGCAAAGATCATGGCATGAATCAAGTTTTCATACATTTTATCCTTCCCTTAATTAGCCAAATATACTTTAAGTCATGTTTCATGGCATTGACATTTCATTAAGGCAATAACAAGGTTGGTTAGGGCCTAACTCCCAACCCTAAGGATAGTTACCCTCACAATACTCCTAGCAATTCAAGTGTCTTGAATCCAAATCCCTTTGCCTCTAGCTTTGGGATGTCCACTCCTATCCTCTTCTTCCCCAATTTGCTGCCCTTGGTCTAGCAAGCATAACACATACACATTCCATCAAAACAAGTACAATATATCACACAATCATAGTAGCAATGTTATCACATTATACCTAACATTTACCTACTGTTTTTATGCTTCCTTTTAAACATTTCTTACTAATTCATTTCCATATTGTTATTACTTCATTTTAATACAATATTTGGACAGATTACAATGTCCCAAGACTGTTTTAGAAATAATTTGCATTTAGGTGCAAAAAAAGTCCCAAACTGCCAGGACACTGTTGCCTGGCAGTTTGCACACTGTCCCTTTCAGTGGCCATATCTTTTAATCCGTACGTCAGAATTTCGATTTCTATACACTGTTGGAAAGCTAACAAAATTTTCTATAAGACCATGTAAAATTTGCATTTTATTTCTTAGCCAATTAATACAGTTTATTGTTCAAAGACAGGGCATTTACACTGCCTGGACAGTTTGCACTGTCCAGCAATTCCTATTTACAGTTTCCAGCATAGGACCCAGTTTTCAGTTCTGTTTTCACCTAATGAAAATAGACATTCTAAGGATCATTTCACTAAAATTTCAGCCTTGAATTCAATCTATACAATGTTTGGTGAATTTTCAAAGTGACTGCCCAGAACAGAGCAATTCTGGGCAGATTGCATCTATTCACATTTTAATTCCTTAAATTCATTTTAACCAATGTTTTGGCCCTATAATTCATTTCATATGATATCCTAAACATGTTAAGTCCATGTTAATCCATTATACAAGGCTGCCAAAATAGAGTAGGTTGGTTATAATGCCTAATCTTGCATGTTTACTCAATTTCAATTCCACAAAACAGTTTCTATGTTGCATGACTATGTTCATGCTTTTATCTTCCATTTCCAGCATTTTTTACTGACAATTCAAATCGTTTAACATCTTCTTTACATTACCTATTCATGATCATAATCAATTCATTAATTCCATAGCTCAATTTTAAGTTCTAATCATTCAATTCTCACTTCAACATCACAATTCAATTTTCCAGCAACCTAGTTTATTACACTAGCATAAACACATAATTTCTAGCATATTACATAGTGTTCATTCTTCAAATTTGTATAATTCTACAACCATTCAATCATCTAACAACATATTCAATATCTAATTCCATCTATAATCATCAAAACAGTCCAATTCCACAAATATATTTGCCTAATCAATTGATCACAAGAAGAATTATACTTACTTTGCTTCTAGCTTAATTTCAATGAAAAATTCCTACACATGCAAGCTTGATTTCTTCTTCAATGGCTGAATTCTCTCAAGGTTTCTCTCTCTCAATTTTCCTCTCTCAATCGGCCAAGTGAATTGAAAGGAAAGATGACAATGTGGTTATCCACATTAGTGGATTTATGGAATTACTAAACTATCCCTTAATTAGTTACTAATCATGTAATTAGTCAAGGGCAAATAAGAGAACCATGAAGTTTATCATGCAAGCCTCATCTTTCTCTTTTAAGTCAAATTGATCGTTTATAATTTGATCACTTATTTCATTCATTCTTCCAATTAGGCCCTTAACTAATCAATTTAGCTTAATTGTAAATTCAATTAAGCTATCAACTTATGCAATTAACTTCAATACTTCTAGGCTAGGATTTTGGGTGTTACAATTCTCCCCCTTAAATTAAATTCGTCCTCTAATTTACCTGAATCGAATATGTGAGGATATTGCTTCCTCATGACTTCTTTAGATTCCCAGGTAGCTTCTTCCACCTTATGATTTCTCCATAAGATCTTAACAAGAGGAACAATCATGTTCCAAAGCTTCCTTATTTCTCGGTCAAGAATCTAAATAGGTTATTCTTTGTAGGACAAATCGGGATTCAATTCTACTTCTTCTGGCTCAAGAATGTGTGAAGGATCAGATCGATACCTTCTGAGCATTGAAACATGGAAGACATTGTGTATTCTATCGAATTCTCTAGGAAGAGCTAATCGATAGGCCACTGGACCAATTCTTTCAATAACTTCAAATGGTCCTATGGATCGGGGACTGAGCTTCCCTTTTCTTCCAAATCTGAGAACTTTCTTCTAAGGTGAGACTTTTAGGAAGACTTGTCTCCAATAGCATACTGGACATCTCTTATTTTCAAATCAGCATACGCTTTCTGTCTATCGAAAGCTGCCTTTAATCGATCGTGAATGATCTTGATTTGTTCTTCGATTTCTCGAAGCAATTGAGGTCCCAATACTTTGTTTTGTCCCAATTCAGACCAGCATAAGGGAGTTCTACATCTTCTACCATATAGAGCTTCAAATGGTGCCATTTGAATAGAAGATTGATAGCTATTGTTGTAGGCAAACTCTATAAGAGGTAGGGATTTCTCCCAATTCTTCCCGAAGTCAATGACACAAGCCCATAGTATATCTTCTAAAACTTGAATGATTCTCTCAGATTGGCCATCCGATTGAGGATGAAAGGCCGTACTAAGATGTACCTTAGCTCCTAGAGCTTTCTACAGAGAATTCTAGAATCGAGAAGCGAATCAAGGGTCACGATCAGAGATAATTGCTGTAGGTACACCGTGTAACCGAATCACTTCACGAATGTACAACTCGACAAGGGTTTCCAAGCTCATGTTCATACGAACAGGGAAGAAATGAGTAGATTTAGTGAATCTATCAACAATCACCCATACAACATCATTCTTTCTTGGAGTAGAAGGAATACTGGTGACAAGGTCTATGGTAATTCGATCCCACTTCCACTGGGGAAGTTTAATAGGTTGAAATAATCCAGTAGAGACTTGATGCTCGGTTTTGACTCTTTGACATGTTAAGCACTTGGATACGAAGTCCGTGATTGCAGATTTCATGCCTGGCCACTAGTATAGTGGCTTTAGGTCCTTATACATCTTAACCGATCCAGGGTGGATTGAAAAAGAACTTTGATGAGCTTGTTTTAACATTTCTTGTCTTAGTTCCTCATTGTTAGGAACACAAACTCTATCTTTGAAATAGAGGAGTCCATTAGACTTTAGGGAGAAGTCAGAGCTAGACTCAGAAGCAAGCTTAGATATGTTCTTCTGAAGATTTGGATCAACTTGTTGGAGTTCTTTAATCCTCGAAACTAGACTAGATTGAACTTGAAGTTCAGACAAGAATTTATGGCCCTTGGATAGTTGGAAATGAGCATTGATAGCCGTATTAGCTACGAAAGAATTAACAAAGTCATTGGAATGTTTTTCAATAGATTTCTTGCAATGCAAGGCACTGTTCGAATTGTTACTTGTATAAAAAGGCATTGTTCAAATTCTTTCTTACAAGCTAAGAAAGATTCAATTTCAATGGTTACATGTATTTTAGACAATTCTTATTTGAATGGGTTACTTGTATTTCAAGGAATTTCTGAACAGTAACTTGTAGCTTAAGAAAACTCTAAATTCATTGTTTGCAAAACAATAGAAGGCATAATTCAAATGAATTTAATCATAATTCTAGATTTAGGAGTTACCCGAGTATGGTCTGCGACTAAGGGTGTCAGCAACTACGTTTGCTTTCCCCAGATGATAGTCGATAACCAAATCATAATCTTTTAGTAATTCGAGCCATCTCCTTTGTCTCAGATTCAAGTCTTTCTGTGTTAGGAGGTATTTGAGACTTTTGTGATCGGTATATAGATTGCATTTATCTCCGTATAGATAGTGTCTCCATATCTTGAGAGCAAATACGATAACTGCTAGTTCCAGATCGTGTGTTGGATAATTAGACTCGTGTGGCTTTAGTTGCCATGAAGCGTAAGCAATTACCTTCCCATCTTGCATCAGGACACAACCGAGTCCTAGATAAGAAGCATCACTGTAAACAGTGAATTCGTTGCCCGATTCTGGTTGGATGAGTACCGGGGCATAAGTCAGAGCTTGCTTAAGTTGACCGAAGCTTCGTTGTTGGCTCTCTGACCAAACAAAAGCCGTATCTTTGCGAGTAAGCTTAGTAAGACTTATGTGAATAAAGGAAAAGCCCTTAACAAATCTTATGTAATACCCGGCTAAACCGAGAAAGCTTCGAACCTCGCTTAATTTCTTTGGAGGTCTCCAATTCAGAATAGACTGAATCTTACTCGGATCGACTTTAATTCCTTCAGCCGAGATAACATGGCCGAGGAAAGAAACTTCTGGTAACCAGAATTCACATTTGGAGAACTTGGCATACAATTGATGTTCTCGGAGTGTTTGCAAGACAATTCGGAGGTGTTCGACATGTTCCCCCTTATTCCGAGAGTACACCAGAATGTCGTCGATGAAGACAACTAAAAATTTATTAAGATAGGGCTTGAATACTCGATTCATGAGATCCATGAAAGCAGCCAGAGCATTCGTTATCCCAAATGGCATTACGAGGAATTCAAAGTGGCCATATCGAGTACGAAAGGCTGTCTTGTTCTTTTACTTTCATTTGATAGTACCCCGATCTAAGGTCGATCTTAGAGAATATGACAGTATCCCTAAGTTGATCGAAAAAATCTTCAATTCTGGGCAGGGGATACCGATTCTTGATAGTGAGCTTGTTTAGTTGACGATAATCAATACAAAGCCGTATAGTCCCGTCTTTCTTCTTTACAAACAAAACCGGTGCACCCTAAGGAGAAGTGCTAGGCCGTATGAAACCTTTATCTTGCAACTCCTGACGTTGCTTCTTTAATTCTTTCAAATCAACAAGTGCCATTTTGTAGGGTTTAATGGACACCGGATCTGTTCCAGGCTGAACTTCTATCCCAAACTCTACTTCTCGGGTTGGAGGAACACCAGGGAGTTCATCGGGAAAAACATAGTGAATTCAGAAATAACAGGCATGCTAGGCAAACCGAAGTCAATTTCATCTTAAAGAATTATCTTAGCAAAAATTGAAGTTGGTTTCTTGTCTATTAAGAGAATGGATTCTTTCTTTAAACCCCGGAGATACAATCTCTAATTTTGGCAATCTTCCCAGGCCTCGTGTTTACTTAACCAATCTAACCCAAATATCAGATCAAATTCACAAAAAAGGTAGAACATATAAATCAATGGGAAAATGTATGTTTCGAATGGTCAAAGGAGATTGCTTGTGGCGCAAGTTAATGGGTCTTTTTCCCCCTAATGGATTCGAAAGTACAAGATTTGATTCAATAATTTTGGGTTTCAATTTTAACTTGTTGATCAAGGCAGAACAAACAAATGAATGGCTAGACTCTGAAACAATTAAAGCATATGCAGGACTGGAATTTAACTCAACGGTACCTGCGATAACATCGGGAGCTTCTTCATCATCTTTACCACAAATGTGGTACATACGAGCTGGGGCTCGAGATTCCTGATGAGTCTGAGCATTCGAATAGGGGCCCTTCTGTTCCCATGATTCCTGAACTGAGCTTGTTTGGGTGCTTTGTTTCAGTTAGAAGGAGCTGAGCTAGCAATTGCAGAAGTTCGATTTGAAGCCTTGTTGGGATTCTGGGGACAATCCCGAATATAATGACCAGAGGCTCCACGTGAGAAGCATAAATTCTGTTGAACTCTGTAATGGCCAGTATGATGTTTCTGGCAGAACTTGCAAAGAGGGTATTGAGTAGCTTTAGCCTGATTCCCCGTGCTATCTGATAAGTGTTCAAAAGTACTATTTTCATTACCCTTGTTACTTATATTATTGTTAGACTTAAGCTCATATTAGTTGCATAATTAGTCATTCATGCATTAATTCATGTTTCTTTCCACCGTTGAGCTTGATTACATAACTTGGTGATTTTTGTGGAAAAAGATGTTGCTTTGGTGTGTTTTTGTGTGTGTGCAGAATCACTTGCCTAAACAAGGCTAGAACCGATTGCGAGGTAGTGCATGAAGGAGATGCGAGGCATTGCGTGGCAATGCATGAAGGAGATGCCGAGCCAGTTGCCAGGGCAATGCATGAAGGAGACGTCGAGCCAGTTGCCAGGGCAATTGTCGACAAAGAATAAGGTGATATGGTAGTCAAAATTGATGACTAGACAATCCCAAGGTGACGTGGAGCAAAGCTAAATCCCAAAGGAGTTTGATTTCCATGAAGAGGTTAAAGAAGAATTAAATTCCAAGAAGATAGGAGAAGTTCTAGAAGGAATATAATTATAATAAAGAATTATATTCTTTAAAGATAATTTAATTCCAACTTAATTTCCTCCTCAAAGAAGGACTTTGACCTAGCCCTATAAATAGATCACCAAGCCGTCAACTCCAAGTGAGGAAGAAGAGGGAAAATTTTGACAACCCCATAGGGCAAGATGAGAGAAATTTCAACAAGAGAGCAAGGGGGAGAGAGTTCGATTTCTTCTTCTTCTTCTTTGCTTCCATTAGATTCATGGTTTGGGGATTATTCTTTGTATATCTTTTGAACCCAACCATGAACTAACTTGATTGATTGGGGTTATTGTGTTTTGTTGCTGTGAGAAACAATTGGATTTTGTTTAGGTAATAAAAGTTTGCACTTTCAATTCAAGGTTTACTCATTATTGGCTTTTATTCTTGTTTGCGAGTGAATTGGGAGAGGATCTCATAACTTCATCTATTTATCTAATATCGGGAGAGTTAGATTCAAGAAACGAATAAGTATGGTCTTTATTCAATCTATTGATGGTGAAGATTAATCCGGCTTAGGAATAAGTTAAGGATTTCAACGGCTAAGATGAGCGCAAGATTGGTTGTTGTTCACCCTTGATTCACGCAGGGATGTATTATCAAGGCATGCACAAGTAGCTAGAGTTTCGACTTAGGGATAAGAAGAAACCATTGAAGAACGCTCCGCCAAACCTTGAAGTTGCTGCCCAGCCGCCCAAGTAGTTGCCCAACTAGTCGCCCAGGCAACCATCGATTAGTTGCCAAGGCAAACCCCGTGCAAGTTGCCACGGCAACTGAGTTGCCCTTGCACTCTTTTACCAAGATGATCCAATCGGCTATCACACCTCAACTCACGATAACCTGGCCTATTTACTCTACTTTAATTTCATCCATTCTTTTAGTTTATTGCTCTTAGTTTTCTCGTCAATTAAAACCTCTATTATCAATTCTGTTTTTATTTTCACAGTGCAGTAACTTAAGCAAAGTGGCCCAAACCAATCCCTGTGGAGACGATACTCGATACTCGTATCACTTTATTACTTGCGACATGTATACTTGCACATTTGCGTAACACTTATTACACACAACACTATCAACAGAAACAACAAGGGCTGAAGTCTTTACAACCGTTTGAGGTTTTGGAATATAATTACTTTTTTGATTAGGGGTATAATTCGAAGAGTGTCCTTTGGAATGTTTGGACTTCTTTGATTGCCAATGTGGCTTATCATCGTTCCCGGGTCATTTGTCTTTCTAGGAGTGTTTGCTTTTGCGTCTTTTCAAGGCTTTCATCTTCTCCTCAGTAGCAATGACCCGGTTTACCAAATTTTGGAAGTCGGTAATACCCAAAGCAGTGAATATCAGGCTTAATTCATCATTTAACCCGTCGATGAACATTCGGCACTTGTCGGCCTCGGTTTTAATATATTCTTACCCATACTTGCAATACTTGCAAAAGTTGCTCACATATTGCTCGATAGGTCGGCCAACATGTTTAAGATACATGAATCGTTTTCGGCGCTCAGCCAAATATTGTTCGCTGATATACTTCTTCCTGAACTCATCAATAAAGAACTTCCAAGTAATAGACTCTGCAGGAGCAGTCAGAGTAGTGGTTTCCCACCAGCTTAGTGCTTCGTCTGCCAATAGAGCGATAACACACTCGAGTTTATGCTCGTCAGGACATGGCAATTGTTTCGTCAGAATGCGAGTAGTGGCCTCTAACTAGTACTCGGCTACTTCTGGATTAGCCTCATCGGTGCTAGTGAAGGTATATGCCCGATGATGAGCCAGCTTGTCAATAGGGCTCGGCTTGGCACAGTAACAGTAGGAGCAATAGGGTGATCTTGTTTTAGGGTAGTTACGAGATGATTGAACATCTCCTTCATACTTGTAAGATATTCTTGCTGCACATGATTGATAGCAGGAGCTTCCTGTTGAGCAGCAGCTTGAGCTCAATTTTGAGCTTGCTGTTGAAGAGGATTCTGCTCCGTCCTCGCAATGTCTGCTTCGTTCGAGGAGCCTACAAGACTTTCATTATCCCGACCCAATCTTGTTTCTGACATTCTAATTCAATCAGATCAATAAGAGCTACTTATCACATTTACACATTTATGCAGCAACACAAGCTTATATCAAGTCTCCTAGGTGGCACAATATCCTATATGATGCAAGTGAGCTTACAGAATCAACCAAAAAGCTCTGATTACCAATAAATGTAACACCCCATCCCTGGGTTAGCTGTAACCCAGTTCCGGAGCGTTACCAAAACGAAAACAAAGCAATAGATAGGTTACTTGTCGACAAGTAACCTCGGAATACTTGACTTGCGGCATAAGTAACCTCAAACTAAACCTATCGAATCATACAATACATTCAAGCAATCCACATTAAACAACAACCAACATACATAGCATACTATTTTAGGTACCATTTTGTTCCATTTCATACTTATAACCTAAGTAACCATTATCATATTACCATTCTATTCAATTTACATACATCATTCAAACAACAACACAAGTGTGGCATACTTCACTTTAAGTTACTATTAAACATGGTTCAACTTTCATCGTTTTTACAAATTCCATGTACCTTATTTGATTTACACTAGGTGATCACTAAACATGTCTTAACTAGCTTACATGCATCTTAAGAAACTACTTATTCAATCATTCGACATGATCATTACAAAGCATACAATTTACATTCTTGACATGTTCAAGCATCCTAATCGAATAACATATAATCCCTAACCATATTTCAATTGTTTCTTTACAATCAAGTCATCACATTTCATAGCATGCTGGGTTTGTACATTGTAAATGCATGCTTAAATATACCTTAACTCCAATTGCCACATAGCCGAATCATGTCAATAGACATAGGAACAAATGCATTATCATACAACATTAATCTAACATTCAAATTAGACAAGCTTCAATAAACATTGGATTTACATCACAAAATGCGCAACATCTACTTCATATATGCATATTATCGTGGTTCATACACATAGATTAAGTCATCCAATAGGTTACATAATAGGCCCAACAAAACATTATACAAACTAGTCTTAAACACATATTCAAATGCATGATCAAGGCTACTTATTACATAATCTAGTGCCACCAAACTAGGAGTATACAAAGAGTATGAATTCATACTTTCAAGCTTGCCTCAAGTGTTGCTTCAAACCCAAGATATCCTCTTGAAGTATTCTTTAATATGTTATGGGAAGAATGAAGAGTAGAGTGGTAACTACAAGTTATGTACTTAGTGAGGTAACACTAGATCTAGTCAATTTCAAAGCATATAAGTCTAAGTTTACATGTAATTCAAGGAATCAAGACCATCAATACAAGTCACTTGCTATTCGAATTGCATAGGGTAACTTAGGCAATCTTTACATATCATACAATCAACATAACAACCTCCATCATGATACTCATAGGCTATTCGAATAACATGCTTAGAGGACAAGCAACCAATCACTCAAATTATCAAGTAAGCATTTATACATAAAGCCATCATCCATACATTTCTTTCATAACAAGTAACAAGTTTTGCAAGCATTCATGTGTTATCTTTTAAAGCAAGAAAGTTCATACAAGTTTCTTACAATACAAGCAATGTTCATTTGAATTATTAAGTCATCTTACAATATCCTTGGTAAGTAGCTTACTAGATAATCAAATCTTAATAATATGCACCGTAGTGCCAATATGCAATGAAGTGCCAATATGCACCGTAGTGCCAATATGCACCGTAGTGCCAATATGAGCTCAAGATTCTAAGGCATGCCCTCCTATCTACCCAAACTAGCTACCAAGGTTGTCGATTATCCATTTCATTTAAGCTTTATACATTTCATGATCCAATACAACATTATGCCATTCATAGGCCAAGCCCTTAGGCTTATGGACTCTTAACTCCCAATACAAAACTATCCATACCATTCAATTCAATCAACCATGTATAACATTCACAAACACATGCATATGTATGCAATGTGCGTACCTTATTCTCCAAGCAAGCATGCCATTTCATACCTTAGGCATAAGCAATGCAACATGACATACATTTCATTACATTTGCTTAACACCCAAGTAAACACAAAGATGATGGCATCAATCAAGTTGTCATACATTTCATCCTTCCCTTAATTAGCCAAATATACTTTAAGTCATGTTACATGGCATTGACATTTCATTAAGGCAATAACAAGGTTGGTTAGGACCTAACTCCCAACCCTAAGGATAGTTACACTCACAATACTCCTAGCAATTCAAGTGTCTTGAATCCAAATCCCTTTGCCTCTAGCTTTGGGATGTCCACTCTTATCCTCTTCTTCGCCAATTTGCTGCCCTTGGTCTAGCAAGCATAACACATACACATTCCATCAAAACAAGTACAATATATCACACAATCATAGTAGCAATATTATCACATTATACCTAACATTTACCTACTGTTTTTATGCTTCCTTTTAAGCATTTCTTACTAATTCATTTCCATATTGTTATTACTTCATTTTAATACAATATTTGGACAGATTAAAATGTCCCAAGACTGTTTTAGAAACAGTTTGCATTTAGGTGCAAAAAAAGTCCCAAACTGCCAGGACACTGCTGCCTGGCAGTTTGCACACTGTCCCTTTAAATGACCATATCTTTTAATCCGTACGTCGGAATTTCGATTTCTATACACTGTTTGAAAGCTAACAAAATTTTATATAAGACCATGTAAGATTTGCATTTTATTTATTATCCAATTAATACAGTTTATTGTTCAAAGACAGGGCATTTACACTGCCTGGATAGTTTGCACTGTCAAGCAATTCCTATTTACAGTTTCCAGCATAGGACCCAGTTTTCAGTTCTGTTTCACCTAATGAAAATAGACATCCTAAGGATCATGTCACTAAAATTTCAGCCCTGAATTCAATCTATACAATTTTTGGTGAATTTTCAAAGTGACTGCCCAGAACAGAGCAATTCTGGGCAGATTGTATCTATTCACATTTTAATTCCTTAAATTCATTTTAACCAATGTTTTGGCCCTATAGTTCATTTCATATGATATCCTAAACATGTTAAGTCCATGTTAATCCATTATATAAGGCTGCCAAAACAGAGTAGGTTCGTTATAATGCCTAATCTTGCATGTTTACTCAATTTCAATTCCACAAAACAGTTTCTATGTTGCATAACTATGTTAATGCTTTTATCTTCCATTTCCAGCATTGTTTGCTAACAATTCAAATCGTTTAACATCTTCTTTACATTACCTATTCATGATCATAATCAATTCATTAATTCCATAGCTCAATTTTAAGTTCTAATCATTCAATTCTCACTTCAACATCACAATTCAATTTTCCAGCAACCTAGTTTATTACACTAGCATAAACACATAATTTCCAGCATATTACCTAGTGTTCATTCTTCAAATTCGTATAATTCTACAACCATTCAATCATCTAACAACATATTCAATATCTAATTCCATATATAATCATCAAAACAGTCCAATTCCACAAATATATTTGCCTAATCAATTGATCACAAGAAGAATTATACTTACTTTGCTTCTAGCTTAATTTCAATAAAAAATTCTTACACATGCAAGCTTGATTTCTTCTTCAATGGCTGAATTCTCTTAAGGTTTCCCTCTCTCAATTTTCCTTTCTCAATCGGCCAAGTGAATTGAAAGGAAAGATGACAATGTGGTTATCCACATTAGTGGATTTATGGAATTACTAAACTATCCCTTAATTAGTTACTAATCAAGTAATTAGTCAAGGGCAAATAAGAGAACCATGAAGTTTATCATGCAAGCCTCATCTTTCTCTTTTAATTCAAATTGATCCTTTATAATTTGATCACTTATTTCATTCATTCTTTCAATTAGGCCCTTAACTAATCAATTTAGCTTAATTCTAAATTCAATTAAGCTATCAACTTATGCAATTAACTTCAATACTTCTAGGCTAGGATTTGGGGTGTTACAGTAGGTACACCGTGTAATCGAATCACTTCACGGATGTATATCTTGGCTAAGGTTTCCAAGCTCATGTTCATTCGAACATGGATGAAGTGAGTAGACTTTGTTAATCTATCAACAATCACCCATGCAACATCATTCTTTCTTGGAGTGGAAGGAAGACCAGTAACGAAATCCATTGTAATCCGATCCCATTTCTACTGAGGGAATTTGATTGGTTGGAACAATCTAGCAGGGACTTGATGCTCGGCTTTAACTCTTTGAAAAGTTAGGCACTTTGAAACAACATATGTGATAGCCGATTTCATGCCTGGCCACCAGTATAGTGGCTTTAGATCCTTGTACATTTTAACCAATCCCGGGTGAATCGAGAAAGAGCTTTGATGAGCTTCTTGTAACATCTGTTGTTTTAGTTCCTCGTTGTTAGGAACACATACTCTATCCTTGAAATAGAGGAGTCCATTTACTTGAGAGAGAAGTCAGAATTAGACTCAGAGTCTAGCTTGGATCTGATCTTCTGAAGATCTGGATCTGTTTGCTGGAGTTCTTTGATTCTCGAGATCAAGCTAGATTGAACTTGAAGTTCAGACAAGAATTTCCGTCCTTTGGATAAATGGAAATGAGAATTGAAAGCCAAGGAAGCTACAAACGAATGGACAAGATCATTAAGGGAGATTTTTGAACAGTTGCTTGCAAGACAAGAAAAGGTCGATTCAAATGGATTACTTGAAATCCAAGAAAGATTAAATTCGAATAAATTACTCTAGGATTTAGATTTAAGAGTTTACCCGAGTATGGTCTGCAACTAAGGGCATCAGCAACCACGTTTTCTTTCCCCAGATGATAGTCGATAATTAAATCGTAGTCTTTAAGCAATTCTATCCATCTCATTTGCCTCAGATTCAAGTCTTTCTGAGTTAGAAGGTATTTGAGACTCTTGTGATTTGTTAACAAGTTACATTTCTCCCTGTACAAGTAATATCTCCATATTTTGAGAGCAAACACAATAGCTGCCAATTCTAGATCGTGTGTAAGGTAGTTTGACTCGTGTGGTTTTAGTTGCCTTGAAGCGTAAGCTACCACTTTTCCATCTTACATTAGGACACAGCCTAGTCCTAAATGAGATGCATCACTATATACAATGAATTCTTTGCTTGATTCTGGTTCGATGAGAACCGGTGCATGAGTCAGAGCTTGTTTAAGTTGATCGAAGATTCGTTGTTGGTTCTCCGACCAAACAAAGGGTGTGTCTTTACGAGTTAGCTTAGTCAAGATTGCGGCAATGGATGAAAATCCCTTGACAAAATGTTGATAATACCCGGCTAAATCGAGAAAGCTTCTGACCTCACCAACATTCCTCGGAGGTCTCCAATCCATGATGGATCAATTTTTTGCTCGGGTCTACTTTAATTCCTTCTACCGAGATGACATGGCCAAGGAACGAGACTTTCGATAGCCAAAATTCACACTTAGAGAACTTCGCAAATGTAATCACTCATTTTTATTTGTAAATACATATTAGTGTTGCATGTATACATACTATATTATATGTTTATTATGTGCATGAATGTTATTAGTTTATGTGTGCATGTATATTATAAACTATGTATGTATACATATTAAATACGGTGTATGTGTGTCGCGTATGCATCTATATTTAGTACGAGCGTATTTGTTTAACGTGTGTAGATGTTAAGTCAATTATGTGTATGATTATATGTACGTATGCTAGTATGTTATATTAATTAATGTTTGCATAAGTATATACGTTTGTATTATCGTATGTGTATTGTTGTTATACTATTAATATTATTATTGGGCTAATATATAAAATGAAATCCAAAAAAATTATATATTAAACCAAATAAATAAATTACAGTCCAAGTCCAATTACAAATCTAATCTTATTACAAGGCCCGGTTGGCCCAAACCCAAACCCTATCTGATTACAATTATTGTGTGTGCAGGTGACTATGGGCCGTTGGATCAAGATCTGATCCAACGGCCACGATCCAACCAAGGAACAAAATATTTGCCAGCCGCGTGCACTACACGTCTGGACCGTTCAGGTGCCACGCGCGCGTGCAGTCCACACGCGGACTCTTTGATATCCCACGCGTGCGTGAGCCCCACGCGCTCTGACCCCTTGACTGCTGAGCTCCACGTGGCACGATCTGGAGCCATTTCACCAAATTGAGGCTTCATCTGGGCCGTTCATCCTTCAAGCCATCCCGACCGTTAGATCAGATCTGATCTAACGGCCGAGAACATATCTGGCCGAAGGCAGAACCCCCACACCGCCACCATGCTGCACCATGCCGATCTTCAACCACCGCGCTCAGAACATGTCAAACACAGCAAGAAAAGAAATATGTCAGTCCAGATCTGAAAAAACAAATAATATACAACTTGTACCAAAACCAAAGACAAGCATATATATGTACGAAACAAATATTTTGTAAACAGAGAGAGAACAGAGAGTTGTAATCGAAACAAGTTGTAATCAAAAAGAGAAACAAGTTGTAATCGAACCAGTCAAGTTATAATCGAAAGAAAAAAGTCCAATGGTAAATACTCGTTTCCCCTTTTTATTTTTTGCATGCATACACAAAAGAGGGATAAAAAAAGAGAGAGAGAGTTAGAGGTCTTACCGTCGCCGTCTGTGGGTCTCCCCTCACCAGTGACAAGCCTTTTCGCTTCCCCAAGCCAGATACGGTGAACTAAAAGGAGTGGGAGACCCCTTGTAGTTTCGTTTTGGGTTAAAAAAATGGGTTTTTCATTTCGTATTTCCTAGATCTAGGGCAGATGGAGGCTTTTCCTCTGAATCCAACCTCGGATTCGTGTAAAGGGTGAGATGGGGGTTATTTTGGTGTGTTTTTGAGGCTCGCCGGCGCTGGTTAGCGACGTCCGGCGACGAAGAATACGACAGCCGGCCGCCGAATTCTGGGTTTCATGGGATCGAGTTGAGAGAAAACGAGAGAGAGAGCTATTATAAAACTGAAAAAAATGAAACAAAATGAGGGAAAATTGGTTCCGGCCTAAAAAAAGGGTTTTTATAGTTATTATTATTTCGTGAAATGGGAAAATTACTTAATAAATCCCCCCGCGTCTTTGATATTTTCACTTCTATCTCGCCGCATGGTATATTTACAACTCTGGTCCCCCTTGTATTTCAAAATCTTGCAATCCAGTCCCTAAATTACACCAAATCAGTTTTTAAATGGTAAAATTACCCCTTTAACCATCCCGCATTTTTGAATTTTTCATTTTGGGTCTGCCCCTTGGTCTAATTACAGTTTTGATCTTCTTAGGTTCTGTCTATTTTGTATTTTCGTCCTTAAATTGCATATTATTATCCTTTAATTTCAGCCACTAATGTTTATTTCTTTTCATTTCAGTCATGTTTCTATGTAAATATTCATGTTCGTATTATAATCGTATATGTTGATGTAGTCTTTTGCCTTATTATATATCCCTCGTATATGCCTTGTATTTTTATGTCTACATGTATATGTGTGTTGAGTTTATGATAGTTATGTATCTTTTTTATCCGGTTATTCGTATTAAGCATGTTATGTTCTAGTTGGTTCGTACATGGCGTGTTTTGTATTTTTGTATGTATTGTATATTCTATTGACCTTTAGGTTACGTGTTAGTGTGTCTTCTTTTTATGTATAATATATTGTTCCATATATGTTGAAATATGTTTTATTTCTAGTATGTATGTCTTCTTGAAATATATGTTCGTCTACACACGTATTTATTCCTGTCTTGTTATTGTGACATATTAAATTTGTTTTTATCTACTGTTAAGCTTGTTATGTATATGTGTGTTTTAATTACGTATTTCATTTATGTTAGATTAGTATTCATTATGTGAATATTTCTTGTTTTTAAATTATCGCTATGTCTTATATTTTTGTCACTAAGATTGCATATGGTATATAAATTGTTAATGCAAAGTGCCCTTTTATCCGAGCGTAAATGGGGCCGAGATCGAGCGTAGTGATAGTGGTTGGGCGTTTATTCTCGGATAACGGGGCCCTTAAAATTTATTCGCAATTATGACCGAATTTTAAAATAATCATCACTTTAATCCGGAAAATCCAATATTAATAAAGAGGTAGTTATTAAAGTACCAATTTTGGGTGGTGTGGGGGTGCTAATCCTTCCCCATCCGTAACCGACTCCCAAACCCAATATTTTTTGAATCTCTGGTTTTATGGTGTCCGACCTACCTAAGTGGTCGGTGGCGACTCCATTTTTTTTAAATGCAGTTTTTTTAAAACCCCACGGAATAAATATTTTATATCCAAAAGAATCACAAACACCTTTCAAACACTTCGAAATCAATCTCGTTTTTTTAGCGATAAGAAAAAACAAGACATCGCTACAGATGGCGACTCCGCTGGGGACATTTTTGTTCTTTTTCAAAGACAAATGAGAGTCAAGATTTTAAAATAATTACCGCTTTACTAATATTGGAAGTTCCGGATTAAAGTGACTATTAAATTAATATTCGGTTGTAATTGCGCGTTTATTTTAACCATTTAAAATATGGCATATAAACCTTTTTAATTGGGGGGAAAACGCTAATGCTTTCGTGGAGATATCGTTCTCCCGTATGGGCCTAGCAAGTACCTTCGGGGCTCGAGTACCTTATGCTTTCGTAAGGATATCGTTCCTTAAACGGGAATAAGCGAATGGGTCCCCGAATTGAACCGGTTGAAAGGAGCCTATAATGGGTGATGATCGGGGGCCTTGCTACTCTTAGTAGAGGACAACAAGGACAATTCGGGTACCTCCTAGAACCAAGACTGCATGTAGAGAATACATAGAAACCCACCCTGTTAGAGCCATGCGGATAACCTTAGGTGTTTTAGACAGGATAAATAGGGTTGTTTTGTGTGTTTATTCTGTTTAATTTTGTCCTTTTATTTACATATTTATTAATTGTATCTGGTACTGACTTGTTTTCTTTTCGCTTTTGTTTTTTTTCATACATCATACATTTGCATTACATAAAGGTTCTGGATCAAGTGGTTTGCCTGATCAGAAAGTCTTTCACCATGGAAAAAAGGTGTCTTAGGAAAAAAGAGCTTAATTTGTCAATCAGACACTGGTCAGAGGTCAACCAGAAAATCCAAGGGGACAGTTTGCGAGCGAACGCAGCGTGAATGTGCCGAGGTACACCTATGTGAGTCTCCAATGTAGCGACTTATGGGATCTTCAAAGCATTTGGGAAAGATGGGACCGAAGACTACAAGACTTGTTCTGCGATAGTTATGGCGACATTGCACAGCTGTTATATGTTCGGATTAACCATCCCCTACTTCGAGCTATAGTCCAGTTCTGGAATCCGGCTTTTTGTTGCTTCACCTTCAATGGGCAGGACATGATGCCTACAGTGGAAGAATACACACGCTTTACTTAACCGAGAAAAACATTGGGGAAGATTGGATCTACGCGAAGCCTCCGAGGAATCAGAATTACACTGCGAAACTCAAAACCTTTGCGGGAATGAGTGACGATTGGGTTAATGGCCTGCTTCAGATCCGAGGAGACAATACAATTTTTGCATGGGAAAGTATTCGGGACATCATACCGACACATCCAGACGAGGCAAAGAAAATGGACTTGTTCGCCTTAGGAATATATGGCTTGGTGATCTTTCCAAGAGTACTCGGGAACATTGACATAGCCATTCTGGACTTATTTGAGCGGGTAAAACGGAAAGCAAACCCAGTACCAGCAACCTTGGTCGAGACTTTCATTTCCTTAAATGCTAGCCGGAAACATGAAGAAGGACGTTTTCGAGGATGCGCACAGCTGTTACAAGTATGGATTCAGAGTCACATGTGGAAGACACCGACGAGGGTCCTGCCGGGGATATCCTTCCAAGGTTTTTTGCCTTTACGGGAGTACTTAGCAAAGGAATGGCGAGAGGATTTGAAAACAAAAATGTGGACTAGTTTCTTCAGGAACATTCAAGATGAAGACATATCATGGAGGGTCCCATGGCTCGGTAAAGTTAATTATTTTCTATACAGTTGTGGTGATTTCAACTGGCTGATGATGTTGGGATTGCATGGAGGGATCGCCCGTGCTCCGCTTTTAGTGTCTTGATAGTTCGGATCACGACAGTTCATTTCCAATACCGCCGGATTAAGCCAAACTGAATTTCTTTTTAAAGGGGAGTTCAAAGGAAAAATTCAGACCATCATGAGGGCCTGGGACCATTGTTACCGGATCAGGGTGGAAGGAGATACCGAGCACATGACTACCCCCGGACTACGATCTTTGGAGACGTTTGAGGGTTAATAATGTGATTCCCGAATCTGATCAAGGACCAGCAGTGTCACTCGAAGAGCTTACAAGGGTGGTACCGTCTGAAGCTGACATCTTAAGGAATGAACTCAAAGAAATTAAAAGGAAAATGGACATTCAACAGACCCAACATGCGAGCGAGCTCTATAAGGCAAGCTTAGAGGTTGACGAGCGGGACGGGATCATTAGGCAGTTGAAGAAATTAAATGCAGATTTGAACGACAAGAATGCTCTTTATCAAAAAGATGCCCTTCTACTACAAGAAAAAATATAGAAGGCCAGTCGGAGTCAATTCATAGCCGTGGAAAGAGAAAGGATGAATGGTATCCGTTTGGTGGAAGAAGAACGAGAAATCAACAAGAGGGCAATCGAGAAAGAGATAGAAAGTTGTCGGTTGGCTATGGAAGAAGAAAAGCGGTCCTCCAAGAAGGCCATTGATCAGGAAAAGGAAAGATTCATGCAAGAAATCAGCAAGGGAAAACAAGCTGTCCATCACGAGAAAGAAAGCGTCGCCGTATGGAAAAGAAAATCCATGAGTAGCCGAAATAGATTGTTAGAGATGCAAAAATTGTACGATGACACTATTCAAAGTCTGGAGCAAAGCCAAAGTCAGAATGGCGAATTAAAAGGAAAGATGGCGGAAGTTGAACACTCACTTCGAATGTACTGCCACAGAAATGGTTTCACTGAGCTTCAAGAAAGAGAGCGCGAAGTAAGCATGTTACGAGCACGAATTGAGTCCATCGAAGCAACTGTTAAGGATTACAAGGAAAGAATTAGTGTGTTCGAGGAAGCTACAGCCGGAGGGGACACCTATTGGCAAAAGAGACAGCGCGACGCTGCCCGGATGGTACAGGACAGAGACCAGTATTACGCAAACTTGATGGTGGACATACAGCGAGTCGCCAGGCATGTGAATGATTTAGCTGTCGAGGCTGAGACACTCCGACCTTTCATAGTCCCGGAAATGGAAGAAGCTCCCAGGTTCCTCAAGCTGCTCAGGGCAATTGGAAAATTAGGAGATAGAGCTAGAGCTTATCTATAGGACTATGGGTTGTAATTAGATCTTTTGTATTAGGGATCTTTATTTTGTAATACGAACTCTGTTGTAATCTAGACCCTTTAATTCCTGTGGAAGTAGTTCAAAAGGGTGATTACCAGCGGAATCAGTACCTTACCTGCATGCATTCTTGCATTTGCATCATGACATTCGCATCATTATACATGCATTTATTTCTTGCAACCATATTAACATTATGAATGTTGTGGCATTGTGTGTAGTTAACCCGCAATCATTCATCACCCATACTTTACCTGGTTACAAAGCAAACTCATGGAAGACAGGATAATCAGCCTAGAAAAAGGGCAAAAAGAGCTCGAGACAAGACTTGAAGAGGCCCAGAGAAGCCTCAGTGATCAGATTGCGCAGTCGCAAGCATCTATAGTATCCAACATAACCGCATTGCTGGCTAAGAGTCTTGGAAAAAGAGTGGAATGAGAAAATGTTCAAGAGCCAGAGGGTACCCCAGCTCACTACAAAGTTCAACCAACTGCACCAAACCCGGCTAGGAAGGTGTATATCGACCCTGCAGGAATGTCATCTAGTTTTCAAATAGGGGCACCTGAGACTCAACCCCTCGATGCTGAAGCACTCTATGAAGAAGAGGTGCCGGACCTGAACATGATTGAAAGGATCAGGACTGAGGTAGAGAAAAAGTGGGAGGAAAGGTTTCGCCTCATGGAGGAAAAATTTAAAACATTACAATCTAATGAAGAATCAGGAAATGACGCTAGTGACTTAAGTCTGGTGTCCGATCTTGTCCTACCGCCAAAATTCAAAACGCCAGAGTTTGACAAATAGGATGGAACCACGTGCCCTTCCGCACACATAACAATGTACTGTCGGAAGATGGCAGCCTATTATAAGGACGAAAAGCTACTGATCCATTGTTTCCAGGACAGCCTAACTGGAACGACGTTACGGTGGTACACCCAGTTGAGCAAGGCAAATGTTAAGACATGGAAAGATCTGTCAAGAGCATTTATTGAGCAATATAAGCATGTAACAGACATGACCCAGTAGAATTATGTTGGAAAATATGGGACAGAAGTCCAACGAAAGCCTGTGGTAATACGCCCAAAGGTGGAGAGAAGTGGCCGCCCAAATTCAGCCACCCATCCCGGAACATGAAATTACGCCGTTATTTGTTAATACTCTGAAATGGGCACTCTTTGATCACCTCATTAATAACACAACGCAGTGCTTTGCTGACTTAATCAGGACTGGGGAGTCCCTTGAACTGGCAATTAAAAGCGGTAGAATTGATGGCGGGGAAGGGTCTCGGAAGTATAATAAGAGAAATGAAGTAAACACCACCAGCACTTATACCGCCCCGAAGAACTTCACAGTCTCACAGCCACAAGCACCTGCGGGAAAAACATAAAACTCGAATCAAAGAGATGAGAGAATCGCCAGAAAAGAGAAAGAGAGAAGAACTTTCACTCCCCTACCTGTTTCGTACTCAGAACTTTATTCCCAGTTGTATGAAGCAGACCTGGTCCGTCCATACACCGTTACTCCTGTCAATCCGCCCTTCCCTTCTTGGTATAATCCGAACGCGCATTGCGACTATCACGGCGGTACCCCTAGACATCCCACTGAGAACTGCCTTGCTTTCAAAAAACTTGTGCAGAACTTAATCGATTCCGAGATATTGAAGTTTGAAGAGCCGAGTGTAGCCAACAACCCGCTGCCTAATCATGGGAACAGAGGAGTAAATGTTATTGAAGAATACTTTACCAGGAGGATTAAGGATGATGTGTCAGAAATCAAATCTACTTTACGGTGGGTATTTCAACAGTTATGCATGGCTCGTGTGATCGACAAAGGCATGATAACAAGGCAGAATGGATGTGGAGTGTATTGCGAATTCCACCAGACTGAAAGGCATGATATCCAAGAGTGCGACGAGTTCAAGAAATTGGTGCAGCAATTAATGAACGAAAAACAAATAGAATTCTTTGAGGAGCCCATGGGGAAGAAGGGGTCGGACGTACACATGACGGATAGCCCCAAATCTAAATACGGGAAGGATAGACCTTTTATCATCTCCCCCAGGCCAGGGAATATAGGTGCCTCCCAAGGAGAAACCAACAAGATAAATCCCAAGATCATCATTTCAGCACCATCTCCATTCCCATTCAAAGATATGCGGTAAACCCCCTGGAATTATGCTGTAAATGTGACCACGCCAGAAAAACCAGAACACGTTCAGGTGAAAGAGCCTACGCTGAAAGACCAACAAAGCCAGAACGATGTAAACGTTGGTGAGGCCGGCCATTTCACAAGGAGCGGCAGATGTTATTCCTCCGAGGCTTTGAAAGCAGCTAAAAAAGATAAGGGGAAGAATACAGCAGTTAGCCCCACGCAGATATTTGGAGAAGAACCTCCCCCAAAGATAAATGAGCCGGTAACTGAGGCCCATGCCAAAGAATTTCTGAATTTCTTGAGACATAGCGAGTACAACGTAGTGGAACAACTACGAAAGCAACCAGCCAGGATCACAGTACTGGAATTGCTCTTGAGTTCAGAAAAGCACCGGTAGACGCTACTAAAAGTACTGAATCAAACTTTTATGCCCCAGGATATTTCTGTGACAAATCTGGACATGATAATGGGGCATATCACTGCCTATAATCATATAACGTTCAGTGATGATGAGATCCCTGAGGGAGGAATCGGGTCCACCAAAGCCCTTAACATCACTACCCACTGCAAAGGGTATGTAGTACCAGGCGTACTGATCGACAATGGGTCAGCATTGAACGTCTTGCCTATGGTGACCCTGCAAAAACTGCCAATAGATGGTTCTCACCTAAAGCCCTGCCACAATTCGGTAAGAGCCTTTGATGGTATGCAAAGAGGAACAATGGGGAAAATTGAGGTGCCCCTATTGATCGGACCAACGGAATATGTGATCGATTTTGTGGTGATGGACATAAAACCATCTTACAGTTGCTTGTTGGGAAGACCATGGATCCACTCCGCAGGAGTTGTCCCCTCATCATTGCATCAAAAGTTAAAGTTTGTAGTTGAAGGCAAATTGGTCACAGTAGAGGCAGAGCAGGAAATTGTTGCTTCAGTAATATCAAACGCCCCCTACATTCAAAATGATGAAAATGCTGCAGAATGCTCGTTCCGAGCATTGGAACTAGTAAATGCCACATTCATTTCGGAAGGAAGTTGGATCCCCTACCCCAGTTTATCTAATTGTACCAAGATGACCGTCGCAGAAACTCTGGGCCGAGGAGCCAAAGTAGGAAAGGGGCTGAGGAAGAAATTACAAGGAAACCTAAGACCCAAGAATATGATAACCAAGAAGGATCGTTTTGGGCTGGGTTACCAACCAAGTGTCCAACAGAAGAAAGAGGAATATAAGAGAAAGGAGGAGCAAAGAAAAGCCAGATCTAAAGGAGAATACATTCCGCGGAAACCGATGTCCTTTCCTAGTTTGAAAACCACTTTTGTCTCTAGAGGGTTCTACCAGCCAGGTCAAGAGGTTGGAGAGACAATGAAGGAAAATGAAGTACTCAACTAGGAGGAAATACTCAGTGAATCATTTGAAGGGATGTACATCAACATGATAGCTGAAAAGGACCGAGGCAGCAAAATGTTGACCAACATCCGCCCTTGCCGTCCCGGGGAAACACTCGATAACTGGAGCTGCATTGATCTACCTGTAGTTTTTAGGAATAGATAGTGTAATGCTCCGAATCAACCTTTTGTTTTTGCCCGTAAACAATGGGGATCTCTTGTACGGGGCACCTATGTTAACTTTTTGATTGAAATGAAAATATCCCTACTTTCCTAAAATGACCAAAGTTTCATTTATTTCATTCATGCATTCTTCATGTTCATTCTCTTCATATAAATCCGTCTCTTTCCCAATACAATTCATTCTCATTTAATGCAGGTCGCTAATGATTGATGATATGAATGATACAGGATCTAATCCTGGAGTGAATTTCGAATGCCCTGAGGTCTCGGAGGGAATGGAGGAAGGATATGATGAGATAGAAGGTGAGGTCCCTGAAGAGTTAAAGAGAATGGTGGCCAACGAAGAAAGGCAGATCATGCCCCATCAAGAAGAAACAGAAGTTGTGAACTTGGGGACTGAAGAAGAGAGAAAAGAAATAAAAGTAGGAACGACGATTTCCTTAAAAACCAAGCATGAACTGATAACCCTACTTCAGGAATTCAAGGATGTTTTCACCTGGACTTATCAAGATATGCCAGGGTTGAATACCGACATAGTGGTGCACAAATTGCCAACAAAATCGGAGTGCAAACCAATACAGCCAAAAACTTCGGAGAATGAGACCAGATATGTTGTTAAAGATCCGAGAGGAAGTGAAAAAACAGTTTGATGCTGGATTCTTGGAGGTAGCCAAATACCCCGAATGGGTTGCAAACATTGTACCAGTACCAAAGAAGGACGAAAAAGTCCGTATGTGTGTAGATTATAGGGATCTGAACTGTGCTAGCCCTAAAGACAACTTCCCCTTACCACATATTGACACGCTGGTTGACAACACTGCAGGACACTCATGGTTTTCATTCATGGACGGCTTCTCAGGGTACAACCAGATAAAGATGGACCCTAACGACATGGAGAAGACCACGTTCATAACCATGTGGGGCACTTTTTGTTATCGAGTAATGCCGTTTGGGTTAAAGAACGCAGGGGCAACATACCAAAGAGCAATGGTGACTCTTTTCCATGACATGATGCACAAAGAAATAGAAGTATACGTGGACGATATGATTGCCAAGTCCCGAACAGAGGAAGAGCACCTACAGAATTTGAGAAAACTATTTCAAAGACTACGGAAGTACCAACTGAGGCTCAATCCTGCCAAGTGTACCTTCGCCGTTACTTCTGGAAAACTCCTAGGGTTCGTGGTAAGTAGAAGAGGGATTGAGATTGATCCAGATAAAGTGAAAGCCATCCAGGATCTCTCACCACCCCGCACCCAGAAGGAAGTTCGCGGTTTCTTGGGGAGACTGAATTATATCTCTCGTTTCATTTCCCAATTAACCGACCAATGTGACCTGAACTTCAGACTTCTTAGAAAGAATAATCCTAGTGTGTGGGATGAGGAATGTCAAAGAGCCCTAGAAAAGATCAAAAAGTACCTGACAAATGCTCCAATTTTAGTCGCATTAGTACCAGGTCGACCATTAATTCTCTACCTGACAGTTTTTGAGAATTCAATGGGATGCGTATTGGGGCAACACAATGAGTCAAGAAAAAAGGAGCAAGCCATCTATTACCTAAGCAGGAAATTCAATAATTGCGAAACGCGGTACCCGCCAGTGCAGAAGCTGTGTTGTGCTCTAGTTTGGGCTACCAAGCGGCTTAGACAGTACATGCTGTACCATACTACTTGGTTGATATCCAAGCTAGACCCATTGAAGTTCTTAATGGAAGCGCCAACACTAAAATGAAGGATGGCCCGATGGCAGATGCTCTTATCCGAATTCGATATCGTATACGTTAACCAGAAAGCCGTAAAGGGGAGTACCGTAGCAGATTTCCTAGCTAGTCGTGCTTCGGATGACTATGAGGCATTGAACTTTAATTTCCCAGACGAAGACTTGATGTGCATTACAACTGAAGAAGAGGTTTCAGATAATAAACCATGGAAGCTTTACTTCGATGGAGCCTCTAACGCCCTCGGACATGGGATAGGAGCAGTGCTAATTTCTCCCGAGGACGTCTATTATCCTTTCACCAGCAGATTGGAATTCTTCTGCACAAACAATATAGCTCAATACGAAGCTTGCGTTATGGGACTGAACTCAGCTATTGAGAGAAAGATTAAGGAACTTCGAGTATTCAGAGATTCATCCTTAGTAATTTACCAATTGCGCGGGGAATGGGAAACCAGGGACCCGAAGTTGGTCAAATATTACGAATTGATCCAAGAGCTCACCAAAGAGTTCGAAAAGGTTAGCTTCAATTACCTGCCCCGAGAGGAAAATCAGATGGCAGACGCATTGGCAACCTTGGCATCCATGTTTAAAACAAACACCGGGACAAAAATAAAGCCCATTGAGATGCAGACGTTTGAAAGGCCTGCTCATTGTTGTAATGTACAGGAAAAGATCGATGGAAACCCATGGTACTATGACATCTTGCAATATGTCAAGCTTCGAAAGTATCCAGAAGGGGCAAATGACAATTATAGAAAGACACTCAGAAAAATGGCAACAAGATATGTCCTAGATGGGGAAATCCTATACAGGAGAAGTCATGATCAGACATTGCTGAGATGTGTGGATGCCCGGGAGGCGAAGGAGATCTTAGCCGAAGTACATGACGGGCTCTGTGGAACGCACACCAACGGGCTGTCTATAGCCCAGAAAATTATGAGATATGGTTATTTCTGGTTGACCATGGAGGGTTATTGTATCAATTACGCCAGAAAATGCCACAAATGCCAAATCTACGCTGAAAAAATTCACGCACCCCCATCGCCTTTACACACCATGAATTCTCCGTGGCCTTTCGCAGCGTGGGGCATGGACGTCATCGGGCAGATCCATCCGAAAGCTTCCAATGGACACCGTTTCATTTTGGTCGCCATAGACTACTTCACTAAATGGGTAGAGGCAGCGTCTTACGCCAACATCACAAGGACTACAGTATGTAAGTTCTTAAAGAAGGAGATTATTTGTCGATATGGATTGCCATAAAGGATCATCACCGACAACGCTTCCAATCTGAATAACAAAATGATGACGGACACGTGCACTCAATTCAAGATAACACACCACAATTCCACAGTCTACCGCCCTAAAATGAATGGAGCAGTGGAAGCAGCAAACAAGAACATAAAGAAGATCATAGCGAAGACTACGGATACCTACAGGGATTGGCATAAGAAGTTGCCTTTTGCCCTTTTCGCCTATAGGACGTCTATTCGCACATAAACAGGGGCAACACCCTACTCCTTGGTGTATGGTACCGAAGCAGTACTCCCAATCGAGGTAGAGATCCCGTCTCTCCGGGTCTTAAACGAAGTAAAATTGGAAGAAGCCGAATGGGTGCAGGCCAGATACGACCAGCTAAATCTCATTGATGAAAAGAGACTAAAGGCCATTTGTCATGGTCAGATGTACCAAAAGCGGATGGTGCAGGCATACAACAAAAAAGTGCGCCCAAGAGAATTCAAAGAAGGAGCTGGTGCTCAAGAAAATCCTCCCTATCTAGAAAGATTCTCGAGGAAAGTGGATGCCCAACTGGGAAGAACCGTACGTCGTAAAAAAGGCCTTCTCAGGAGAAGCCCTGATCCTAACAGAAATGGATGGAGGCGAGCTAAAAAACCCTGTAAATTTAGATGTCGTTAAGAAATACTATCTTTGAAAAAAAAGAAAAAGAAAAAAATAATGAAAAAAGAGAACAAAAATGGAGAGCTCAGGGCGAAAACCCGAAATCGGGCGGCTTGAAGCAAAGTGAGGACCCGAGTTGAAAACCCGTAAAGGGCGGCTCGGGTAAATTGAAAAATTGAATATCCGAAGAGAAGGGTATCCCCATGAACATTATGAAGAGGAGGCTTCAGGCAAAAAAAATTCTACGCCGGTCGACAGGATCATGTATCATTCATATCGAAGATAATGAGGGATTTTGTATTTCATACTTAACTTTTCTTCTTTCTCATGTGTGTCATACCTTTCTTTTTTAAGATATCCCAAGCCCTTAATTGTAATAAAACCGTGTTTTTGAGCATCCATTCCTTGCCTTCTTGTCAATTTCAGTCAGATAAGTTAACATAGGCTTATAGTGAAACAAGAGATTTCGGAGCATTACTGTGATTTAACCTTAAAAATGTAGGTGATCAAAGAAAACGATGTTAACTCCGTCTTCTAGTTCCCTACATAATGGCTGTTGATAGGGAAGGCGGAAAGCTTCAAACAACCGGATAGGATGACCAATGGCGTACGTCCTGTCTATTCAAGGAAGGCATGCGAGATAACAAGAGAGATCTCTTGGGTGAAAACCCAGAAGGGCACCCCTAAAAAACAAAAAAAATACACAAAAAAAACTCTCTCTAAAGTGAAAACCCGAAAGGGCACTTTAGAATTCCAAGTCGTAAGTGGAGAAAAAGAAAGGATGGAATGGTTGAACCTGAAAGTGAAGTGGGGTATCGACGCCCGTGAGAAAGGAGAAAGTGAACATCAAGATCAAATAAGGACCAAAACAAGCCCACCAAGATATTGACACTCATGCATCATGAATAGTCAGACATCACTAGGATTAGGAGCATGTCAATTCTTTTGTCATAGCATTTTGTTTTTATCTCAGACAAGTATCTGCAGATTCAAAGAGACATCGATGGCCATCGTGGTGTGAATCCCAAATGAGAAGACAATGTTTTTACATACAAAAGTCATATGTTTCCAAGCTCCAGAAAGAGGTTCTATATAGGAAGAATCCTCCGCTCCGAGGCTTCAGAAGCTGAAAGTTCTATATAGGAAGGACTGACAGCTCCAGGGTGAAGACTAGCAGTTCTATATAGGAAGGACTCCCAGTCGAAGGAATTCACCCATGACACACAAGATTATATAGGAAATCCTGCTGTGTCGAAAGCGAAGAGTTCTATATAGGAAGGGCTCCGAGCTTCAATGTCTTAGAGTAAAAGATTCTATATAGGAAGAATCCGTAGCTCCAAGATTCCAGACGCCAAAAGTTCTATATAGGAAGGACCGACGGCTCCAAGGTGAAGACTCACAGTTCTATATAGGAAGAACTCCCAGTCGAAGGAATTCACCTATGAAACACAAGGTTATATAGGAAACCTGTTGTGTCGAAAGCAAATAGTCTTATATAGGAAAGGCTCTGAGCTTCACTGTCTTAGAGTGAAAGGTTCTATATAGGAAGAACCTGTAGCTCTGAGATTTCAGATGCCAAAAGTTCTATATAGGAAGGACTGACAGCTCCAGGGTTTGAAGACTAGCAGTTCTATATAGGAGGAACTCCCAGTCGGAAGAATCCATCAACGGCGCAAAAGGTTTTATATAGGAGAAACCAACGTTGAAGGCGAAGAGTTCTACATAGGAATGACTCCAAGCTTTACTGTCTCGAAGTGAAAAGTTCTATATAGGAGGGACTCATAACTCGAGGCTTCAGAGCGAAGGGTTCTATATAGGAAGAGGCTGTAGCTTCAAGATCGGAAGGTGACGAAGCTCTATATAGGAAGAACTTAAGAGCCTGAAGATTCAGCTAAGGAAGAGCGGAGATGTCCAAAAGAACACGTTTTTCCAAAGCTACAAACAGGGAAGTCTGATAAAAATGAGTGCTTTATGAATCTTTGCTTTGTTTCCCATTCCATGAGAACAAGCAAAGAGGGGCAACTGTAATCACTCATTTTTATTTGTAAATTCATATTAGTGTTGCATGTATACATACTATATTATATGTTTATTATGTGCATGAGTGTTATTAGTTTATGTGTGCATGTATATTATAAACTATGTATGTATACGTATTAAATACGATGTATGTGTGTCGCGTATGCATCTATATTTAGTACGAGCGTATTTGTTTAATGTGTGTAGATGTTAAGTCAATTATGTGTATGATTATATGTACGTATGCTAGTATGTTATATTAATTAATGTTTGCATAAGTATATATGTTTGTATTATCGTATGTGTATTGTTGTTATACTATTAATATTATTATTGGGCTAATATATAAAATGAAATCCAAAAAATATTATATATTAAACCAAATAAATAAATTACAGTCCAATTACAAATCTAATCTTATTACAAGGCCCGGTTGGCCCAAACCCAAACCCTATCTGATTACAATTATTGTGTGTGCAGGTGACTACGATCCAGCCAAGGAACAAAATATTTGCCAGCCGCGTGCACTACACGTCTGGACCGTTCGGGTGCCACGCGCGCGTGCAGTCCACGCGCGGACTCTTTGTTATCCCACGCGTGCGTGAGCCCCACGTGCTCTGACCCCTCGACTGCTGAGCTCCACGTGGCACGATCTGGAGCCGTTTCACCAAATCGAGGCTTCATCTAGGCCGTTCATCCTTCAAGCCATCCCGACCGTTAGATCAGATCTGATCTAACGGCCGAGAACACATCTGGCCGAAGGCAGAACCCCCATACCACCACCATGCTGCACCATGCCGATCTTCAACCACCGCGCTCAGAACATGTCAAACACAACAAGAAAAGAAATATGTCAGTCCAGATCTGAAAAAGCAAATAATATACAACTTGTACCAAAACCAAAGACAGGCATATATATGTACGAAACAAATATTTTGTAAACAGAGAGAGAACAGAGAGTTGTAATCGAAACAAGTTGTAATCGAAAGGAGAAACAAGTTGTAATCGAACCAGTCAAGTTATAATCGAAAGAAAAAAGTCCAGTGGTAAATACTCGTTTCCCCTTTTTATTTTTTGCATGCATACACAAAAGAGGGATAAAAAAAGAGAGAGAGTTAGAGGTCTTACCGTCGCCGTCTGTGGGTCTCCCCTCACCAGTGACAAGCCTTTTCAGCTTCCCCAAGCCAGATATGGTGAACTGAAAGGTGTGGGAGACCCCTTGTAGTTTCATTTTGGGTAAAAAAAAATGGGTTTTTCGTTTCGTATTTCCTAGATCTAGGGCAGATGGAGGCTTTTCCTCTGAATCCAACCTCGGATTCGTGTAGAGGGTGAGATGAGGGTTATTTTGGTGTGTTTTTTAGGCTCACCGGCGCCGGTTAGCGGTGGCGGCGGCGGAGAATACGGCGGCCGGCCGCCAGATTCTGGGTTTCATGGGATCGAGTTGAGAGAAAACGAGAGAGAGCTATTATAAAACTGAAAAAATGAAACAAAATGAGGGAAAATTGGTTTCGGCCTAAAAAAAGGGTCTTTATAGTTATTATTATTTCGTGAAATGGGAAAATTACATAATAAATCCCCCCGCGTCTTTGATATTTTCACTTCTGTCTCGCCGCATGGTATATTTACAACTCTGGTCCCCCTTGTATTTCAAAATCTTGCAATCCAGTCCCTAAATTACACCGAATCAGTTTTTAAATGGTAAAATTACCCCTTTAACCATCCCGCGTTTTTGAATTTTTCATTTCGGGTCTGCCCCTTGGTCTAATTATAGTTTTGATCCTCTTAGGTTCTGTCTATTTTGTATTTTCGTCCTTAAATTGCATATTATTATCCTTTAATTTCAGCCACTAATGTTTATTTCTTTTCATTTCAGTCCTATTTCTATGTAAATATTCATGTTCGTATTATAATCGTATATGTTGATGTAGTCTTTTGCCTTATTATATATCCCTCGTATATGCCTTGTATTTTTATGTCTACATGTATATGTGTGTTGAGTTTATGATAGTTATGTATCTTTTTTTATCCGGTTATTCGTATTAAGCATGTTTTGTATTATAATGTTATGTATTGTATATTCTCTTGACCTTTAGGTTACGTGTTAGTGTGTCTTCTTTTTATGTATAATATATTGTTCCATATATGTTGAAATATGTTTTATTTCTAGTATGTATGTCTTCTTGAAATATATGTTCGTCTACACACGTATTTATTCATGTCTTGTTATTGTGACATATTAAATTTGTTTTTATCTACTGTTAAGCTTGTTATGTATATGTGTGTTTTAATTATGTATTTCATTTATGTTAGATTAGTATTCTGTTATGTGAATATTTACTGTTTTTAAATTATCTGCTATGTCTTATATTTTTGTCACTAAGATTGCATATGGTATATAAATTGTTAATGCGGTGCCCTTTTATCCGAGCGTAAACGGGGCCAGTATTAGGCGTAGTGATAGTGGTTGGGCGTTTATTCTCAGATAACGGGGCCCTTAAAATTTATTCGCAATTATGACCGAATTTTAAAATAATCGTCACTTTAATCCGGAAAATCCAATATTAATAAAGCGGTAATTATTAAAGTACCAATTTTGGGCGGTGTGGGGGTGCTAATCCTTCCCCATCCGTAACCGACTCCCGAACCCAATATTTTTTGAATCTCTGGTTTTATGGTGTCCGACCTACCTAAGTGGCCGGTGGCGACTCCATTTTTTTTAAATGCAGTTTTTTTTAAAACCCCACGGAATAAATATTTTATATCCAAAAGAATCACAAACACCTTTCAAACACTTCGAAATCAATCTCGTTTTTTTAGCGATAAGAAAAAATAAGACATCGCTACAGCAAACAATTGACGTTCTCGGAGAGTTTGCATTACAATTCGAAGATGTTCGGAATGTTCTTCCTTATTCTGAGAATACACCAGGATGTCATCAATGAAGACGACCACAAACTTGTCAAGATAGGGCTTGAATACATGGCTCATGAGGTCCATGAAAGCAGCTGAGCATTCGTTAACCCAAATGGAATTACAAGGAATTCAAAATGGCCATATCGAGTATGAAAGGCTGTCTTGGGTACATCTTCTTCTTTTACCCTCATTTGATAGTATCCCGATCGAAGATCGATCTTTAAGAACACCGAAGCATCCTTGAGTTGATCGAAGAGATCTTTTATCCTTGGGAGAGGATATCGATTCTTGGTACTAAGCTTGCTCAATTGTCTGTAGTCAATTCAGAGTCTCATAGTCCCGTCTTTCTTTTTCATGAACAAGAGTGGAGCACCCTAGGGAGATGATCTAGGCTGAATAAAGCCTTTGTCTTGTAGCTATTGGATTTGCTTCTTAAGTTCTTTCAATTCAATAGGTGCCATTCGATAGGGTGTGATGGACACCAGAGTTGTTCTAGGTTGAACTTCAATCCTAAACTCTACTTCTCTGGTTGGAGGGAGACCAGGGAGTTCCTTGGGAAAAACATCAACAAATTCAGGTACAATTGGCATACTAGGTAAGACGAATTCATGTTCATCTTGTAAGACCATAGCAACAAAGATTGAGGTCGGTTTTCTATCAATTAGGAGAATAGATTCCTTTCCTAAACCCCAGAGATAAAGTATCCTATTTTGGCAATCTACCCAGGCTTCATGCTTGCTTAACCAATCTAGTCCTAGAACTAGATCAAACTCACAAATTGGCAATTCATATAGATAAATAGGAAATGGTATGTTTCGAATGATTATAGAACATTCCTTGCAAAGAAAGTTAATGGATGTGATTCCCCCTATTGGGTTTGAAACTACAAGGCTTTGTTTTACAAGTTCAGGTTTCAAATTTAACTTTACAATCAAGGATGAGCATACAAATGAATGAGTGAATCCCGAGTCTATTAAAGCATAAACAGGAGTCAAATTTAGCTCAACGATACCTGCTATGACATCGGGTAATTCTTTATCCACTTTCCCCCGAATATGGTAGATTCAAGCAGGAGCCCGAGATTCTTGGTGAGTAAGGGCATTCGAATGGGGTCCCTTGTTCTTCCCTTGATTTCCATACTGAGCTTGTTTAGGTCCCTTATTTCGAATAGAAGGAGCTGAACTAGCATTTGCAGGAGTTCGATTTGGAACCTTGTTAGGATTCTGAGAACAATCCTAGATATAATGATCAGAGGCTCCACATAAGAAACATAAATTCTGTTGAGTTCTACAGTGCCCGGTGTGGTGCTTTTGACAGAACTTGCAAGTAGGATATTGAACAGCTTTACCGAAATTCCTCGTACTATCAAAAGAGATGATCGAGGCTGAAGGCTTGGTTACCAATTGAGGTCTCGGTATGTAATTGCTCTTCTGAACATGAGTGTAATTCGAGGAGTGATCTTTGGAGTGTTTAGATTTCTTTGACTGCCAGTGAGGCTTGTCAACATTTCTGGATCGTTTGTCTTTCCAGGAGTTACTAATTTTGCGTTTCTCAGAGGCCTTCATCTTTGACTCGGTTGCAATAGCCCGGTTCACCAAATTTTGGAAGTGAGTGATACCCAGGGCAGTGAATGTAGGACTTAGTTCATCATTCAGTCCATCGATAAACATTTGACATTTATCAGCATCGGTCGTGATGTATTCGACCCGTACTTGTAATACTTGCAGAAATCACTCACGTACTATTCAATGGGTCAACCACCTTGCTTGAGATACAAGAAACATTTTCGGCACTTGACCAGGTACTGTTCACTGATGTATTTCTTCTTGAATTCCTCGAAGAAGAATTTTCAGGTTACGGCTTTAGCAAGAGCAGTCAGTCTAGTGGTTTCCCACCAGCTTACAACTTTATCTGCCAACAGGGCTATGACACATTCAAGCTTGTGCTCATTAGGACAAGGTAGTTGTTTAGTCAAGATTCGAGTAGTGGCTTCTAACCAGTACTCAGCTACTTCGGGATTGGCTTCATCAGTGCCAGTGAAAATATAGGCCCGATGTTGAGCCAGCTTTTCAATCGGAGCTCTATTTGGCACAACAATAGGAGGTGAAATGGGATGGTCTTATTTCAAAGCAGTTACAAGATGATTGAACATCTCCTTCATACTCAGGAGACATTCCTGCTGCACAAGATTTATAGCAGGAGCTTCCTGTTGAGCAGCAGCTTGGGCTCGGGGTTGAGTTTGTTGTTGTGGAGGATTCTGTTCCATCCTCACACTGCCTCCTTCATTCAAGGAGCCTTTAGGACTTTCATCGTCCTGGGCGAGCCTTGTTTCAGACATTTCTAGTTTAGGTAGAACAAGAAGAGTTTAGTTTGAGCAAGGACACAAGCAACTTGAAATAGAACTCCTAGGTGGCACAATTAATCTTATATGATGCAAGAGAGCCCAGTTTAGTCCTAGAACTGACTAAAAAGCTCTGATTACCAATAAAATGTAACACCCCTACCCCGGGCTAGTAACAAACCGGCTTGGGAGCATTACCAAGCAAGGACAAGGCAATTCAATACAAGCAATATAAGAATAAACAAGAACAAGGTATGAATTGACAACTCATCCTTATTAGATGAGTTACTTAACTAAAAAGCAATCAAACATTCAATACTTAACATGCAAGCAAACTCACATTTTTATTTCAAGACATGAAGGGCATTCGAATAGACCATTAAAAATTTTGCTCTCATGCTTACATTATAGGTTACTACTTCTATGATTCATTTTGCATTTTCAATCTATGTTATCATACCTCATTCGAAAGACCTAAGGGTACAAACATGCTTCATTTCTTTTCATTGATCCTAGATGTATACATGTAATATCTCATACCTAAATTACTAACATGATTCTTTGAACATTCAATTTACATGTAACTAGTTTCCATTCAAGTCATACTCTATTCCTATCCATTTGGCAATCATCATTCTAACACAAAATTATACCTACATCAAGGTATATTCATACAAGGCATGAAGCATTCAAATGATAGGTTAAGCAGCATGGTTCATCTCATTCTACTTTCAATTCAAGCAAACACATGTATATAAACAAGGCATCCAAATGTTCTAAGGTGAACTAGATCAAACACTTGATCATTTCATATATAAATCCATATATGCACAGCAAATACCATTCCATTACATGAAATTTAAGTTCAATACATGTTTCATATTGTCATCCAAGATCATGACATAGTAGGCCCATAGAAGAACAATATATAACTGATTCAAAAATTCCAAAATGCATGATCAAGCTAAACTCTATACAATCTAGTGCCACCAATCTAAGAGATATACAAAACAAGTATGAAACCATACTTAGACAATGCTTGTGTGACTTGCTTTGAGCTTAAGGTAACAGGCTTCAAAATCAAGCTACGAACAAATCCTTTATCCTGTAGGTTAAGAAGAATAAAAACGAGAGTGATAAGTACAAGAATGTACTTAGTGAGGTAGCAACTAGTTCAAACCATTTGTTATATCAAGTTATGTGTCAATTTATCAAGAATGAACCTAGCTAAGGATTTCAAGCATTAGAGTAATCCTAGCTAAGGATTATAGCATTCGGCTAGTATAGGATACAGGAAACAAGAAATCATACTTCATGTTTTCATATCAAGAATCAAGCACATCATGCTTACAAAACAAGTAATCAAGTAAGTCATGCTTACATGACAAGTAACATACAATTCATGGCTTTCATGTCAAGTAACATACTATTCATAGCTTTCATGTCAAGTAACATTCATGATATAACTTTCAAGATAAGTCACATGTGTTTTAAGATTGTTATTACATTTGTTATCAATTAAACAATGCCCTTGGTACTTAGTTTGTATAGGTAATCGAGTCTCCAACCAACTGTCGCCACAAGATGCACCGTAGTGCTGGTCAACCCTCCTACTGTCGCCAAAGACCACATACGTACCCTCCGTCTGGTGCCAAATTGGGGCCTTAGCCCTGGACTGTAGTCCACCCTGACACAATGAGCTCTAGACTCTAAGGCATGCCCTTCTACCTAGTCCAACTAGCTACCAAGGTTGTTCGATTTAGCATTTATACAAGCTGATCAACTTCAAGATTCATGTCAAGCAAGTTTATTTCATACTAGGCCCTTAGGCCAATTGAGCCATAGCTCACATATCATGTAATTCTCATGTTTCATTTCATCAAGATGAGATAATATCTCAAGCAAATTCTTTAGCATTCAATCACATGCAACATGACATATACAAGCACCAATGTTACCAATTAAACATGCTTAGCATTCGAATAAAACATGTATTCAAGATGTGATCAAATTTCATGCATTACTAGTTATTCTTCCCTTATTAATTCAAGTCCATATTAGGTTCATTTAAGCATTAGAAGGATGTAACAGGGATGCATTGGTTAGGACCTAGTCCTCACCCTAGAGATAACTACACTCACAATACTCCAAGCTTAGCTAGTCTTGGATCCACACTCCTTTGTTCTTGGCTTTAGGATGTTCCACTCTTTCCTCATCCACCAAGTTCACCCCTGGTTCTATCACATTACACAAGTATATACATGTCAAAACAAGTTCATAAAATCATCCAATCAAGACAATGTTACTAGTACACAACATACACCAATCTGGCAGCATGTTCATATATTTTCTTCACTACACATAACTACACTTGACTATACACCAATTCATGTAAAACAAGACAGTAACCAATGTCCCAAACTGTTTACAAAACAGTTTACAAAACTGTCCCAAAACAGTGTATAATTACCTAAATTGTTGTTACTAGGCAGCATGTAGTCTGTTCACTTAAACATGCATAACTTTCATTCCGTACGTCGGAATTTCAATTGGTTTACACTATTAGAAAGCTAACTTAACTTTATTTCTAACCATATAGGCCTTGCATTTTAATTCTTTTCCAATTAATACAGTTTTTAACTTAAAGACAGGGTAATTTGTTACACTGGACAGTTTGCACTGTCCCTAGTGTTTCTTCTCTACAATTCATTCTACAATCTAGAATTAAGTTCTGTTTTCTCCTAATGAATTTAGAAATATCAAGGTGATGTTCATAAAAATTTCAGCATTAAATTATTTTTATACAATTTATAGTGATTTTTCAAAGTTACTGCCCAGAACAGAGTATTCTGGGTAGATTACACTAGGTTGAGTTTCTAGTTTCACCTAGCAATGTGCTTAAAACAGGGCATTATCATGTTAAATTCAATTTGATCAACATTATACATCCAATTCATCATTTTAGCATTCCATTACCTAGTTTTAACTAATCCAATTATGTGCATTCATTTTCCAGCAACTTATTTACTCAAATCAATCCTCAATTCATCTACCAACATGATCAAAACATGGCTTTACATTCAATTTGCATGCTTAAACATTTTCACTATCAAAACAGTCCCAATTCAACACTATTTTTAACCATATACACTGTCTTTATCAAATTGGCTACTAGCATTCACAATTTCAAGTTCAATTAGAAGCTAACATGTAAGAGTCAACTAGGCAACAACAATCATCCTAATCAATCTAGGCAACAAGAACATCATCATTTCAAGTTTCAAACAAACTATAACATGTAAGAGTCAAGCATTATACCTTCTCCAAGCTAAATTTGATCAAGGCTAAATCAAAAAGCATGAATTGAAGGTGATCTTATGAAGCTTTCTTCTCTCCATTTTCTCTCTCAACAATTGGCTATGGAGTTTTTGGATGGGGGAAGATGACAAAACTTTTGTTCGAGCTTAAGGTATGAAACCATACTTAGACAATGCTTGTGTGACTTGCTTCGAGCTCAAGGTAACAGGCTTCAGAATCAAGCTACGAACAAATCCTTCATCCTATTTGTTGGGAAGAATGAGAACAAGAGTGATAAGTACAAAAATGTACTTAGTGAGGTAGTAACTAGTTCTATCCATTTGTTATATCAAGTTATGTGTCAATTGAACAAGAATGAACCTAGCTAAGGATTTCAAGCATTAGAGTGATCATAGCTAAGGATTATAGCATTCGGCTAGTATAGAATACAAGAAACAAGAAATCATACTTCATGTTTTCATATCAAGAATCAAGCACATCATGCTTACAAAACAAGTAATCAAGTAAGTCATGCTTACATGACAAGTGACATACAATTCATGGCTTTCATGTCAAGTAACATACTATTCATAGCTTTCATGTCAAGTAACATTCATGATATAACTTTCAAGACAAGTCACACTTGTTTTAGGATTGTTATTACATTTGTTGTCAATTAAACAACCTCCTTGGTACTTAGTTTGTATAGGTAATCAAGTCTCCAACCAACTGTCGCCATAAGATGCACCGTAGTGCTGGTCAACCCTCCTACTATCGCCAAAGACCACATACGTACCCTCCGTCTATCACCAAATAGGGGCCTTAGCCCTGGACCGTAGTCCACCCTGACACAATGAGCTCTAGACTCTAAGGTATGCCCTTCTACCTAATCCAACTAGCTACCAGGGTTGTTCGATTTACCATTTATACAAGCTTATCAAGTTCAAGATTCTTGTCAAGCAAGTTCATTTCATACTAGGCCCTTAGGCCAATTGAGCCATAGCTCACATATCATGTAATTCTCATGTTTCATTTCATTAAGATGAGATAATATCTCAAGCAAGTTCTTTAGCATTCGATCACATGCAACATGACACATACAAGCACCAATGTTACCACTTAAACATGCTTAGCATTTGAATAAAACATGTATTCAAGATGTGATCAAATTTCATGCATTACTAGTAATTCTTCCCTTATTATGTGAAGTACATATTAGGTTTATTTAAGCATTACAAGAATGTAAACAAGCATGCATTGGTTAGGACCTAGTCCTAACCCTAGAGATAACTACACTCACAATACTCCAAGCTTAGCTAGTCTTGGATCCACACTCCTTTGTTCTTGGATTTAGGATGTTCCACTCTTTACTCATCCACCAAGTTCACCCCTGGTTCTATCACATTACACAAACACATTTATGTTAAAACAAGATCATATGATCATTCAATCAAGGCAATGTTACAAGCACACAACATATACAAATCTGGCAGCATGTTCATACACATTCTTTATACACTTAACTACACTTATCTATACTTTAATTCATGTAAAATAGGGCAGAAATCAATGCCCCAAAACTGTTTACAAAACAGTTTCCAAAACTGTCCCAAAATAGTGTACAATTACCTAAACTGTTGTCACTAGGTAGCATGTAGTCTATTCACTTAAACATGCATAACTTTCATTCTGTACGTCAGAATTTCAATTAGTTTACAGTGTTGGAAAGATAACTTAACTGTATTTCTAACCATATAGGCCTTGCATTTTAACTCTTTGCTAATTAATACAGTTTTAACTTAAAGACAGGGTAATTTGTTACATTGAACAATTTGCACTGTCCCTAGTGTTTCTTCTCTACAATTCATTCTACAATCCAGAATTCATTTCTGTTTTCTCCTAATGATTTTAGACATATCAAGGTGTTTTCCATAAAAAATTCAGCCTTAAATTTCTTTTATACAATTTATAGTGATTTTTCAAATTTACTTCCCAGAACAGAGCATTCTAGGCAGATTACACTAGGTTGAGTTTCTAGCTTCATAACTCATCTAAACATGATTCTAACATGGCAATTTAACTTATTTTCATGTTCTTACATGTCTAGGTCAGTCTAATTCACCTAACCATGTGCTTAAAACAAGGCATTATCATGTTAAATTCAATTTGATCTACTTGATCAACATTATTCTTGTAATTCACCATTTGAGCAGTCCATTGCCTAGTTTAACTAATCCAATTAGGTGCATTCATTTTCCAACAACTTATTTACTCAAATCAATCCTCAATTCATCTACTAGCATGATCAAAACAGGGTTTTACATTCAATTAGTATGCTTCAACATTTTCACTAGTAAAATAGTCCCAATTCAACAATGTTTTCAACCATATACATTGTCTTTATCAAATTAGCTACTAACATTCACAATTTCAAGTTCAATTAGAAGCTAACATGATCCTAACATACATAAAAATCATACTAATCAATCTAGGTAACAAGAACATCATCAATTCAAGATTCAACCATTCTATAACATGTAAGAGTCAAGCATTATACCTTCTCTAAGCTAAATTTGATCAAGGCTAAATCCAAAAGCATGAATTTGGAGGTGATCTATGAAGCTTTTATTTACCCTTTCTCTCTCAAGCATTTTCGGCCATGGAGGATAATGGGAGGAAGATGACAATATTTTTGTTATTCTTTCCCCATGCATGCTGTGAGTCATCCTCTCAAATTGGCACATGTCTCATCAAATGAGAACATGTGTCAAGGCCTTTAATTCTAATGAAATTTACATGCAATCCCTATAGCTTTGCATGCTCATACTTCCATCCTTCTATTTAAGCCTTCTAGTTTTAATTTAAATTCAATTTGGTTCTAATTTCACTTATTTGATCTTAAGGATGGCTAATGGTCTTTCTTCTTTAATTTGATTAACACATACATTCAATTAGCCAATAGCTTAGATTGTGGTAACTTTCCTAGGCCAATTTTAGGGTGTTACATGATGTGCTAGCTTAAATGATGTAATGAACACTTGAAATGTTGAGCTATGGCTCTATTGGCCTAAGGGCTTAATGCATGTATAAACTTACCATGCAATACTCGAAATGACTCTTGGAAAAAAATAATGCTTGACATGAACTTGTACACTTGAATGATACATGATCTTGAACTTGAAAAGCTTAAAATCCTTAAATAAATGAACAAACAACCTTGGTTTCTAGTTGAATAGGTAGAAGGGCATGCCTTAGAGTCTAGAGCTCTTTGTGTTAGGGTGGACTACGGTCTAGGGCTAAGGCCCCTAATTGGTGATAGACGGAGGGTACTGATGTTGTATTTGGCGACAGTAGAAGGGTTGACCAGTACTATGGTACATCTTGTGGCGACAGTTGGTTGGAGACTCGATTACCTAGACAAACTATGAACCAAGGATTATGATAAAAGATAATAAATGAGCTAATAAGTATGAATTGCTTGATTACTTGTCTTGCAAGCATGATTTGCTTGATTACTTGTCATGTAAGCATGATTTGCTTGATTACTTGTCATGTAAGCATGATTTGCTTGATTTCTTGTTATGTAAGCATGAATTATGATCATTGTCTCTTGCTTCTTATGCTAATTGAATGCTTGCAATCTTTAGCTAGGATCATTCTTGTCTAATTAACACTTAACTTGATATAACAATTGGTTAGAACTAGTTACTACCTCACTAAGTACATTCTTGTACTTATCACTCTTGTTTTCATTCTTCCCAACCACAGGATAAATGATTCGATTGTTGCTTGATCTTGAAGCCTGATTTCTTGAGCTCGAAGCAAGACACAAGAATAGCTAAAGTATGGTTCATACTTGTTTTGTATTTCTCCTAGTTGGTGGCACCTAGACACATATATGTAGCTAGAACAAGACCATGCATCTTGTTTGTTTTGGGAGGATTGTATATATGCATGAACATGGCTACTTGATGTTTTGAATACTTGTATATATGTGTTCTTAAATGGGCCTACTATGTTATGAACTTGGTTGACAATGTCAAACAAGTTTGTATTGAACTCAAATTATATGTAATGTAATAGTAGTTGCTGCGCATATATGAATATGTATATGGAATGTTCAAGTGATTGATCTAGCTTATATTGCCATTCGAATACCTTGTGGAATGACATAGTCTTGTGTGAATATACCATGATGTGGTGTTGTTGTGTGTTTGTATGGTGAATGCCGAATGGTATAGTTGTTTGGAAACAAGTTACATGCAATTGTATGTTCAAATAATCATGTTTAGTAAATTTAGGCATGAGATGTTATATGTATCAATCTAAGGAACAATGAAATGAAATAGAAGCATGTTTGCTCACTTAGGCTATTCGAATGATGGTTGTATGATGATGTTAATTGAATTGTTTGGTAACCTATAATGTCTTGTAAACAAATCATAAGAATGCTTACTTGTTAAGTTATGAATGCTTGGTTGCTTGCTAGTTAAGTAACTCATCTAATAGGGATGAGTTAATCTATTCTTGCCTTGTTCTTGCTTGGTAACGCTCCCGAGCCGGTTTGCTACTAACCTGGGGTAGGGGGTGTTACAGTATTATTAGGTTACGATAAAAAATTAAGAAAGTTTATAAGTTAAATAAATGAATCATGGAAATGACTTGCTTAATAAGAAAAATGTATCTTTCAAATATTGAGTGTCCTTTTGGGTGAATAGATACGCTTTGATAATGTGCCTACACACTTGTGATTGGTTTGAGTGCTTAAATGGTTATGAATTGTTCAAATATCCATGAATATATGATTATGCTTATTTCAAATACCTTAACATTTATATGTTTAGTGCCTTATATGATAAGTAAATCGCATATTGAAATGGTAAGTTTGATATCCTCTATGATAAGAAAATCCATGCCTATGCCATGTCGTGTTAAATAACTTAAGTGGCAAGAAATACATGCTTATGTGAGGTTATGTGTAAGAAATTAGTGAAATATGAGCTGATCTAATATATCACTTGATAACTTGAGGAATAAGCAATAGTTGCAAGTAGGCTATCTATGTATATATAATTGAATTAAGAAAGGTTACCATATTTGAATCCTTGTAGTTAAAAGGACTTGTATTCGATCAAGTGTGTTATTTGAATGGTTTTGATATGCTTAATAATAATGCCATATTCGAACTTTATGAATATATGTGTTGTAATTGATCAAGCTTGATACTTACCTAGATTCGATGGTTTTAAAGAAAGGATAAAGTATAACTAAGAGTTTTTGATTCATGTTTTTAGTTAGTTGAGCTACCTCACTAAGCAATTGCTTATTCTATTCCTTCATTACATTTCAGGGTAAATGTGCCTTCGAATTTCTCCTGAGCTTGGACGTGATCACAATGATCTAGGTATGATTTGAATTAATATCTTTAAAACTCATAGATGGTGGCACATAGTTGTTAAGTTTGCATAGTGCATTTAGATCCCATTTTAGCTATATATGTGTATAAGTTTTATAAGTATTCAAAGCTTTGTAATGGGCCTTTAATTATTTCATAGTTGCTTACCTTATGAGTTATAATAGTTAGTATGATTGTATGGTTGTTTAAATATCTATAAATGACTTAAGTTGATAAATCACCTTAATGTCATGCGTTTATGTGGACTGATACATATATCTTTTATCATGTGTTAAACCCTACAAAGATAGTGTAGTTCGTATGACTAGATTGATGGTTAAAATAAGCATTTGGTAGTATGTTAATGACTACGTATATGGTATTGCTATGTGAAAGTTGTATGTAGCTAGATATGATTGGCTTATGCTTTGAAATAACTTTGATCTTAGTATTCGAACGAAACTATCGCCTTTTTGTAAATAGTCTATTATGACTCATGGTTGCTTGTTGGTTAAGCCATGTTGATATGATAATTGAATGATTGATTGTTGTTTAAGCTAAGTTAGACTTGCTATTCGAATACTTGTTGCTACGGTTAAATGTTTGGTTGAGATATGTGATGCCTGATGATAATCTTGGATATTAAGTTTGATTTTAAACAATACAACTTGTAAGCTTAAAGATCACTAAACAATAGTATGCTATTCACTTGAATGATCTTAAATATTGATCGTTATGTCTTTAAAATGGTTAAAGGTATACAAGTTTGTAACCGATCTGGAATTAATAATGTATATGAAAGATAGTCCTCTTATGTGATAGTAGAAATAATGCAATAAACTTTGTGATCTGAAGTACATAGAATATAAGAGCATGCTACGAACTAGTGATTGAAACGTGTTGCTTAATGTATGATTATTTGATGGTACATGAATTGAGGTTGAAGTTAGAACTTTGAAAAATTTAAAAAGGTTTTAAATTGCTCTGTCTTTTGAAGACATGTTTAGCTGATTGTACTAAGTTATCAAGAATGTTTGTATGTTTATTTGGTAACACGTCCTAAGTCGGTTTATTTCCTAGACCGGGTAGTGGATGTTATGTTATATCCCAAAAATCGGCCTAGTCGGAATTAGGCTCCGGTGAACAGAAATTTTGTATCGGATATGCCCGAATGTGTAATTTCTTAATCCCTGTTTTCAATTTTCTAATCAATGAAAGTTGTGGGGCATTAAATTGATCTATGGACCTCCTTGTAAGAAATTCAAAGCTGAAATGCTAAAAATAAGTCAAGCATATCGATACGGTAAGACCACTATCGATACGGTCTAACAGCTATAACTAACTTACATATTTTAGCCTAGGCGTATCGATACGACCCTCTGACCAAAATTGTTTTAAGGCCCAAATTGAAGGAAATGGAGAGTAAGGTGCTTAGTCACCTCCCTGCTTGCCCTTTCAATGTGAAATCCATCAGATTGAATGATGGATGGTTATCAATTGCCTTAAAAATGATAAAAAGGCATGAAATGATAGAAACATTTGTTTAATCTTTCCTTGGTTGGAAGGAAAGCTCCTTATTGGCCCATGAAAAGGTGGGAGGATGATTAAGGGATTGTAAAGGGTTTTGAACTTAGAAACAAAGTTTCTTTCCTCACTTTTGAATCTCTCGTAAACCAAGACCCACAATTGTCTTCAAACAAGCAAGAACCACCATTGCTATCTTCAACCTAAACTCAAGCACACACCTCCAACTTTGAACCTTCTAAGCTCAAGCTTCCTACGATTTGAAAACTCCATTGCATAGCCATCAGTTGGGTAAAGAGGAACTCTCATTCAATTGTTGAGTCCCATGGGAGATTGGAGTTTAATTTCGAAATGAAATTCTAATTCTAATCTTTGAATAAGTACCATATCGTTATATTGCTTATAACAATTCCTTGTGTTTCTTCCTAGTTCAAGAGTTGGAGGAAATCATTCCTTCATCCTCAACCAAAGCTAGGATCAAAGGGATCGAAATTCAGGAACCCTAAAAGATTCCGTATATTAGGTGAGTGTAGTTATGTCAAGGGATAGGCAAAGAGCCATCCCGTTGCATTGGTTTTTCTTTGTGATTACATTTGTATTTGTTAAAGGGCTCAAGTAGAGCAAGCATATGTGTGGATGCTATTGGTAACCATGGTAAGTCCTTATATTGCTTTGATATGTTTAGGGGTATATGTGTGATATTTGACATGTTATTATTTTAGTATGACATGCTATCCGATATGGTATGAATATACTAAGATACGTGGAGCTAAGGTTCAATTCCGTTTTCGTTATGTTATGGTCTAAGGGCATTAAAGGTAAGAATTATAATGATATGTGAACTTGGACATTTGTGAACATTGGATACAATAGGCATGCCATAGGGTTTTTCGACCTCACCAAGTAAGGGATTGGACTACGATCCGAGGCTACAACCTATATGTGTTGAAATAAGGATGGATTGTGTAAGGTACTATTCGGAGCTACGACTCAAGCTACGACCTATTTTCGATATGTGTGGTGTAAAGGGGAATCTGCGTATCCATTGGTTACCATGCCCAAGGGAAAATGATATGTTTATATGATTGTTGTCATTGTTTTTTCACTTGATTTCATTTACATTTTGTTGTATATCCTTATCACCTTCTTTTTATTACTTTTTGTATCAATTTTGTTATCATAATTAGTGTTATTGTTTTTTTTGTTTATGTTAGTGTTGTATAATTAATATTGTTAATAGTTAGTATAGAGTATAGAATTATAAAAGATAACCCGCTTGTATTGCAAGAGTCCATTACATAGAATTAGGGTCTAACAAAATTAGTTACAAGTCCACTTGTTTTTTTATTCGGTTCATTATAAAAATTAAATAAAAGGTCCATTACATTTAACTTATAGTCCATAGTCCATTACCAAATATAGTCTATACATAGTTGTATACAACAAAGGCCTGCTTGGCCCAATTTAAAAAAATACCCTAATGTCGTTCTTCTTATTTTGCGTAGCCGAAGGGGGACTGTTGGATCAGTTTTTGATCCAACGGCGCAAGGTCATGCCAGGTGGAGAAGCCCAAACATCTCTTATCCTAGTCGTTAGATCAATGAGTGATCTAACGGCCTAGATTGGTCAACAATAGAGTACACGGATCGCCCGTCGCGTGTGGTAGTCACGCGCCTGACTTTCCAGTCTCCATCAAACGCTTCGTCTTCTCCGACGCTTCACTCGCTCCAATTTTCTCACACCGGCATAGTTGAAGTTCATTTCCGATAAGCAAAAACATGCAAAAGAAGGAAAAAAGGGATTAAATTATTAAAATAGAGCATGGATAGCCAAAACAAATCCCTAATTTGAAGACAAAGCTAGAATCAAGCTCCATATCTGATATGGACGGAGAGCAAAAGGCAACCAGCTTTAATTCAGAGCCAAGATCAAAGCAAAGTCAAAAAAGGCAGGCCTCTAAAATGAAGCCATTGGGTTTAATCCGAATAAAATCAGAGCAAGAATAGAAGCACCATAGATGATTTTTAAGGATTCAAGCTTGAAATTCAAGCAAGAGTGTAACTATATAAAGCACTTTAATTCATTGTAACATAGAACAATTTACACAACAATCGATACAGAATACACATACGATTCTCAAAGTATATAATAGCATTCAGATTTCAGAGTTGTAGCAAGCAAGTGTAATCAAGCGTTTTTTGAAGAATAAAAGAAGAATTTCTAGTAATTTCTTCTCTTTTACTTGAAATTTTAAAAAAAGAAAGGGGTTGAGTTTTTTACCTTTTGAGCGCCGCCATGCATGTCGATTTCGGTGTGGTTCCGATGAATGACAATGATTCGGGGCTCACTGGAATCTGGAAAATCAAAGGAATGGAGGCTTTCGTTTCTGGAATTTGGTTTTTAAAGGGAGAAACCATTTTTAAAAGGGATTTAGAGATTAAAAGGCATTTATTTTGTGGGTTTTTTCGCCTCCGACAACGGCGGTCGACGCTGGTAGAAGGCGGCCGGCATGACAGAATTGAGCCGTGTTCTTTAAACCCATGAAGAACATGATGAACACTTCAGAGAATTTAAGAAATAAGTGTTTGATCGGTTTTGAGGGAAAGATAAAAATGTTTTTTTTTGTTTCTGATAAAGGCCTTAAATAGTGACCCGCGACCCGACCTATACTCGGCTTACAACCCGCGCCCTTCTTTTCTGGACCTTGTATCGTGGCACCCTAGTTTCAATTCTTCTAATTTAGTCATTTTTTTCTCTGAAATTGAGCACCAGACTTTTAATTGCATTCGAATCAGCCTTCATATTTTGAATTCCTTTCAATTATGTCCCAAACCAAAATTAACTTTTAAAAAATAATTATCCCTTTCTTCATTTAAAAGTTAGTTTTTAGTTTTTTAAAGCAATTTAATTTCTTCTTTGTTTTCTTTTATGTAAATATGTGCATGCTAAAACCTTAGGACCATGTTCTTTCAAAGCTTAGAATAGAGACATGTGTGCAATAAGATTTCCTTCATAGTTTTAATAAAATACACTTAATTTTATGAAAACCTACATAGATAAAATGAATGTAGAGATTCTAGGGTTTGATCACCGCCTAAGGGATTAATTAAAAAACTTTAACCTACTTAATAATCTCTGTTGTTTTGCTAAAAAGTGAAAATTAATTAATGTGGTGCCTTATCAAACAAAAACGACGGGTTAGCGCTAGGAGTATTGGCAGTGATTGGACTTTATTTTCCGGGCGATAAGGCCGTTAAAATAGATTTATATTCGTTAAACAGACAAATAAATTGAAACTCTTGTGAACTTGCAAATTCCATTTTTTAAAATACTTTTTAAAATCAATTAGGTACCAATTTTTGGGTGTTGTAGGGGTGCTAACCCTTCCCCGCACGTAACTGACCCCCGAACCTATTTTCTCTTATTTTCGTAGACCAAAAATGTTATTTTAATAAATAAAATGTTTTATTAAAATAACCATTGTTTTAAAAGTGATCCAATCACACTTTTTTCAAAAAGATTGGCGGTGACTCTATGTTTTTCTTAAGTTTTCCAAACAACGTCGAAGCTCTCATAAGAAGGATGTTGCAACAACTTGGTGACTCCACTGGGGAAATTTTGTTTTTAAATAAAAACAAAAGAGGGTCAGGCCACAAATTGGTTTTAAAATGTTTTTCTTTAAAAAGAATGGAATTTGCAAGTTCACAAGATTTTCAATTTATTCGTCCGTTTAATGAATATAATTCTATTTTACGCATTCCAAAATTGTTCAAAAGCTCTATTCCCGAGCTGTTCCCGTTCGTTTAATTGAAGGGAAAATGCTTTGCTCATGTAAGAATACTGATTCTTCGTATGAGCCTAGCATGTACCTTCGGGACTCATACGCCTCATGTCTTCGTAAGGATACTGATCCTTCGAGAAGACATAGGAAGTGAGTTCCCCTGAGTTGAACTTGGTTCGTTTGAAGCCTATAATGCGCGAGGACCAAGGGTCTTGCTACCCTTAGTAGGGGACAGTAAGGACAGCTCGGGTACCTTTTTAGAACCTAACCAAGTTTGAGAATCTAGAGCCTACCCCATTAGAGCCATATGGAAAACTTAGGATCTTTTTAGTTTGGTCAAAATCATTTCACAAAGATAATCCGTGCAGACATGTCCTGGAGTGTTGGAATGCCTGCCCAGAGTTATTTATACAAAGAAATTATTTTAGAACCCTTTTTTTTCCTATCTAATATTTTCTTTTGTTGTTTTGAATGTCAAATCATGTATCATCATTCCATTTCAAGAAGGGTTTTGACATTCAATAAAGCTGTTTCTAAAAGTAGATATTTCATTGAACCAATGTTCTTTTGTTTGCATTCATGCATTTTCATCATTCTTCTGTTTGTTTGGTTGTTTTCTTCTTTGTTTCGCATTGCATTCCATGCATTCATAACATGATAAGAATCTAACTTAAATAAAAAATATCATAGAAATTCAAAATAGCAAAAACAACTCAAAAATATGGAACTCGGTCCCAAGTCAAAGCGATGGAAGACAAAGTGGCATCCTTGGAAACCAACCACAAAAGCACCCAGGATCTGCTAGATAGGATAGAAACTGACTTGAAGCAACAGATTGAGTTAGCTCAGCAAAAAAAGGTTAGTTCAATCGCAGCCATGCTGGGGTTCAAGGATCCAGATGCATTAGAAGCTGGTGGAGAAACTAATGCACTACTAAAATTTTAGAGGATGGCCATCGTCCATCCAGGTATACAAAAGGAAACTCCTTCTCCCAAAGTCAAGATTTCACCTCACTTTGTTGAGTCTTCGACCCGAAATGAAATGAAGATTAATTTTGAAGAGATCCATAATCATGAGGTGTCTGACCTTGATGAGATTGCCGATAAGGTTAAAGCTAAGAAGAAATGGGAAGACTGATATGAGAAGTTGGAAGGAATGATCAAGTCTTTTCAGGAAAGAAATATACACGGTGGCACAATGCCAAAGACTTGAGCTTCGTGACAGACTTGGTGGTACCTCCGAAATTTAAGATCCTAGATTTTGAGAAATACAATGGAACCACATGTCCTTTAGCACGTCTAGCTATGTACTATAGGAAGATGTCGATGTATCTGGATAATGAGAAGTTGCTCATTCATTGCTTCCATGACAGTTTAGTAGGGCCAGCTGCACGCTAGTATATGCAGTTAAGTCTGGTCAACATCAAATCATGGAAGGATTTATCTAGGGCTTTCAGTGAGCAATACAAACATGTCTCAGGCATAGTTCCAACCCAATTCATCTTGCAAGGGATGGAGCAAAAGCATCATGAGAGTTTCCATCAATACGCACAAAGGTGGAGGGATGTAGCTACTTAGGTTCAGCCACCATTGCTAGAGAATGAGATTACTTCGATGTTTGTAGTGACTTTGAAGGGCTCTTTCTATGATCACATGTTAAATCATGCAACTAAAAGCTTTGCAGACATGTTGATGAACGGTGAATTAATTTTGGCAGCTGTGAAAAGTGGAAAGTTAGACGGAGGAAAAACGAAGAAGCCCTACAAGAAAAGGGAAAGTGAAGTAAACACTACCAATGCCTACAATCCTAATTTTTTTAAAGGCATGGTTTTCAATAAACTTGGCGTTTCAGCTCCAGCCCCTGTTGCAGCAAGTTCTCCAAAGGAAGAACGAAAATATCAAGAGAATTCAAAGCCGTATTTCCCTCATATTCCAATGACGTATGCAGAGTTGTTTTGCTGAACTGGTCAAATCCCAAATGGTGCTACCAAGACATGTCCCTCCTTTCTCACCCCCATACTCGTCATGGTATGATGAGAAGGCATAGTGCAAATACCATGCAGGAATTAGGGGGCATACCATTGAGAATTGTACCACGTTTAAAAGAGTGGTGGATGATTTAAGAAAGTCAGGCATGCTGTCATTCGACACGTCTGAATAGAAAAGGGAATCCTTTGCCAAGCCATCAAAAGGCAAGAGTGAATGTAGTTATAGAGGGGGAAGACAAGATGATTAAGGAATATGTTGCTGAGGTCAAAGCACCCATGAAGTGGGTATGGGCCCAAATGGTGGCAGCTGGGATGTTGGAAGGAGAAGCCTAGAAGCTGAAGGGTGAAGGCGAGTTGTATTGCGAGTATCATAAGGTAGGAGGACATGGGATTGAGGGTTGCTTAGAGTTTAAGCAATTGATTCAAAATAAAATGAATGAAAAAGAATTAGAGTTCTTTGAGAAAGAAAACAAGGAGTGTATGTTGGACGTTTGTGCATTAGAGGAGTCATCCTCTAAGATAGATTATTCTGGAATGAAGCCTTTGGTTATTAAAACTAAGGTAAAAGTTAGTGAACCTGCAAGAGGTGTAACCCCGTGTCTTATAATCAAGGCACCAACCCCATTTCCATACAAGGACAGTAAGTAGGTCCCATGGAAATACGCTTGCATGGAGTCAACCCCAGAAGAATCACTTGTTGAAGAAAAGGTAAAAGAGGAGTCGGTTAATGAAGTGAGTCATTTTATGAGGAGTGGAAGGCTTTATTCCCAGCCGATAGTAGAAGATAGAGATGCAACATAAAGAAAGGTAGCTACAGAAGAGCCTGAGAAAGAACATGATAAAGATTTCTTCAAGGAAAAGCCGCTAGTATACCATGAGCCGGTGAAGGAGTCAGAGGCTCAAGAATTCCTGAAGATTCTTAAGCACAGTGAATACGTCAAGGTGGAGTAACTCCACAAACTCCCGGCTTGAATCTCTATGTTATCTTTGTTATTAAGTTCTGAGGGCCACCATGAAGCCTTGTTGAAGATTCTGAATCGAACGTTCGTACCAAAGGAGATCACAACTGGCAAGATGGATATCTTGGTTGGCAATATTGCTGTTAACAACTTTATCTCATTTAATGATGAGGAAATACTAGAGGAAGGAAGAGGATCGTGCAAAGCTCTACATATCTCCACAAGATGCAAGGGATATTTGCTACCGGGCGTCCTTATCGATAATGGGTCAGCTCTGAATGTTCTGCCATTAGCAACAGTGAAGAAGCTGCCTATAGATAGTTCTCATATGAGAGCATATCAAAATACAATAAGAGCATTTGACAGAATGCAGAAAGATGTGTTGGGAAAAATTGAAGTGCCCTTGCAAATTGGACCATCTACCTTTGACGTAGAATTTGTGGTTGTGGATATTAGGCCCAGTTACAACTGCTTGCTTGGGCATCCATGGATCCACACAGCAGGAGTGGTCCCATCTACCTAACATTAGAGTTTAAATTTATGATTGATGGCCAATTGATAACTGCATGTGTAGAGGAGGAAATCATTGCATCAGTAACTATTGATGCACCCTTTATCGAGATTGATGAAGGTGCGCTCGAGTGTCACTTTAGGACATTAGAGTTAGTCAATGTGACCTTTGTTACCGAAGGGAGTAAGGTGTTGTAGCCACAATTATCCAGCTGTGCAAAGATGCAAGTTAAACAAACTCTTGGAAAAGGAGCTGAGGTTGGAAAAGGATTTGGGAAATGACACCGAGGGAGGCTGTACCTGTGGTAATGGCTTGGGGTTCAAACCCAACAATTGACAGAGGAAGACAGAAATAAGGAAGCACCAAGAGAGAAGAAGGGCAAGATTGAAAGAGGAGGAAATTGAGTGGGAGCCAATGATATTTCCGCCTTTGAGCCATAACTTTAGATCTAGAGGCCTATTGGACCCAAATGCCCGAGTTGATGAGGAGGAGAAAGGAAAGAATGATCTGTGTGAAGCATTCGAGAAGTTGAGCATCAACTCTGTGACAAACAAGGAAGGAGAGAACAAATACTTGTCCAAGATTCGCCCCTACTTTGAACATGACAACTGGACTGCTGAAGAAATTCATGTAGTCTTTAAAACATTTTTAGAGTAATTCTCAAAACCAACCCCTTCGCTCTAGGCCCGCAGGCAATAGGGGATCTTATGTAAAGGGCTTATGTCCAACTTATAATTTGAATTCAATAAAAGATGCATTTTCTTAAATAAATCTTGTGTGGTAAACACTTTTTGCAAATAAGAAACCAAATGAAAAACCATAAAATGTGAAAACTAAAAAAAAACATTTCATTCATTCATCCATTTATTCCTTTTGTATATATCCTTTGCCTATTCATTTTCAGGTCTTTAGATATGAGTGACCTAAATGAATCCGAGTCTGACTTCGAGGTTGATTTTGAATTACCCTAATGCTTAGAAGAAGTTGGGAATATTGATGACGAAGAAGAATATGACTTTCTCATAATGGTAGAGGGGGATGAAAACATATTATACCTTACAAAGAGGAGCTAGAAATACTGAATCTTGGCACTGGAGAAGAGAATCGAGAGGTAAAAATTGGTACCACCATCACAGCCAAGTCCTGACAAAGTCTGATTGAGCTTCTAAAAGAATTTAGGGATATTTTCGCCTGGTCGTATCAAGACATGCCCGGCATCGACACCGACATCATCATGCATCGGCTTCCTATAAAGGTATTATGTAAGCCTGTAAAGGAAAAGCTTAGAAGGATGAAAACTAAGGCACTTCTAAAGATCAGAGATGAGGAGAAGAAGCAATATGACGCATGATTCCTTGCAGTAGCCAAGTATCCTGAATAGGTGGCTAATATTGTCCCAGTACCAAAGAACGATGGAAAAGTACGTATGTGCGTCGACTATAGGGATCTCAATAGGGCAAGCCCCAAAGATAATTTCCTGCTCCCATACATTGACACTTTAGTTGATAATACATCTGGTTATTCCTTATTCTATTTCATGGATGGATTTTCTGGGTATAACCAGATCAAGATGTGCCTAGAAGATATGGAAAAGACAACCTTTGTGACACTTTGGGGAACTTTCTGCTATAAAGTAATGCCTTTCGGTTTGAAGAATGCAGGGGAAACTTATCAAAGAGCCATGGTCACTTTTTTTCATGACATGATGCATAGGGAGATAGAGGTATATGTTGACGATATGATCGCTAAATATCGATCCGAAGAAGAACATTTGGTAAACTTAGAAAAACTTTTTCTAAGGTTGAGAGAATTCCAGCTGAAGCTCAACCCTACCAAGTGCACATTTGGGGTTACATCTGGAAAATTGTTGGGTTTTGTTGTGAGCAGAAGGGGAATTGAGATCGACCCTGATAAGATAAAGGCCATACAAGAACTCCTACCGCCTCAAACGTTGAAACAGGTCTGGAGTTTATTGGGAAGATTAAACTACATTGCCCGTTTCATTTCCCAATTAACAGATAAGTGTGATCCAATATTCAGGTTGCTTAGAAAGATTAACCTAGGGACATGGAATGAAGAATGCCAGGAAGCTCTAGGAAAGATCAAAGAGCAGTTAACCAATCCTCCTGTGTTAGTACCACCTGTTTCTAGGAGGCCATTAATCCTCTATTTAATGGTGTATGAAAATTCTATGGGTTGCGTATTGGGACAACATGATGATACTAGAAGAAAAGAAAAGGCAATATATTACCCGAGCAAGAATTTCACTGATTACTGTGATACGCTTTGGTATGGGCAGCTAAAAGGCTCAGGCAATATATGTTATATCACACTACATTGCTAATCTCAAAGCTATATCCATTAAAGTTCATGATGGAGGCCCCGACTTTATCTGGAAGGTTGGTGCGATGGCAGATGTTATTATCGGAATTTGACATCCAATATGTGAGCCAAAAAGCAATAAAAGGGAGTGTTATAGCTGACTTTTTGGCAAGTCGCGCTTGTGATGATTATAAGGCATTATATTTTAATTTCCCTGATGAGGACCTGATGTGTATCTTAGAAGAAGATGAGGCTCCAGTAGAGTCTTGGGTCATGGACTTTGATGGTGCCGCAAATGCGTTAGGATGGGGTATTGGGGCAATTTTAGTCTCGCCAGAAGGAAATTATTACCCTTTCACTAGTTGATTGAAGTTCTACTGCACGAATAACATGGCAGAATATGAGGCTTGTATAATGGGTCTAAGAGAGGCTATTGAAAGAAAAATCCATACTTTAAGAGTTTTCGAGGACACTGCATTGGTCATCTATCAGGTACGAGGTGAATGGGAAACAAAAGATGCAAAGTTGGTAGAATACCACAAACTGGTCCTTGAACTAATCAAAGAGTTTGATGAAGTTACTTTCAAGTATCTCCCCAGGGAAAACAATCAGATGGCTGACGCCTTAGCCACCTTAGCCGCCATGTTTAAAGTAAGTGAAGGTTCTAAGATGATGCCCATTAAGTTGCAAGTGCTAGATTCCCCAGCTCACTGCTATGATGTGAAAGAAGAAGTAGATGGCTTACCATGGTACCATGACATATTGAAATATGTAAAATTATAGCAATACCCACTACAAGCTATAGAGAATGAAAAGAAAATGATAAGGAAAATGGAATCAGGGTATGTCCTTGATGGTGAAATCTCATACAAAAGAAGTCGAGATCAGGTGCTTTTAAGGTGTGTGGGTGCAAAAGAAGCTCAGCTAATTCTAGAAGAAGTCCATGAAGGGGTTTGTGGAACTCACCCTAGTGGTTTCACTATGGCTAGAAGGGTTATGCGCTTTGGGTATTATTGGTCAACCATGGAAGGAGATTTCATAAATTATTCTTGCTGATGTCACATGTGCCAAATTTATACTGACAAGGTTCATACACCTCCTCAATCCCTCGATGTCATGTCATCCCCTTGGTCGTTTTCTATGTGGGGTATAGATGTCATTGGTCAAATTCACCCGAAGGGGTCAAATGGGCATCGCTTTATTCTGGTAGCTATTGATTATTTCACGAAGTGGGTGGAAGCAACCTCATATACGAATGTTACTAGATTTACAGTTTGCAAATTCTTGAAGAAGGAAATTATTTGTCGGTATGGCCTACCTAAGAGTATCATTACTGATAATGCCTCCAATATGAATAACAAGATGATAGCTAGAGTCTGTGAGCAGTTTAATGTTAAACATCACAATTCAGTGATATATCGCTCAAAGATGAATGGGGCAGTAGAGGCTGCTAATAAGAATATTAAAAAGATAGTCACAAAAATGACCAACACTTATAAAGATTGGCATGAGAAGCTACCATTTTCTCGATATGCTTACCGAACTGTGGTACGAACTTCTACTGGGCAACACCATTTTCATTGGTGTACGACGTAGAAGCTGTACTGCCAATTGAGGTTGAGATACCATTGCTTCGTGTCTTAATGGAGGCAAAATTGGAAGAAGCAGAATGGGTCCAAGCAAGATATGACCTGCTAAATCTAATTGAGGAGAAAAGGTTGAAAGCATTGTGTCATGGGCAGATGTATCAAAGAAGGACGATAAGGGCTCACGAGAAAAAAGTTTTCCTGAGAGAATTCAAAGAAGGTGACTTGGTGTTGAGGAAGAAGTTACTGATCCAAAGTGACTCCTGAGGAAAATGGGCACCAAATTGGGAGGGACCTTATGTTGTAACAAAGGTTTTCTCGGGTGGGGCATTAATTTTGGCTGAAATGGATGGAGATGAACTTCAAAGCCTGATAAACTCAGATTTAGTCAAAAAGTATTATGTCTGAAGAAGAAGAAAGAAAAAAGAAGAAAAAAAGAAAAAAAGGAAAAAGAAAAGAGGGTTAACAATGAAAAACCGTAAAGGGCATTTTGAAACCAAAGGAGGACTTGAGTTGAAAACCCACAAAGGGCAACTCAGGTAGTTGATAACTAGGGTAATTCTCTTGGGAACATGACACAGATGAGTTATATACCTTCTCACATTATCATCATTCTCAAAGTCTGCTCAGCATGGGTAACATTTAGGACATCTCACGGCATTTTGATAGGAGTTTTGGTCATTGATATCTGAATATTTGTAAATTCTTTCCTGTTTGCCACAATATTAATAAAACTTTGTTTTCTAGCCTTCCTTTCTTTGCTTAGACTGTCATTTTTTCTCATAAGCATCTTTCATTGAAATAAGAATTAATAAGTTGGCATCATTTAAAACAAGCAAAAGATTTTTTAGCATTACTCTGAAATTTGTTTAAAAGAGTGCTGGAATTATGAGGCATCACGTGGTTAAGTTTTGAACTTGGGGCATGAAAAAAACTAAACATATGAAGTTGTTCAAGGTGGAAATAAGTTTTGCTGCAAAGATTTCTATGCAAGCAATTCAAAGACCGCTGCGGAGACAAGAATCAAAGAGTCCTCAAGAGGTGTTGAGGGTTTTTGACATTACCTTAAGGCAACATGTTGCAAAACATAGATGCCTACACGAGATAGTCTATATCCTACAGTAATGAGAACAATTTTACATACATTGGAGGAAATAACTAAGGATATTGGGTGCTTTCATTCAAGACCACTCAAGAAGGACTGTCACTGAATATTGATGACAACATAATCTATCTTCCATGACAATGAGAACAATTTTACATGTATTGAGAGAACAACAAGATTCAAGGAGGCTTGTCACTGAAGATTGATGTATCAACTACAATGATAGCTTGACAAAGGCTAAAAGAGTGTTGAAGAATATGAGGTCGGTCCTTCTAACCAAGAGTACAAGATAACTGGATTGAACGAGAAAATGTGCAGAAAGTCTTGTTGGATATAGAGAAGTGAAAGGAATTCATATTGGACCTCCATTTGAGGAGATGGGCCAAAATAGATGCTTACCATCTGTTGCCAGTGTTGAGAAAATGTTTGAGATGATATAATCCAAGTTCCCTGGAGCTTCACAGTTTCTTTTGAGTCTGCTGCATGGCAAGAAATCTAATTCTGATAAAAGGATTTTAAAAAGAAAAAGTAGCATGCATTCATGACTAGGCATCCTTAAGGGCATGTTCATCATGGTCATAGCATTTATTTGAATTTTGACAGGTATAGAACCCGCTTATTCATCGAAGCGTATGGACGATAGAACCTTTTTTGGAATCCACTTATCTATTCGGGCAAAAAGAGAATAGAACTCGCCTATCCATTCGGGCATTTGGAGAATGGAATTCGCTTATCTATTCAAGCATAAAGAGAATAGAACCCGCGTATCCATTCAGGCGTTTGGAGAATGGAACCCATTTATCTATTCGAGCATAAGGAGAATAGAACCCGCCTATCCGTTCGGACATTTGGAGAATGAAATTTGCTTATCTATTCAAGCATAAGGAGAATATAACTCGCCCATCCATTTGGGCGTTTAGTGAATGGAACCCTCTTATGTATTCAAGCATAATGAGAATAGAACCCACTTATTGATCCAAGCATAAGGAGGATGGAACCCTTTCTAGAACTTGCCTATCTATTCAGGCATAAGGAGGATAGAACTTGTTTATCCATTCAAGCATAAGAAGAATGGAACCCGCCAGTCTGTTTAGGCATTGAGTTTTGACAGGTTTGGTAATTGGAGAAAATCAGTGTCCTTTTGATCTTTACTCTATTCTTGTTCCACTGAAATGACCAAAGAGGGGCAGCTGTTCTCACTGATTTTTTACTTGATTTCATTTGCATTTTGTTGTATATCCTTATCATCTTCTTTTTATTACTTTTTGTATCTATTTTGTTATCATAATTAGTGTTATTATTTTTTTTGTTTATGTTAGTGTTATATAATTAATATTGTTAATAGTTAGTATAGAGTATAGAATTATAAAAGATAGCCCGCTTCTATTGCAAGAGTCCATTACATAGAATTAGGGTCTAACAAAATAAGTTACAAGTCCACTTGTTTTTTTATTCAGTTCATTATAAAAAATAAATAAAAGGTCCATTAGATTTAACTTATAGTCCATTACAAAATAGAGTCCATACATAGTTGTATACAACAAAGGCTTGTCTGGTCCAATTTAAACAAATACCCTAATTCCGTTCTTCTAGTTTTACGCAGCCGAAGGGGGACCGTTGTACCAGTTTTTGATCCAACGGCGCAATGTCATGTCAGGTGGAGAAGCCTAGTCGTCGATTATCCTAGCCGTTAGATCAAGGAGTGATCCATCTGACCATATTGGTCAACGACAGATTAGTCACGCGCCTAACTTTCCAGTCACCATCGAACACTTTGTCTTCTCTAACACTTTACTCGCTCTGATTTGCTCACACCGGCGTAGTTGAAGTTCATTTCCGATCAGCAAAAACATGCAAAAGAAGGAAATAAAAGGGATTAAACTATTAAAACAGAGCATGGACAACCAAAACAAATCCCTAATTTGAATACAAAGCAAGAATCAAGCTCCAAATTAGATATGGACGGAGATTAAGAGGCAACCGGCTTTAATTCAGAGCCAAGATCGAAGCAAAGTGGAAGGTTGCCAGCATGGCGAAATTGAGTCATGTTCTTCAAACTCATGAAGAACACGATGAACACTTTAGAGAATTTGAGAAATAAGTGTTTGATTGATTTTGAGTGAAAGATAAAATTGTTTTTTTTTGTTTCTGATAAAGGCCTTAAATAGTGACCCGCGACCCGACCCATACCCGGCTTACAACCCGCGCCCTTCTTTTCCGGACCTAGTATCGTGGCACCCTGGTTTTCAATCCTTCTAATTTAGTCTTTTTTTCTCTCAAATTGAGCACCAGACTTTCAATTGCATTCGAATCACCCTTCATATTTCGAATTCCTTTCAATTTGGTCCCAAACCAAAATTAACTTTTTAAAAAATAATTATCCCTTTCTTTATTTAAAATTTCATTTTTAGTTTTTTAAAGTAATTTAATTTATTCTTTCTTTCCTTTTATGTAAATATGTGTATGCTAAAACCTTAGGAATAGGTTCTTTCAAAGCTTAGAATAGAGACATGTGTGCAGTAAGATTTCCTTCATAATTTTAATAAAATACACTTAATTTTATGAAAACCTAAATAGATAAAATGAATATAGAGATTCTAGGGTTTGATCACCACATAAGGGATTAATTAAAAAACTTTAACCTACTTAATAATCTCTGTTGTTTTGCTAAAAAGTGAAAATTAATTAATGCGGTGCCTTATCAAACAGAAATGACAGGTTAGCACCAGGAGTGTTGGCGGTGATTAGAGTTCATTTTCCGGGCGATGGGGCCGTTAAAATAGATTTATATTCGTTAAACGGATAAATAAATAGATTTATATTCGTTAAATTAGGTACTTATTTTCGTGGACCAAACATGTTATTTTATCAAATAAAACATTTTATTAAAATAACCCTTGTCTTAAAAGTGATCCAACCACACTTTTTTCAAAAAGATTGGTGGCGACTCCGTGTTTTTCGTATGTTTTCCAAACAACATCGAAGCTCCCGTAAGAAGAAGGTTGCGACAATGATTTATAATTACTATGTGGAATCATGATTTTTGGCTTTGAATATATTCTATGTGATCGATGTTATGTAAAATGTCACCCTAGCATACCTATATGTTATTCATGCATTTGTTAAACTTGTTGTGCATCTGTTATATCTACCTCACTAGGCTATGTAAGCCTAATATTCGTGTGCCTCATGCATTTCAGGATCTTGAAGTATTCCGGACTCCGATCGTGTAGTTGCGGTTGCAAGTCACTTCCACTAATCATATGTATGTTAAACTTTTACTTTGAACTCCTAGTAAGGTGACATATGGCTCAAACATGTCATGTTCACATATTTTGATATGTGTGTAATAGCCTAATAGTGCCTAGGTGATGTATGTGTGAATTTTTATGCTTTGGAATGTTAAAACTAGTTCAAATAGGCCTTAAGGCACCAAAAAGGTAAAATCCTAGAAAATGAATTCGAAATGTCCTAAAATTTTTTGTGCTATTAAAAATAAGGATGTTAGGCTTGCTGGTAAAATTTGGTTAAGTTTGGACAACGTTCAAAAGGTTAAATTGATTAAAAAGCAGCTAGAAATCTGTCATTATATGGCAGACCTATCGGTACGGGTGATGGCGTATCGATACGGTCTTGCATAATTGGACTAAGTAAAACTGGGCGTACCGATACGAAAAGGGGTGTATCGATACAGACTTGGACAGTAAGGTCTAAAAATTAATTGCATCGGTACAATCTTGAGTGCACTGAAATGTGTCAACCCTAGTCAACGCGTATCGATACGAGCTTAGATGTATCGGTACAGATTGATTATCCTTGAATCTAGAATTTGTGGAATTCGAACCGATACGGGCTTAAGTGTATCAGTTAATTCCGTTAAAAGATTTAAACTACAGTTTTAAATAGTTTACAAATTGGTCACTAATCTTTAAATAGCCTAATTGGATAGGTAAATGACCTCCGTTAATAATGAAATATCACAGGTCAATAATTGTTACAAAGAAATTTTGATAAAGTCCCTTAATCTATAAAATTTACAATTTAGTCCTTAAGTTTGAAAAAGTTTAAAATTGACCCAAACTAAACAAGCTATTAATAAGTTAGTTCGGTAAATCTTAGAATAGAATACTATGACATTCCAAACAAGATTTCGAATTCGGTTAAACTTCAGATCTCCGAATATGTTTTCGATAACACTTTCTAACCTGGTTTCCTACCAGGCCGAGAAAGGGTGTTACATTTGTGGCATCATAGCCTATGTTTAGTCAGTTCTAGGACTAAATTGAAGTTTTTTACGAGTCTGCATATGCCACCTAGGATTTTATCTGTTTATGTTATCTGTGACTTGTAACTTACACGATTAAATCCTTTCTGTATGATTAGATCTAAAAATGTTTGCACCTATTGATAGGCATGCCATAAATAAACCACACCCCGACTCTTCTTCGACACAAGGGGACAATCTAAGGGCAGAAGTAAGGCCCGAACAAGTGGGGTAGAACAACCTACCCCATCCTTCTCCGATGCCTCCCACTCAGCAGGAGTATCTGATGTCTATGGATGAAATGATCAAACAAATTGTTGTGTCTCTCAGGAAAAAACCACCACCTTAGCTTGCTAAAGCATCTTCTTCTGTTCCAAAGGCTCCTATTAGCGAGCTCCATCAGTATCCATTTTACGCCTTCACTGGTCAGGACCTGGATAATCCTGAGATAGCAGAGTATTGGCTACAGAATACTCTTAAAATTCTGAACAAGCAGATGAAGTGTCCTGATGAACACAAGCTGGAGTGCGCTCTAGTACTAATTTCGGAGGAGGCTTAGAGTTGGTGGGATACCGTGATACTCACCGTGCCTGAGCATAAAGTTACGCAGGCCTTCTTTCTTTAGGAGTTCTGCAAGAAATACATTAGTGAGCACTACATTGCTGAAAGGCGTAGGAAGTTCCTCCATTTGAGATAAGGAGGAAGACCGGTGGAGCAATACATCCACGATTTCTGCAAGTATGCGAGGTATGGTGCTAAGATCATACATACAAAAAAGGAGAAATGGAGAATGTTCATTGATGGCCTCTGTGATGAACTACGTCCTCTTTTCACCGCATTGGAGATAGAGGATTTCCAGACCTTAGTCAACCGAGCCATTGCTACTGAAGCCTCCCAAAAGGCTTATAAAAGAAGAAAAGGGAACCAATCCAGATCCCACAAGAGGTTCCGAGACGATTCTAGACCTCCTATGGCTTAGAAGAAAGGTAGACAGCGGGACCAGAAGTCTGCCACCTTTCAACAACTACCAAGATCGGGATATACGCCACAGTCCCAATCTCTAGGGACATCTATTGCTCGTATAGCTCCTGTTGATAGTATGGGTGGTTCTGGGAGAGGTTCACAACTGCCCTTGTGTAACTTTTGTCAGAAGAGGCACCTTGGACAGTGCCGCAGACAGTTTGGATCTTGTTACCTTTGCGGTGAGTCTGGCCACTTAATCAGGTAGTGCCCGTAGAACCCAAACGCTCCTACCACTATGGCTTATCAGAATAGTCCAAACAAGGGAAGAGGAGCAAAGCAAGTGTAGTCTAGTTCAGTGGGGAGACCACACAACACTAACACTCCTTCAGTTGGATGTGATCCTCATACCTTATCACAGATGTACCACATTCGAGGCCGAGAGCAAGAAGATGATCCTGATGTGATAGAAGGTATGGTGGAATTATGTTCTAATCTTGTTTATGCTTTGGTAAATCCAGGCTCCACGCATTCCTTCATTAGTGAACAATTGATTTAAAAGTATGCTCTAGAATCTGAACTAGTTACTTCTGAGATTGTTGTCTCTAACCCACTAGGAGATAGTGTAGTTATCCTATTTATCTGTAAAGCTTGTTCTTTGAGGATCCAAGGGATCCCATTTCCAACTAATTTGATGGCCTTTCCTTTCCATGAGTTCGATCTCATCTTAGGCCTTGATTGGATATCTGAGCATCAAGCCTGGGTAGATTGTTCGAAGAAGAAGTTGTATCTTCGTGGACTCGGCAAGGAGAGCATAGCATTGATAAAAGCCAAACCCGAGCCTAAGGAAGTTAGCATGTGTGCCATGGAATCTAAAGAAGATGCAAAACTCGAAAATATGCTGGTAGTGAAAGAATTTCATGATGTATTTCTCGATGAACTTTTGGGATTCTCTCCGACTCGAGAAGTGGAATTTCGAACAATGTGCAACCGGGGACCATACCCATCTCCATTAATCCGTACTGAATGGCTCTACTTGAGTTAAGAGAGTTAAAAGCCCAAATCTAAGATCTTTTGGATAAGGGGTTCATCTGACCGAGTTCCTCACCCTAGGGAGCACCAGTTTTGTTTGTCAAAAAGAAGGATGGGTCGATGCGTCTGTGCATTGACTATCATCAATTGAATAGAGTGACCATTACGAAAAAGTATCCGTTACCGAGGATCGATGACTTATTCAATCAATTGAAAGGTGCTTCTATCTTTTCTAAGATAGATTTACGATTCGGATACTATCAAATGAAAGTGAAGGAGTCTGATGTTCCAAAGACTGTCTTTCGAACTAGATATGGTCACTATAAATTCCTAGTAATGCCTTTTGGGCTTACAAATGCACCTGCAACTTTCATGGATTTGATGAATCGTGTATTCCAGCCCTACCTAGACAAGTTCGTGGTTGTGTTCATAGATAACATCTTGATTTACTCCAAAGACACCACCACTCATGAAGAGCATCTCCGGATCGTGCTATAGACTCTCTGGGAGAAACAACTTTCCCCCAATTTAGCAAATGTGAGTTATGGTTATATGAAGTATCTTTTCTAGGGCATGTGATCTCTTCTGCGGGAATTTAAATTGACCCAAAAAAGATTCAGGCAATCCTTGATTGGATTCCTCCAGAGAATGTTGGGGAAGTTTGTAGCTTTCTGGGCCTTACAGGATATTATCGTAGATTTGTTAAAGGGTTCTCGATGATTACTGCACCCTTGACGAAGCTTCTCCGTAAAAAAAACCCCTTTGTATGGACCATGGAGCAACAAAGAAGTTTCGATCAGCTTAACCAAGTTCTGACCCATGCCCCTATTTTGGTGCAACCCGAGTCAGGCAAAGACTTCACCGTATACAGTGATGCATCTCACTTGGTATTAGGCTGTGTGCTTATGCAAGAAGGAAAAGACATTGCTTATCCTTTACGTCAACTTAAACCACACGAGCTGAATTATTCGACACGTGATTTGGAGTTGGCCGTCGTTGTGTTTGCCTTGAAAATCTGGAGGCAGTATCTTTACACTAATCACAAAAGTCTGAAATATCTTCTGATGCAAAAAGAGTTGAATCTCCATCAGCATCGGTGGATGGAGCTTTTGAAGGACTATGGCTTGGTTATTGATTACCACCTCGGTAAAGCCAATTTCGTAGCTGATACTCTTAGTCGAAAGCCCACTCTCTCCCCGAGATGTTTGAATGCTCACTTTCGACTCAAAAGGCATGGCAAGTTGTTGGTTGGATTGAGTGTTCAGTCGGCCATTGTGTCTCGAATCAAAGCACTCCAAGAATCTGATGAGGAGTTGCAAATTCTTATTGAAAAGATCAAGGATAAGCCAGATCCTGATTTTACTATAAATTCCGTAGGTCTATTGCGTTTTCAGAACCGTATCTATGTCCCCGACGATGATGACCTTCGGGATCAAATCCTGAATGAAGCTCATTCGAGCTCCTTTTATATCCATTTTGGAGATATCAAGATGTATAAGGATCTAAAAGAGTTGTACTGGTGTTCCAGCATGGAAAGTGAGATCATGGACTTTGTGGCTAGGTGCTTGACTTGCCAACGGGTTAAAGCTGAGCACAAGGTGCCTACTAGTCTTTTGCAACCTATTGAGCTTCCACAATGGAAATGAGAACGTATCACGATGGACTTCGTAAGTGGCTTGCCAATGACACCAAAGAAAAATGATGCCATTTGGGTCATTGTAAACCGATTCACCAAATCTAATTATTTTATTCCAGTGAGAATGGACTTCGGTTTGCCTAAGCTTGCTGAATTATAAATTCGAGAAGTAATCCATTTGCACAGAGTTCCCATGTCTATTATTTCCGATCGTGATCCACGTTTTCCATCCTAGTTTTATAGGAACCTACAAGAGGCTCTAGGAACCTGAGTGCACTTAAGCACTGCTTTCCATCCTCAGACCGATGGTCAATCTGAAAGGGTTATTCAGGTAACCTTATATCTCCCCTCGACTCGTGTATATAAGTAACCCATATCAATTTTGATTTTTCCTTGTAGATTCTGGAGGATATGCTCCGAGCATGTGTTATTGACTTTGGGAATACGGGGGAGAAATCCATACCCTTGGTGGAATTCGCTTACAACAATAGCTACCAAGCCTCGATTCAAATGGCATGCTATGAAGCCCTTTACAGGAGAAGATGTAGAATCCCTCTTTGCTGGACCGAGCTTGGTGAAGGCAAAGTATTAGGCCTTGACTTACTTCGGGAAACTAAAGAAAGGGTGACATTATCCGTGATCCGCTCAAAGCTGCATTTGACTAATAGAAAGCTTATGCCGATCTAAAAAGAAGGGACATTCAGTATGAGGTTGGCGAGAAAGCTTTCCTTAAAGTATCTCCGTGGAAGAAGATCCTTTGATTTGGCAAGAAGGGGAAGCTAGGTCCTCATTTCATTGGCCTATTCGAAGTGATCAAGAAAGTTGGACCTGTTGCTTATCAACTAGCTCTCCCTGAGGAGCTAAGTCGATTTCATAATGTCTTCCACATGTCTATGCTACAAAAGTACCGGTCTGATCCCTCCCACGTGATCAAGCCAGAGTTTGTGGAGATTCAGTCCAATCTGACGTACAAAGAAGAACCTGTGCAAATCCTCGCACAAGAAATTAAAAGACTACGAAATAAGATCGTGCCCTTAGTGAAAGTCCGTTGGAGAAGTCATTCATTTGAAGAAGCAACGTGGGAACCAAAAGAGACGATGTAAAAGCAGTACCCTCATCCGTTCAACTAGAAAGAAAATTCGAGGATGAATTTTTGTTAAGGGGAAAGTTGTCACATCCCAAAAACTGGCATAATCAGAATTAGGCTTCGGTGAAAAAAAATTCTATATTGGATATGCCCGAATGTGTAATTTCTTAATCCTTGTATTCAATTTTCTAATTAATGAAAGTTATGGGGAATTAAATTGATTTATGGACCTCCTTGTAAGAAATTCAAAGTTGAAATGCTAAAAATAAGTCAAGCGTATCGATACGGTAAGACCAATATCGATACGCTCTAACAACCATAACTAACTTACCTATTTTAGCCTAGGCGTATTGATATAGTCTATAGCGTATCGATACGGCCCTCTGCCCAAAATTGTTTTAAGGCCCAAATCGAAGGAAATGGAGAGTGAGGTGCTTAGTCACCTCCTTGCTTGCCCCTTCCACGTGAAATCCATCAGATTGAATGATGGATGGTTATCAATTTCCTTAAAAATGATAAAAAGGCATGAAATGATAGAAACATTTGTTTAATCTTTCCTTGGTTGGAAGGAAAGCTCCTTATTGGCCCATGAGAAGGTGAGAGGATGATTAAGGGATTGTAAAGGGTTTTGAACTGAGAAACAAAGTTTCTTTCCTCACTTTTGAATCTCTCGTAAACCAAGACCCACTCTTGTCTTCAAACAAGCAAGCACCACCATTGCTATCTTCAACCTAAGCTCAAGCACACACCTCCATCTTTGAACCTTCTAAGCTCAAGCTTCCTACGATTCGAAAACTCTATTGCATAGCCATCATTTGGGTAAGGAGGAACCCTCATTCAATTGTTGAGTCCCATGGACGATTGAAGTTTAATTTCAAAATGAAATTCTAAGTCTAATCTTTAAATAAGTACCATATCGTTACATTGCTTATAACAATTCCTTGTGTTTTTTCCTAGTTCAAGAGTTGGAGGAAATCATTCCATCATCCTCAGCCAAAGCTAGGAGCAAAGGGATCGAAATTTGGGAACCCTAAAAGCTTATGTATATTAGGTGAGTGTAGTTGTGTCAAGGGATAGGGAAGGAGCCATCATGTTGCATTGGTTAAAGGGCTCAAGTAGAGCAAGCATATGTGTGGATGTTATTGGTAAGCATGGTAAGTCCTTATATTGCTTTGATATGTTTAGGGGTATATGTGTGATATGCAACATGTTATGATTTTGGTATGACATGTTATCCGATATGATATGAATATACTATGATACATGGAGCTAAGGTTGAATTCTATTTCTGTTATGATATGGCCTAAGGGCACCAAAGATAAGAATTATAATGATATGTAAACTTGGAAATTTGTGAACATTGGATGCAATTGACATGCCATAGGGTTATTCAAGCTCACCACGTAAGGGATTGGACTACAGTCTGGGGCTACGACCTATATGTGTGGTGAAATAAGGATGGATTGTGTAAGGGACTATCCGGAGCTATGGCTCAAGGCTATGACCTATTTTTGATATATGTGGTGTACAGGGGAATCCGTGTATCCAATGGTTACCATGCCAAAGGAAAATGATATGTTTATATGATTTATAATCACTATGTGGAATCATGATTATTGGCTTTGAATATGCTCTATGTGATTGATGTTATGTAAAATGTCACCCAAGCATACCTATATGTTATCCATGCATTTGTTAAACTTGTTGTGCATCTGTTATAACTACCTCACTAGGCTATGTAAGCCTAACATTCATGTGTCTCATGCATTTTAGGATATTGAAGTATTCCAGACTCCGATTGTGTAGTTACAATTGTAAGTCACTTCCACTAATCATATGTATGTTAAACTTTTGCTTTGAACTCCTAGTAAGGTGGCATATGGATCAAACATGTCATGTTCACATATTTTGATATGTGTGTAATAGCCTAATAGTGCCTAGGTGATGTATGTGTGAATTGGTATGTTTTGGAATGTTAAAACTAGTTCAAATAGGCCTTAAGGCACCAAAAAGGTAAAATCCTAGTAAATGAATTCGAAATAGGCCTTAAGGCCTTGGTTAGCTTGATAAATTTCAAGATGGTCTATACGATCCAATAGAGGTTTTAACTGCTCTTGAATCATCTTTGCTATCGCTTGATGCAAAACCTGGTTTTGCAAATCATGTATTTCTTCTCCACTATAACCTAATATTTGAGATATGGTTAGATAAAAATAAAATAAGCCTCACATGCACAAATCTTCACTTTACCACTCTAAAGAAAGAAATTCCCTCACACTATTTCACTCGGGATATGGCTTTTGTTTCCTTGATGTTCGCTCTATGACCTTTTTCACTCTTATTCTTCTCTAAAGCTCTTAATATAACTTACTCAAGATTAACAAGAAATCTTTGAGAAATCGGCTGCAAGAGTGTTTGTTAGGTGGAAAGATGTAGAGCAAATAGAGTAGGCTTAAACAAGAAACAAGGTTATAATGGGTCATAATGAAAATGATAACTGAAATATAAAAAGGATAAGCAAACCTTCTTTGGATAAAAGATTTCTTTTCAAATTCTTCTTTTGAATACCCTCTCTTGAAAAAAAAATTGTACATTTTTTTGATAAAATGGGAGACACACTTACTGATTTCCCTTGCTCTAATACCAAATGATACGCGCTCGATTATGTTGATGGCTAAGACATACATGTTACCCTTATCATAAATCAAGTAAGTCCTTATCAAACTAGATGATATTCAAATGAATGAATTTCAAAAGTGATGGAATTTAAAATGGGGTGATAGATGTATGGAGAAAATGTGTGTAGGGTTTAAGGTGATTGAAATATAGGAATGAAAGGTTATGGTGGAAGGTTTGTCAAATGGGTGTTGGATGATAAAATGGTTAAGTTCAAGAAGTGAACCAGCACTATAAGCGAGTGCTGACCCGATTTCTATTTAAAAGGATAACCTAAATATGTAACGGGGATAGATTGTGACCCTCTAGCTATTAAGAGCTAGGAACCAACGATAAAAAGCAATGAAATAGGAATATTTCAAAAGATAATCAATGATATCGATAAAGTTCTAAAAAGAACAAAATAGAGTGAATTCTCACAAGAAAATATATTTTCAAGAGTTGTATTTTCAATGAAAATACATGAACTATTTATAAAAAACAAGAAAAAATTCTGGAATGTCCCATAGTAATGACACACTTGAATGAGTAGCAAATGAAAGTTCTTTGAAAGGATTTAAATATGGTATGTAATACCTCCTTCCCTGCCTGGTAAAGAACCGAGCCGGAGTATACTACCGATGAATAATACGATGTTCGGTGCAGTAATTTTTATCAAAATTCGGTAATTTAACAATAACATTATTTTCAAACAATACAATACCAATTCAATAACTTGATAACTCAGTACAACGCTGTGATTGTCGGTTTCAGACCAATTTTAGATTTTTACAACTATTTATAAAAAAAACAAGAAAAAAATTCTTGAATGTCACATAGTAATGACACACTTGAATGAGTAGCAAATGAAAGTTCTTTGAAAGGCTGTAAAGATGTCATGTAACACGTCCTTCTCGGCCTGGTAAAGAACCGAGTCAGAGTATACTACCGATGAATAATACGATGTTTGGTGCAGTAATTTTAATCAAAATTCTGTAATTTAACGATGACATTCTTTTCAAACAATACAATATCAATTCAAAAGCTTGATAACTCAGTACAACGCTGTGATTGTCGATTTAGGACCAATTTTAGATTTTTACAAGTTTTTAGGGACTAATCTATAAATTTAGAAATTAGGGGTCCTTTAATGAAATTAATCATACCATAATGAAATTCAATTCATAAATAATAAGTTTTCCAGTTTTCGTGTTATTCCGACATCAATTACCCCTTCAATTTAGCTATACAATGTTTAGTGACCAATGCGCAATGTTCCAAACTTGATTCAATTAACTTATAACTGATTTTCCTGTATCGGTGTCGGTACTCGTAAGGCCATACCGGCACGCCTGTGCGATGACCATTAAAATGGTTACGAGTCATTGATCCCATATCGATATAATGCTTGCCCGTATCGGTATACGAAGAATGGATTATAATCTCTCGAATTCCAATGACTAAGACTTGTATCGGTACAATTAGGGACCATACTGATATGGGTTGACCAGGTTGACCCATTTTGATATGCTCTATGGCCGTTTCGATGCATTTAATTTTCCAAATTCTAGTGTTGAATTTTCGTATCGATACGCCCCTATGACGTACCGATACACCATGTTGACCATGTCCAAATATGCACCCCTGTATCGATATGCCATTACCCGTATCGATACGCCCTGCACTGTAATGACATATTTTGTCTGGTTTTTATAAAATTTAACCTCTCAATCCATATCCAAATTCGACGAAACTATACCAATAAGTTTGTGACAATACAATCTACTAGCATGTCAAATTTTATAGCTATTTGAATCCATTTACCATGTTTTCCCTTTCTTAGGCCAAATATACAATTTTAGGCACTTTTAAGCTATCTAAAAAGGTCATTTAGGGATTAAGGAACAATTGCAAATCAAGGACAATTCATACATACCAAAAAGACGATAAGTGACTACTCTAACTACTTTGCCACCGTACTAGGAGTTCACAGGTTCGATATAATTACATTTGCTTGATTGTAACTTTCCAAAATCTTCTGACTCCTCTGATCACCAACCACGTACTCCTTAACCTGAAATGTATGAAATGAAATGCATTAGGCATACATTGCCTAGTAAGGTAGTCATGGACAAAAATGATGACAATGAAATGCATTCCAAATCATGTTTTAGCAATAACAATGCAATAAATCAGTGGTAACAATGCAATGATCATGTTCAATGAAAATAATATATTTTTTCATTAATAACCCTTGGATCGATTCGGGATAGTGGATACGCGAATTCCTACGCCTCGCCAAATCAATGAATGGTCTAGTCCCTCAGCCTCGCCAAAATGACCAATATCACAAACATCCCTCTGCCTCGCCACAATATAGGCCATAGCCCAAGGACCGTAGTCCACCCATACACTGAGCTCATGAATTCTATGGCATGCCAATTGTATCCAATGTCCTTCAAATCCAAGGTCCGGTTACAATATCAATAATCAATGTTCAATACCAATGACAATGTTCAATATTTCTGAAGCCCTTATCAATGAGTAATGTTTCAATACGAATGTTCGATGACAATAACATTGACAATGGCAATGTTCAATGATCTCGAAAACAACGTCAATAGTCGATGCTTCAATATCCATGTATCGATAACAATAACTATTCTTATATCAATGCTCAACAACAATGACTAAAACAATGGCTATGACATTGTTGAATGACTAATGTCCTATAAATCTATAATCTGATGACAATATCAATGGCAATGTTTGATGAGAATGGTAATGATGGTATTCGATACTCAATACTATAGCTTACCAATGCTTACCAATGATGCCACCTTTAGGAGGTTTGATACAATATCCTTTAATCAAGGGATTAGCAATACTAGATTCGATAATAATGAAGTCGAAAAGGCACCTAGCCTAATCCCGAGACTCTAACTACACTCACCTTGGAAATCTGAAGTTTCTACGGCTCTCGGATAGCAATTCCCTTATTGCTAGCTTTTGATGGAGATGGTGAAACCTCATTCTCCACTTCTTAAGCTAGGTTAATCAATAGGAATTTTTTAGAATCACAAAATGATATCAGAATCAATATTTAAACTCAATAAAATAATTAGCTAGTAGCTATTCATGGATTAAATCTTAAAATCCCAAAGCTCCACAGAAGGTCCTACCCTAACTTGAGATTAATCTTGATATATTCCATGGATTTCAACAATAGTTTGGGGGATTAAGCTTACCCGATCGATAGCAATGATTCGATATTAATAAATCGAAGAAAACTCAAGCTTCACTTAAACTCAACAATGGAGGCGTTTTCTTGGAGGAAGGAGATGAAATAGAGGTGCTTGCTTCTTAGCAATCGGGTAGCTCAATTTTTGGCTATCCTATTTCTTTTATTTCTTCAATAGTAAGAGCTTTCCTTCTATTGAAGGAATTGATTTTTGATCACCCACGTATGTGGTGATTATAATTGATGAGGGGTTAATCGCAAGGTTAGTCCCTCAACTCACAATACTCTATGCTCTTACCCCAAAATTTTTTATTTCTATAATTTAGCCACTAAAAGGTTTTCAATAGATTTAATAAGGTCCTTGATTGATAAATTGACTCAGTTAGAGTCCAATATCAATGTAATTAACCTCACGGTCAAAGTCAATACATTATTTAGACCTTGGTGTAGGGTTTCCGATCGTCGGAACCCAATTTTGACTAGACCAGCTTTTGGGGTGTTACAACTCTCCCCCTTAAGAAAAATTCATCCTCAAATTTTACCTGAGTCAAAGAGATGAGGATACTAATTCTTCATCGACTCTTCTGGCTCCCAGATTGCTTCTTCAATAGAATGGCTCCTCTAGAGCACTTTAACTAATGGAACAGATTTGTTGTGAAGTTTTTTAACTTTTTTTGCAAGAATCTGAACTAGGTCCTCTTCATAGGACAAGTCTGGCTAGATTTCTACAGATTAAGGTTCAATGATGTGCGAGGAGTCAGAGTGATACTTTCAAAGCATCGATACATGAAATACATCATGAATCTTGGTCAGTTATGGGGAAAACAATAGTCGATAATCCACAAGGCCAACTTTCTCAATAATCTTGAAAGTTCCAATGAATTACGAACTCACCTTCCGCTTTTTGCCGAATCTCAGAACTTTATTCCATGGTGAAACTTGAGGAAGGCTTTCTCGTCAATTTCATAATGTATATCCCTTCTCTTAAGATCAGCATAGGCCTTCTGTCGATCAAAGACAACTTTCAAATGATTATGGATGATGGTAACCCATTCTTTAGTTTCCCGAAGTAAATTAGGGCCCAACACCTTGCGTTCACCAAGTTCAGACCAGCACAATGGAGTTCTACAACGTATACCATACAACGCCTCATATGGTGCCATTTTAATGGAAGCTTGGTAACTATTGTTGTAGGCAAACTCGATGAGAGGTAGGGATTTCTCCCAAGAGCCTCCAAAATTGATGATGCAGGCACATAGCATGTTTTCCCGAATCTGAATTACCCTTTCTATATGACCGTCCGACTAAGGGTGGAAAGTAGTACTAAGGTTATCTCTAGTGCCTATAGCTCCTTGTAATGATTTCTAGAATCGAGAAACAAATCATGGATCCCGATCGGAGATAATAGAATGTGGCACTCTGTGGTGTCGGATAACTTCCTTGATGTACAAGTCAACCAGCTTGGGAAGACCCTAGTCTATCCTAACCGGTAAAAAGTGTGATGACTTGGTAAAACAGTCTACAATGACCTAAATGGCATCATGTATAGCAGGAGTCAAGGGCAGACCAATAACAAAATCCATAGTGATCTTCTCCCACTTCCACTGCGGTAGATCAAGAGGTTGCAATAAGCCGGTAGGGACACGATGTATAGCCTTAACACGTTGGCATGTAAGGCACTTGGATATGAAGTCAGTTATGGCTCGTTTCATGCCTGACCACCAATAAAGCTCTTGAAAGTCTTTGTACATCTTTACAGAACCTGAGTGAACAGATAAAGACCTTGAATGAGCTTCTTTGAGGATGTCGATGTGAAGAAATTCATCATTGGGAACGCAAGCCCGATCATGAAAGTATAAGAGTCCTTTAGGACTTAACTTGAAGTCAGGGTTATCTTGCATCTTGGTAATAATGGATTGAATTTTGGGGTATTGCTTTTGCAATGCTTTGATCCTTGATATGATGGTGGACTGAACTTGGAGTTTAGCTACGAAACAATGATGCTTTCGAAGTCTGAAGTAAGCATTAATAGCTCAAGGAGCTACAATACAACAACTTTACAATGAGTCGATATACTAATCAATGTATTGGACTCAATAATCGATAACAATACTTACTTGGTAGAGGTTTGTGGCTGAGTGCATCAGCTACAATGTTGGCCTTGCCCGGATGGTAATCAATGACAAGATCATAGTATTTGAGGAGTTCCATCCATTTCTGTTGCCGAAGATTCAACTCTTTCTGAGTTAAGAGATACTTGAGGCTTTTATGATCGGTAAAGAGATAACATTTCTTTTTGTAGAGATAATGTCTCTAGATTTTCAATGCAAAGACAACTACAACCAGCTCCAAATCACTAGTGGGATAGTTCATCTCATGTGACTTAAGTTGTCTTGAAGCATTGGCAATAACCTTGCCTTCTTGCATCAATACACATCCTAGCTTGAGATACGATGCATCACTATAGACGGTGTAGTCCTTTCCAGACTCAGGTTGGGTTAGGACCGCTGCATGGGTTAACACTTGCTTTAATTGATCGAAGCTTCTTTGTTGTTCCTCAGTCCAAACAAATGAAATTTCTTTCCATAATAACTTAGTTAGAGGAGCTTCTATAATAGAAAATCCTTTGACGAATCTCCTATAATAACCAACAAGACCAAGGAAGCTTCTCACTTCACCAATATTCCTCGGTGAATACCACTCAGTAATGGCTTGAATTTTCTTCGAATCCACCTGGATACCTGAAGTTGATACAATGTGCCCAAGAAAGGCAATTTCGGCGAGCAAAAACTCACATTTAGAGAACTTAGCAAACAATTGCTTCTCTCGAAGAGTCTGAAGCACAATGCAGAGGTCATCTCAATGCTCCGTAGGATTTTTAGAATAGATCAAGATATCATTAGTGAATACCACTATGAATTTATCAAGATAGGGCATGAAAACCCGATTCATCAGATCCATAAAAGTTGTTGGTGCATTGGTTAGCCCAAAGGGCATCACCAGGAATTTGTAGTGCCCATATCTTGTTCAGAATGCCATCTTAGGTACATCACATTCTTTGACTCTCATCTGATAATACTCAGACCTTAAATCAATCTTGGAAAACATAGAGGCATCCTTAAAGCTGATCGAATAGGTCATTAATTCTTGGCAATGGATACTTATTCTTGATGGTTACCTTGTTCAATTGTCGGTAGTCAATACACAATCTCATAGAACCATCCTTCTTCTTGACAAAGAGAACTAGGGCTCCCCAAGGTGAGGAACTCGGTCGGATGAAGCCTTTATTCAAAAGGTCTTGAATTTGAGCTTTCAGCTCCTTGAGCTCAACGGCTGCCATACGATATGGTGCAATAGAAACTGGGACAGTTCCAAGTTGCACTTTGATGCCAAATTCCACCTTACAATTTGGAGGTAGACCCAAAAGTTCATCAGGAAAGACATCAGAGAATTCACATACGATGTTAACATCCGATACTCGAGATTCACCCTTGGCTTCCAATGTCAAGGCATGTAAGGAAGGGCCTCATGAGTTTATCAATATGATACTCTCCTTACCAAGACCTCGAAGATACAACTTTATTTTGCTACAGTCTACCCATGCTTGATGTTCACTGAGCCAATCTAATCCCAGTATCACATCAAACTTGTGGATCAGTAATGCCAATAGATTGGCCGGAAAAGGAATCCCTTCAATCAATAAGGGATATTTCTTACACACAAGCCTTATGGTGACACAATCACCCAATGGATTGGTTACGAAAATTCTCGGTGTTATAGGTTTAGATGATAATCTATGCTTCTTGACCAACATAGTACTTATAAAGGAGTGGGTAGAACCAGGGTCAATCAATGCATACAAAGGATGTGAATACAATTCAATGGTACCTGCTATGACATCAGGTTCATCCTCTTATTACCTGCTCCTCACGTGGTACATCTGGGTAGGAGTCTTTGATTCTTGTCTACTGGGTGCCTTCCTAGAGCCACCAGGTCTCCATGCAGCTCCTAATGATCCTTGTCGTGACCCCTTGCCTTGGAAGAATTGAGTAGGGGTTGCAATGGGTTTGATTGCATTGAGAGGGCAATCTCAGATAAAGTGGCCTTTGTAATACCCCAACTTTGATATAGAGGATGTTATTTTAAAATCTTATGTTGACTAGTACATGTGATTGATCAAATCAAGACTATTAGAGAAATTTGGATAAAATCTTAAATATATAATCTTGTGTGACCAAAACAAAAAGGGGCTAAGATGTGTATCTTGCAAACTTTTTGGTTTGCATGCTAAAACTTAAGTTTTGGAAGGGCTAGTATACTTGTCATAGCATGATGAAGGCAAGTGTTGAGGGGTTGGATCAACTTGACAACTTTGGGGAGAGGCCAAGCTTAGATTGTCATCTCTCCCTTGGTGCACTCAATTGCCGAACCAACAAATATTAGTGAGCGAAAGAGTGAACTTGGGAGAAATGAAAGATTTAAGCTTAAAAAGGAAATGCTAATCGATCCATTGTTGGCTGGGATAGCTTAGGAAGAGGTAATTGTTCATCCATTTTCTTGTTTCGATCGGATAGTTTATGTAATTATTAATTGAATACGTGCACGACTTTAGATAATTGTAAAAACATGAACCTGAATGAGTAAGAAAACAGATTGGTTCTTGCGTGATTATCTTCCATGTGCAAATCTGTCTTGTATGAAGATTGCATTTGTTTGAGCAATATTTTTGTAGACCCGATTCTATGTTAGAGTAACGAAGCATGACCGAATGTTGTTAGATGAGTGTTAGGGAGAAATCGATATGCTCACAAGCTAAGGGTTCGATTAACATTATAATAAACTTCTAAGGACTGATTTGTAGATGTGAAAATAGGGCAAAATCTATTAGGGATGTTCGGTTATAATTTTAAATTTAAGGGGACAGTAATGTTAACATATGTATATTCAATATGTCTTGACTTGCTTAATTGATTAAGATGGTAAATTGAATGATTAAAAGAGTAGCCTTGCAATCACTAATTAGTAGTAGGACTGGAAATTGTATACATGTTAATTGGAGCTAATTTATATTCCAATGAAATGCTAGTGGATTGTCCATTTCTAACCATTGTGTACGGGACTATTTAGTGGCAAACCTAGATCTTGGATTATAATGAAGTTGTTTTAGAGAGGAGTTAACAGATTAATTGCTTAATGGTTATGTAACATACTCTAATCACCCTAGTAGGATTAAGTAAGTTACTACGATTACAATCAACCATTCAAGCAATGTTAGGCATTAAGAACCATTAAATTAAGGGTTTTCATGCACATCAAGTCATAGTTCGAATAGGAAAAGGGTCAAATTAAACTTATATGATGTACTCACTTAGTAAACTAGGTCTCATAATACATATGTTATCATAATCAATCCATCTAAAGCTTACTTGATTTCCAAGTTTCTATTCAAACTAGGTGAGGAATGCATGGATCATCTTAACATTCATTGTGGCTATTATGCATATCATCAAGTGTTTTATAAGAATTACATATGTGACTTTAATCAAGCATATAGACCTACAAAAATCATCTACACCATTCGGCTAGAACTAAATGTGACCATAGAGATTTAAGTCTAAGCTTATAATCAATTCCTTTACTTAAGTTACTACAACCAATCATTCATGCTTCCAATATTATCTAGACCAGATGACTAGTTTCTTAGGTGATCAATGTAGTTCATGTCTAAACATGTGGTTTACTACAATTACCTAATGTCAAATATCAAATTTCAAAGATTCCATTCAACCATTTCATGCATAATTCATCCATGTAGATCGAAAATTAACTATTCAAGCACACAAGTTCAATATAATGCATACATACTCATTTATACATACCAAACTTCTTAAAGATCAAGGATAAGATTAACTTACACAAACCATAGTTAGGTATCCTTATATATATACATGCCTAATGTGCCACCATCCTAGGAGAACTAAACAAAATGAAAACATACTCTTTTGAGCAACCAGTGACTTGTACGAGCTTAGACTTCAAGAGTATCCAAAATCAACATATATCGTAGAAAGAAGACTAGAATAAGCAATGCTTAGTGAGTGAGTTTAAGTTTCAAGGCAACAATACAAATAGTCTCAACTACGGATCATCAAATGGATGATATGGTTCCCCCATGAATAGGGAACCATTCGAACAAGGCTTCCCTACTAGATGCTTATCTAGTTTTCAGTCCAATATCATTACAAAGCTTGAAGTTTAGGCTTATTCAAGACATTCAATTCATTTAACAATTCCACTAAAGCAATCTCATGTAACAAGGCTCAATCAATGTTTCAATGGCAATAGTTCATAACATTTGAAGTTTCTTCTCAATCAAGTAATTCATATAAGCAATGTTCAATCAAGGTTTCATATTCCATAGTTCATGATATTCAATTTTTACCTTTACATTCAATCAATACAATTCAATGTGGCATTAACTCAATGTGCATGAATTATTAATTCATTTTAAGTATAGCCTTGAGAATCGAATACTCAGTCTAGATACTCGAGTCTCCAACCAAACTGTCGCCAATACAATAATCAATATGGTATCCAGTACCTGGTCAATCCCTCTTATTGTCTCCAATGACCCATAACAATACTTCCCTCCTATTGTCGCCAATTAGGGACTAATGTCCCGGACCGTAGTCCACCCCAACAATGAGCTCTATAGAATCTATGGCATGCCAACTATATCTAAGACCGACTCGATACCAAGGATTTTAATAGTTATCCCTTTCAATCAATTTGAAGCATGTGTTCAATTCAATATGCACAAGTTGTGCCAATATCCCATTTTTAATCAATAGGGTTCAATCCAATCCAATATCAATGTTTCCATGGTTAATGTAGTAGTATCAATCAATATGACATTCAACAATGGATTGTGTACTTCTATCTATATCATCATGCTTCAATTCAATCTAATTCAATTAGGCAATAAGCATTACAATTCAATCAATGACAATTCAAGCATACTTCACAATCAAGTAACCACTCAAAGGAGTACTTACCTTGTTATTGCTTCATAGCAAGCTCATTAAGCAAATTAAACTTAAGATACAATAGAAATTTACAAATCAAAATAGACTTGGAGAGGTTACCGCCCTCCCCAAACTATAAACTACACTCACAAGAATTTTCCGAGCTCATTGTTGATCCCGGATTGTAATCCCTTTTCATCTACTAGCTTGTTGATCTAAGTGAGCCCCTTTATCATCAATTTCCACTTGATCTAACATTTATACAGTACATAAGGTATTAGGTACAATCCAGCAATCAATTGAGTCATTATGTGACTCCATACATTATCATACAATTCAATATAACATTCACATATTGGGCAACATGCTCTTGTACATTTTCCTTTTTACTTAACTACACTTTCCAAATTCTAGTTCATGTAAAACAAGGCATATTTCAAGGCCTAAAACTGTTTACAAGACAGTTTGCAAAATGCCACAAAACAGTGCATTTGCCTATGCAGCTGCTGCCAGGCAGCTTGCACTCTAGTCACTAAATCAAGCCTATCTTTCATTCCGTACGTCAGAATTTCAATTGGTTTACACCGTTGGAAAGCTAACAAAATTATCTTTTAGGACCATATAAGGCTTTCATTTTAGTTCTTAGCCAATTAATACAGTTTTTATCTTAAAGGCAAGGCATCTTGTTATACTGGACAGTTTGCACTGTCCCTAGTGTTTCCACTCTACATTTCAGTATACAACCCAGAGTTTAGATATGTTTTCTCCAATGAATCTAAACATACCAAGGTGTTGTTCATAAATATTTCAGCCTTAAATTCATTATATACAATTTTTATTGATTTTTCAAAGTCACTACCCAGAACAAAGTATTCTGGGCAGATTGCACTAGGTTGTATTTCTAGCTTCTTAACTCATTTTAGCAAGGTCCTGTCATGGAAATTTCATTCATGTTCATGTTCATACATGTCTAGGCCATCTTAATTCACCTAGCTATGTTCTTAAAACAGGGCATAATCATGTTGAACCTAGTTTGATCTATTTGATCATATTTGCACATTCATTTAATCAACTAGGCAGTCCATTACCTAATTTAACTAGTTCAGTTAGGTGTAGTCACATTTCCAGCAACACATGTATTCAATTCAATCTTCTTTTACCTAGCAACATGATCAAAAAAGGTTTCTATGTTCATTTAACATGTTTACACAATTTCTCAATCAAAACAGTCCCTAATCAAGACTGTTTTCTATCATGTTCAAAATTCCCAGATTTCTAGCAACTATACATATATCTTATATCAAATTGGTTACTAGGAATTACAATTTCAAGTTCAATTTGAATCTAGCATGCTCCTAACACATATAGAAATCATCCAATTCATCAAGACAACAAAGACATCATCATATGCATAATCAAACAATCTATAACAAATCAAGGAAGAGATTTTACCTTCCTATCAAGATTATATGAGTACTAGCAATTCCAATTTCACCAAATTCAAGCTTGCATCAATGAATTATGGTGTTTTCTCTCTCAAAGCCCTTTTCTCTCTTCCTATTCAATCCCATGGCAATGAGAAAGAAGAAGATGATAATGGATCATCCATTATCTCTTCCAATTGACTAATTTGCCCTTAATTATCCTTTAATTAATGACATGTGTAGGGGCATTATAGGAATGTGAAAATTTTGCATGCATTCCTTTAATTTGTCAATTGTTTTGGTTTGGTCACTTAGACATTAGGTTACTACTTTTTCAATTATAGCATTCTAGTCCTTAATACTAGATTTAACACCTTTCTTTCAATCAATTAGGGATTAAATGAAGGTGTTGTAACTTCTTATGTACTAAATTTGAGGATATTATAGGTTATGTGATAGTATTGAAAGATCAAAAGGGTATGATAAGCATAGATGTATATATTAAAGGTTGTCTTGATTTGTACATTAATGATGTATATATATGTAGGTCACATATGTGGAATTAAGCATGGTAAGACTGTTTTGACATAGGTATGAGTAATGTGGTCTGCTTGCTATTAGGAAGAACATATTTAGAGCTAAGAAGAGAATAATTATAAAAACTTGTATATTGGGCTGTTTGTAAGTGGTATGAATGATATTAGAATACTTTGAAGTATAGACGAATTACATGGGACTGTTTTTGTGGCCTTATAATTGAATATATTGAAACTAGAGGCTGTTTCTGAATAATTTGATCAATAATGGACTGTTAAGGGCTGTTTAAATTGAGCTGGGAAGTATTATAATGTGGCTGCCCTGTTTAGAGTTAAATTGGATAAATTGAGTGTTTATGAATCTATGTGTATTGTTTGAGTATTCAAATCACTGAACTGAATTGCACCATACGTGAATGTGTGTGTGTTTGGATTGTTAATGATTGAGTTTTCTTGGTACTGATGTTTTTGCTATTTAATTTAGAGGCGCATACATTGATAAGGAAAATGGACAAATGCATAGAAGCAAAAAGGAGAAAAACAAATTAGGAGTATAAAGAGTGTGGATTCAGGTATTTCGTAACATCGAAATAAGAGGTGAGTGTAGTTAAGTTTCGGGAAGGGTTAGATCCCTTCCGAGTAGCTTCAATGTTTTGTTATGCTGTTCGAATCTTGTGAAAGCTATGCTTGAATGAAATTTAATGGAGAATTGAGGTAAGTGCTCAAACAAGTATAATCACATGAGGTGTTATATCAAATTACTTATATGATTGTGAAGCAATAATGCCTACATATGAAGAATGATGAAAAAAATTATTATTTATTTTTACATTAAAATACTTGCATTTGGTGAAAAGAAATATTAGATAATTTAAATAAATATGTCTAAGAAACTTATACTTGTAAGAATAAGGAATTGATTTGTGTATGTCTTATCAAGCATCAGAATGTACTTTTAGTTAAACTAGTTTGAATCCTATGTTTAAGTGATAGATATCTTGATTATGAATTAAGGTACTTGATATGTAATGGAAAATTTATATTTCGAAATGCATGAGTACATCTATGTGTATATGTGATTGATTGTTTGTGAAGTAAGGAAATTAATGTTAAGCAAAGTTCGAACCATTGAATCTAAGAATTATACATTACATGTGGAATCGTTGAATTACCTAAATTGTTAAAGGGGTATAGTTACAAAGAAATGATAATGTGTTAATAAATTAAGCTCTATTGAGTATGTGTATAATGATAAATGAGAAAGCCTTGGTCTCGAGTTAGTCTTAGGTATAGTTGGCATGTCATAGGATCCATGAGCTCTTGTTTCAGGTTGGACTACGGTCCTTTATTGGCGACAGTAGGAGGGAAGTTGTATGGTCACTTGGCGACAGTAGGAGGGATTGACCGGTACTGCAAGTACCATTTTATGGACGACAGTTGGTTGGGGATTCGAGTACCTAGGCTAGATTCAATTCTCAAGGCTATGTTTTTAAAATAATAAATTGGTAATTCTAATTAAAATATTATACTTATAACTTATATATTGTGTGACACATGCCTTGATATCTTATGAATCCATTAAATTTAAGAATATGATATATTATGTTTAAAGATAATTATGTTAAGAAACCATGCTATGAAATATGGAAAGTGATGATTTATGTATCAAGCATCATGTAATGCTAAAGTAGTAAAGAAATGCATGCATCGAATGAATGCTATTTGAGAGAAGAAAAATGCTTGTAGGTTAAATGTCAAATGACTATGAAAATGCATGTTTCGGATGAATGTATTTGAGAAGAGAAATGCTGGTTGTTTGAATGCCAAATGGGCAAGAAAATGCATGTTTCAAATGGATGTTAATCGAGAAGAAAAATGCTTGTTGTTTGAATGTAAAATGAATAAGAAATTGCCTGCTTCGAATGTATGTTGTTTGAGTATAAAAAATGCTTGTTGTTTAAATGCCAAAAGAAACTGAATATGTCTTGCTTTGAATGGATGGTAATTGAGTAGATATGGTAATTGATTAAATATTATTTGAAAATGAGTGTATTTTGCTTCTAATGGATGCTAAAAGAAATAAAGAAATGCTTGTTGGGTAATGTTAATTGAGCATGAATGTGTATTGATTGGTTGAATGTCGATAGACTAAAGAAATACCTTGCTAATTAGAGTCTAAGTGAAGGTGTATAATCTATACTGGATTAAATGATAAATGCGAACAAATAAGCTGTGATTAGAATGAATTTTGCATAGTATGGAGTTGTCGTTGTATCGAATGTAATTAATTAAGCAGAAATTATGCTCGGGTAATTGTTGGATAGTAAGGAGAACCTTTCTTAGACTTTAAGATTTCTTGACCTCAAAGCTATGATGTTGTTTTAAGAGATGAAGTAGATACATGATATATATATATATATATATGTGTATATTATGGCTTAAATCAACCTATTTTAGGGACCCAAGGGCAAAAAGGAAGAAATGAGAAATTCTTTGAATAAGAGAAAGTTCTTGTAATTGAAATTACTTGTCTAGTAATTAAGATTTAGTGATGTTTTAGATAATTTGGTAATTGGGATTTACCATATATTGCTTACTTGTCAAGTAACCCAAATTGTGTTACAACAAAATTAATGTAGAAAGGGTCAAGCAGTTTAGGTTTTGATAACCTGTAATAAGAGGAATCCAAGAAAGTATATGTAACACTCTAAAAATAGCCTAGGAGTACAAGCAATCGATTGAACCTAAGTTACTCTTAAACGTCAAGCAATTATTCAAGTAGTGATACCTTTTTAAGTTTCGATCTACTTAGGCCAAAGATGATATAGAATTAATATGTCTAAACTATTGTATAATCATAGCATTCGTTGAATCTCCTCAAAGAAAGAAATAGCATATTGTACAAAGTGATAATCATTCAAGGCTACAATTCAATTTGCTACATAGCCTAATCGACCTAATTTGTTTCTACTTATCCCATTAATAAGAATCTATTCAAGTTTAAGATTTGCAACAATCAAATTTGTTTTTTTTTTCTTTAAAATGAAGGTACAAACATCCTTATTCGAGACGATCATGTATAAATCATTCTTTGAAGACAATTCAAAGCAATTAATTCACTAAGGCCACTTCATCTTATAACATTACTATTTAACTACTTCCAATTATAACCTAACCGCACTAACTATCATGTAGTTTAACAATCCAATGCCACAAGATCAAGCACACATCATAAATTCGAAGCAACAATCATGAGTAAGTCATGCATCCACCACAACCATAAGCCACCATAAGTCTACCAGTTAAGTTTTACATGCCTTAGAGATCTTTATAATATTTACAAACCAAAATAACCACATTATATATATATATACAATAGTGCCACCATCCTAGGAGTCCTTTAAACATAACTAACTACATACTTTTAGATTTATCAAAAGGTGACTTGAACAAGCTCCCAGCAAAGTCCAGAGTTCAAAGGTTATCCTGAGGTGTCGAGAGAGAACTCAAGTAAGTAAAAGCTTAGTGAGTGAGTTTCAAGCACTAAAAAGAAACTTATAATAGTAAGTTTATTGATACAACTACTATCCATAAGATAATCAGTAGCTACAATATAGAGAATAGTCAATTTAAGGATTAACATTCGACCAATATAACATGTCCTTTAATTTACTTAAGCAAGCAATTTAACTCATATCAATTCTATGGAAGAAAGATCAATAGGCTTAACATTCGATTAATATGGAAGCTCACTTTCTTATTCATAGTTTAGGTTAACAATAACTTCTCCAATATCAATAACATATTTACCTTATACTATATAACACATGCAGTATTATAAGTTAGCCATTAAGCTTTAGATTGTTCTTATTTAAAGCATTGTAATTATTCTTATTCCACAATTCTTTTAATGAACTTTTGGTTTAGCCTTGAGAATCGATGTTTCAGCCTAGATACACGAGTCCCCAACCAAGCTGTCGCCTGTAACAATATGGTACTCAAAGTACCTGGTCGATCCCTCCTATTGTCGCCAAAGACCAAACACACACGTCCCTCCTACTGTCGCCAAATAGGGACCACTGTCCCGGACCATAGTCCACCCCAATACTGAGCTCTATGGACTCTATGGCATGCCAACTATATCTATGACTGACTCGAGACCAAGGCTTTCAATAGTCATTATTTCTCACAATAATTTTGAGTATCAATCGATTCAATATGCACTTCATGTGCCAATACTCTATTTCAATTTAGGGTCTAATAACAATTTTGTATCATGAATTCATTGACAATATCTCTATTTAGAATTCAATGTTTCAATAGGTGATTTGCAATTTCTATATTCATTATTTCAATATCAATATATGGTTTCCAATTTGAACACCATTAAATTCTTTAGTCTATTTTAATTTATTCAAAGATCATTTATGTCCTATTTCGCACATCACCACAAACATTATTATGTCATTCATTTATGCTAGTCCTTATCTAGCATGTTTCTTAACACTACTAGTTCCCTATCAATGTTTCGAACCAATACACTTAATTTTCTTTCAAGACATGCTTATTCAATCAATTTCAAACTTATAAGTATTTCTCAAGAAACACTTACCTTGCTTCCTTGCTTGATTTTTCCAATTCTTTGTAAATATAAGCACTCTAATAGTATTATTTAATTGCAACTATGAAAACAATACTTGGAAAGGGTGCTACTCCGTTCTGAGGCTTAAAACTACACTCACAAGATGTTTTTGAGCTATTGGCGATCCCGGATCACGACCCCTTTTAATTTATCAGCTTGCTGGTCAACATTAGTCCTTTTATCCTCATGATCCTCTTGATCTAACAATTACGATACATATATAATTGATACCAATATCAATCATTCCAATTCACAAGACAAATTGATTCTTTGATTCTCAACATCTACTCTATTCGGCAGATTTGTACCCTTTTTTTTAACGACCAATATTTTCAAATACAAATTAAACTCAAGACCATAACAATGAGGTGAGTGACCAGAACCACACCTAAATGACCATGCATCACTTGGTTCATTATTAACCATTTTTTATATCAATTTCTCAATTAAAGCACATACACTCATTCGATCAAAACAGGGCAGATTCACATGCACTCGTTCGATCAAAACAGGGCAGATTCACATACACTCATTCGATCAAAGCAAAGCAGATTTTCAATTGCACATACATTAGATCAAACAATCTTATCATCCCTTCACTTAAATCCCAATTGAACTAAACTGCTGATTTCCATAAACCTGCTCAACTCAACTCCCTTCTAACATTTAACTAAAACATTTGATTTAAACCAACTCTCATACACAATATAACATTGCACAATTTCGAAGCCTTTAAGCAATTCCAGAATTCTTCAAGCATTTCATATATTCTCTAATTAAAACTTATCATCTTAACCATTAAATCTAAGTTAAGCAATCAATCACCATTTCATTCATTCGAATTCAAGATTCAAACAAAACAATATCTATCAACCATTTATGCAATAAAATGAGAAAGAATTTACCTCTTTGAGTTATCAATTTCAATCAATGCTTCAATTCCTTCCCTATCGAAGCTAATCTTTAAGTTCTATGAAATTTTCACGTTATCTCTCAACTCCTATAGATTATTTCGGTTTGATTCAATGGAGAAGATGACTCCTTTCCTAGCTTGACCGAAGGGTTCTAACAAGTGGACAAGTGTATTGTCCACTAATTGAATTTAAGTTATCATGCAATCACCAATTTTATCAACTTACCCTTTTTAGTCCTTTAAGTAATTTCCTTCACCTTTCGGGCTACAACAATTTGGTCCTTTCATATCTCTTTTTATTTAATAGAGAATTGCTCCTAACAATATTTATCATACATATTTCATAGGACATGATTGAGAGTATTATAGTATAAGTAAAGAATTAAAAGGTATTCATATATACAAGGGGTTATAGTATTCACTTCTAAGTTAAGTAAGATGAAATGTTGGTATTAATCAACATGTAAAAGCCGATGCTTTGTGATAGGAGAATTAATTGATTTGAATTAATAAATATATTTATAGTTGGTGTAAGTTGAATCTTAAGCCAGGAATTTTATGATCCTAAAGTTATACTGATTAATAAATCTTTGTGTTGTGATTTTTAAAAGGAGGGGTCTTGCTGAAGAGATATGTTAAATGCCCAAAAATATTAAAGGACCTGTTTGTTAAAAAGGCGTGCAGGTCAAGGAATCTAAATGGGTGAAGAGTTAAAATTTCATCTTTAGAATTATTACGGTTGAAACCCTGTAAATCGTCAAAGGGTTAATCTATCATGCTAGTACTTACCTAGAATTTAGCCACATCGTCAGAGAAATAATTTAATAAGGATTATAGTAAATTCGTAATCTTTGTAAATCTCAAACTACCTCATTAAGCTATATGCTTACCCTTTTCTTTCAATATATTTCAGGATTAGTATATCTTCTATGTCGTTCGAGCTTGGACTCAATCAGAGGATTCACAAGTATGGTTGAAGTCAACTTTTAGAATTCCTAGATGGTGGCACTTAGAATTCTTATACGCATAATGCATTTAATCGTCTCTTTTGGTTCAACTTGAATAATTGTATTATAAGTTTGTTTTGGTTTGTAATGGACCTTTTATTATTTTGATTTGAATTTTTATGATGGATGAATGACTTTAAATGTTAGGATAAGAGTGGGTTTGATGAAGTTTAATTGTTTAAAGGAAAATATGATTAGGTTTAATTAATCTACTATAAGAATGGAAGTATAGTAGTAATAAGGAATCTAGAAATAATTGATATGAAAACCCTACGTTTTGGAATAATGAGTTTAATAGAGTTATGTTCTAAACGACCTATTGAACCTAAGTTAGAAATTATAGATGAAATTCCTCTCTTGATAAAGTATCATGGCATGTTCATTTATGTGTACCTCAAAATGTTGTGATTTGGTTTGTAAGGTATTCTATAGTGCTCAATGTTACTCTTTAGGTAGTGATTTTGCCTGTTGTCTAGCACAATCCAGTGCTTGTTTGCTAATCGGTAAAATAAGACGTATTGATTGGTCACTAAACAAGGTTGTAGGAGATTGAATAAGTAATTATAAACTTATTAAGTTATGAATCTTATATCCATATGTGGTTACCATGTTTGCAAATAGTCAAATGGGTTTACTGATAAATGATTAGTTAAATCATTGATGTTTTTAGTAATCGAAGGTTTTATTGAGCTTGATAATTAAGTAGTCATGACTCCTGATCATTAGTTACTATAAGTTTATGTTCAGTTATGTCTTTTAATGTTTAATGATCTCGGATATAGATTATGAATCTAGTATAATTTAGTAATCAGGCTTAAGTAATAAGATTTTGTAAGCCAGATGAGAAAGACAACAAATCTTGTAATAGATAATTCTGGTTTCAAGCTTATTCTATGAAAAACATATACCAAAGAGTGTACATCGATTTTGTGGTAGTGTCACATTTAAATCTGTATGATCAATCATTGATATGAAATTTGGTTGTTTAATTGTGTTTTAAACATGAAGCTAGTGTCGTTAAAAGAAAAAGTTTTAAATTACTCTGATTTCCAAAGCTTACTCGACCTTTCTGGGCTGAGTTATCTAAGAAGATGGTCGTGTTTCATAGTAAAACACCTCTAAATTTAGTTTACTTCTAAGCCGGATTTAGGGGTGTTACAGCCTTGCTCACCACAGTAGAAGCAAGATCTAGTCTGCTTACGGCACTGACCTGCTGGATGCTTGTTCCGGTAATAATTACAAACTGGATACTAGGGTCCCCTATTTGAACCTCCAGTACTCTCAACTGAGGCCGTCTTGGCAAATGACTGAGTCGTAGTATGTGGCCTCTCAATGTTCCCAGAACGGGAAAGCCATGGATGCACATTCTGCTTAGAGCCAGAATACTTTCCTTTCTTGCTCCATTTGGGAGGTCGAGAATCGTCTCTGAACCTCTTTTCTGATTTGCCCGACCCACGGGTCCTTTGGGCTTTCTGCGATGCTTTTAGTGGCCATGACTCGATTCACTAAGTCTTGAAAATCAATGATACTCAATGCAGTAAACATGGGACGAATCTCATCGCTAAGCCTGTCAATGAACATGCGGCACTTCTCTTCCTCCTTCTTGATATACTCGTCACCATATCGACAATATTTACATAGGTCGTGGATGTACTTCTCGACAGGTCGCCCACTCTGCAAGGTAAAACTCGCTAATGTACTTTTTTCAGAATTCTGAGAGAAAGGACTCCCAAGTTTCAGTGTCTTCGGTGACTGTAAGGGTAGTAGTCTCCCACCAGTGAAGCGCCTCGTCAGCTAGCAACACGAGATCACACTCCAGTTTGTGCTCATTCGAACACTGCAAATGTTTATTCAAGATCCTCAACGTGTTATCCAACCAATACTCGTCAATTTTAGGATTATCGTAATCCTAACCGGTGAAAGTATAGGCCTGATACTACGATAGCTTGTCGATAGGAGCTCGAGTATACTAGACAACCGGTGCAATAGGCTGCGCAACTTGCTCTGCTCTCATAGCAGTCATAAACTGCTTGAACATGTCAGCCATATTCCTATAGCACTTTGCCTGAGCAGTCAGCACCTCTGGTCCAGTGCCCTGTTCAGGAGGATTTTACAGATTAGGAGGATCTCCACTTATCTCATCGCCATGTGTCAAGGAGCCGGTGGCAGGCTTATTGATACAAGCTTCATTAGTCTCAAACATATTTATAATATAAAGAGATCGGATTAGTCGACAAGTCACAATTTATACAATATATAACTCCTAGGTGGCAAAGTAACTCAATAACAATGCAATAGGCTTCGGTTTAGTCCTAGAATCGACTAAACTCTAGCTCTGATACCACAAATGTAACACCCCCTTCTCGGCCTGGTAGAGAACAAGGTCGAAGTATGCTACCTATGAACAATACAATGTTTGATGCAGTAATTTTAATCAAAATTTAGTAATTTAACGACAAACAATAGTCGATTCAATAACTTGATAACTCAGTACAACGCTGTGATTGTCAGTTTTGGACCAATTTTAGATTTTTATAAGTTTTCAGGGACTAATCTATAAATTTAGAAAATTGGGGGTCCTTTAATGAAGTTAATCATACCACAATGAAATTCAGTTCATAAACAATAAGCTTACTAGTTTTCATGTTATTATGACATCAATTACCTCTTCAATTTAACTATACAATGTTTAGTGACCAATGTGCAATGTTCCAAACTTGATCCAATTAACTCATAACTGATTTACCTGTATCAGTATCGATACTCGTAAGGCTGTACCGATACACCTGTTTCATGACTGTTAAAATGGTTAAGATCCATTGATCCTGTATTGATACGATGCTTGTCCATATCGGTACGCGAAACATGGATTATAATTTCTCGAATTCCAATGACTAAGACTTGTATCGTTACAATTGGGGACCGTAGCGGTACAGGTTAACTCATTTCGATACGCTCTATGGTTGTATCGATGCATTTAATTTTTCAAATTCCAGTGTTGACTTTTTGTATCGATACGCCCGTATGACATACTGATACACCCTGTTTATCGATGTTGACCATGATCAAATATGCACCCCTATATCGATACGCCATTACCTGTATTGATACGCCCTGCACTGTAATGACATATTTTGTCTTGTTTTTATCAAATTTAACCTCTCAATCCATATCCAAATTTGACGAAACTTTACCAATAAGTTTGTAACAATACAATCTACTAGCATGTCAAATTTTATAGCCATCAATTTATTACGTATTCCCTTTCTTAGGCCAAATATGCAATATTAGGCACCTTTAAGCTATCCAAAAAGGTCATTTAGGGATTAAGGCACAATTGCAAATCAAGGACAATTCATACACACCAAAAAGACCATAAGTGACTACTCTAACAACGTTGCCACAATACTAGGAGTTCATAGGTTCGATATACATTACTTTAGCTTGATTGCAACTTGCCAAAATCATCCGACTCCTCCGATCTCCAACCACGAACTCCTTAACCTGAAATGTATGAAATGAAATACATTAGGAATACATTGCCTAATGAGGTAGTCACGGACAAAAATGATAAAAATGAAATGCATTCCTCCGCCAAAATTCCTACGCCTCGCCAAATCAATGAATGGTCTAGTCCCTCAGCCTCGCCAAAATGACTAATATCACAAACATCCCTCCGCCCCGCCACAATATAGGCCATAGCCCAAGGATCATAGTCCACTCATACATCGAGCTCATGAATTCTATGGCATGCCAATTGTGTCTAATGTCCTTCGAATCCAAGGTTCGGTGACAATATCAATAATCAATGTTCAATATTTTCGATGTCTTTATCAACGAGTAATGTTTCAATACCAATGTTCAATGACAATGGCAATGTTCAATGATCTCAATAACAATGTCAATAGTTGATGCTTCAATATCCATGTATCAATAACAATAACTATTCCTATATCAATGCTCAATAACAATGACTATAACAATGGCTATGACAATGTTCAATGACTAATATCCTATAAATCTATAATCTGATGACAATATCAATGGAAATGTTCGATGACAATGGAAATGATGGTATTCGATACTTAAAACTATAGCTTACCAACGCTTACCAATGATGCCCCTTTTTGGAGGTTCAATACAATATCCTTTAATCAAGGGATTAGCAATACTAGATTAGTTAATAATGAAATCGGGAAAGGCGCCTAGCCTAATCCTGAGACTCTGGCTACACTCACCTTGGAAACCTGAAGCTCCTAAGGCTCTCGAATTGCAATTCCCTTATTCCTAGCTTCTAATGGAGATGGTGAAACCACATTCTCCATTTCTTGACCTAGGTTAACCAATAGGAATTTGTTAGAATCACAAAACAATATCAGAATCAATATTTAAACTCAATACATTGATTAGCTAGTAGATAATCATGGATTAAAGCTTAAAATCCCAAAGCTCCATAGAAGGTCATAACACTAACTTGAGATTAAGCTTGATATATTCCATGGATTTTAACAAAAGGTTGGGGGATTAAACTTACTTGATCAATAGCAATGATATATTGCATGGATTCCAACTTTACCAAGGCATCCATATTAGTCCTTCTAATTTGACTCCCTATTTGTTTAAAACTTCCAATTGATTCCTAGTGTTTTTAGAAGATAAAATCTATGAGACACTTAAATCAATTCGAACCACGCTCAAATTATCATAAAAAATTCTAAGCCATAATTTAGGGTATTACAATTCTACCCTCTTAAAGAAATTCGTCTTCGAATTTCTCTTGGAGTAAGAAGCTAAGTCTACATTTCTTATATAGACTTATCAATCACACAGAGTAGGAACAGATCCTATTAATTGCAAGTCACAAGTATTGAACAAAATTTAAACTCCTAGGTGGTATATGCATGATGCAACCATAAGATTTGCTTCCCTTTAGTCCGAGAATCGGCTAAACATAAGCTCTGATGCCAAATTGTAACAACCTTAACCCAGTCCAGAAGAAAATCGGTATTGAAGATGTTGCCGAAAACACACTTACAGAAAATTAAATGACCATATTAAAATGTTATCAAAATTTCAGTACGGGTTATCAAAAATTTTCTTTTAACCCTTGATGAAAAGCATTCATAATTTAGACATCTATATTCTGAACTTATACTTGGGATTTGGTTCTATAATATCAATTAAAATTGTCCAGTTTTAATCTTAAACTTATTCACAAAGCATTCGATCAAAGGCATATATAAATTAATTCATAGATATCAATCTAGCTTAAAAATTTAATGCAATATTCAGATAATTACACACAAGCTCGTTCAAGACATTTGTACATCTACATAAGCTTAATCATAGCATTGGAACACCTGTAAATTTTATCATATCTTTTATACAATCATGTAACCTTATCATGACATTCAATCAAGGTCATTAATTCTCATATTTGATACACAATTACCATTAAAAGAGGTAATACTTATCATGTATACATGTCTCTGTGACAATTTATTGATCTCAAGGTATACGAACCGCATGCACGTACAAACAATCCAATCACCCAAATATCATAAACTCATGATAATCTTACCAAGCTTTTACTTCCATTCAAGAATCACTCACTAATCAAAAGGTTACTTAATATTCGCGGCATTAGGTAAGACAAGTCTCAGCCATACGTTCTTGTCACAAAGACATTAAGCACACCTATATATATAAATATATATAATTTCGAATAAGGTAGGTACATATTTTTATTCATTCAATGTAATCATTAGTAAGTAAGCTCGTTATCAAAGCTTTCAAATTCATAAAGGACATTAACTTTGATGATTATGTAAGATGTTAATGTAACTTGACAAGGAAGTTACTTACTTGTTTTATAAGTTTTAACACAAGTAAATAGACAAAACAATCAAACTAGCAAATAAATCCTCTTTGAACTCTTTTACTATAGATCATTTAGAGGCTTAACATTTTCTTTAGGTATTTAAGCATAACACTTATATATATACACACTAGGATTGTAACACCCCCTACTCGGGCTAGTAGGAACCCAGTTTGGGAGCGTTACTTAGCAACCAAGCAAGGACATTACAAGACATGGCAACAGACAAGAACAATACAATACAAGAATCAATCAAGCTATCACATACTTACTTATCTAACAAGTAAGCTCTCATTTGATTCCAAATCATCCAAGACATTCGAACTAAACTAAGGCAACCATGCATACACTACTTATCATGCAAGTAAGCACACAATTGATTCTTATTCCAAACTATCCATTCGAATAGGTCGCTAAGTTTAATTCATTTCATGCTTACATTACAAGTTACTACTTTCATAGTTCATATTACCACATTCAATATTTGTTACCTATCATATTCGAATTACCTAAGAATGCCAACATGTTTCGTTTCAATTCAAGGTTCCCTAGTTTGTATACATTTAGTAATTTCATTCCTATACTTACTAAGCATAATTATCTAATATTCAATAGCATGAAACTAGTTCTATTCAAGCTTATTTCCATACCTAACCATTCGTCCATTTACACAAACATACAACAAGGCATGTAGCTAGTTCATTCAAGTCTTATTCAATCTTTATGCATTCGGCAAACAACTATGCAAGCATACATAACACATACATCAAGTATATTTACATATAAGCAACCCTTTAAGTCCAAGTCATTCGAATGGGAAGGAATCCACATGGTTCATCTCATACTACTTTCATTTCAAACAAAACATGTACACTAAACAAGGCATTCATTTGTTTCAAGATATACTATATCAATATTAGATCATTTCATTCTTAATTCACCATATGCGCAGCAAACTTCATTCAATTACATGATACTTATGTTCATTACATGCTTGATACTATATACATAACATGGTAGGCCCATCAAGATCAATACATACAAGTTTCAAGTGTACCAAATGCATGATCAAGCTAACTATATGCAATCTAGTGCCACCATTCTAGGAGATATACAAAACAAGTATGAAATCATACTTTAACTATGGTTGTGTGAGTTGCTTCTTGCTCAAGGTAACAGGCTTCAAGATCAATCAACCTCATATCCTTTATCATGTAGGTTGGGAAGAATGAAAACAAGAGTGATAAGTACAAGATTGTACTTAGTGAAGTAGTAACTAGCCTAGCCATTTGTTATTTCAAGTTTTATGTCTTTTAATCAAGTATAGACCTAGCAAAGGCTTTCAAGCATTAGAGTGATCTTAGCTAGGCTTTCAAGCATCAAGATTATCCTATCTAGGGATGTCAAGTATTCGGCCAACAAGATTTTATACTTCATGAATCAAGCATACATGCTTGCAAAACAAGAAATCAACGAGTCATGCTTTCTTAATTCACCATATGCGCAACAAACTTCATTCAATTACATGATACTTATGTTCATTACATGCTTGATACTATATACATAACATGGTAGGCCCATCAAGATCAATACATACAAGTTTCAAGTGTACCAAAATGCATGATCAAGCTAACTATATACAATCTAGTGCCACCATTCTAGGAGATATACAAAACAAGTATGAAATCATACTTTAACTATGGTTGTGTGAGTTGCTTCTTGCTCAAGGTAACAAGCTTCAAGATCAAGCAACCTCATATCCTTTATCCTGTAGGTTGGGAAGAATGAAAACAAGAGTGATAAGTACAAGATTGTACTTAGTGAGGTAGTAACTAGCCTAACCATTTGTTATTTCAAGTTTTATGTCTTTTAATCAAGTATAGACCTAGCTAAGGCTTTCAAGAATTAGAGTGATCTTAGCTAGGCTTTCAAGCATCAAGATTATCCTATCTAGGGATGTCAAGTATTCGGCCAACAAGATACAAGCAACAAGATTTTATACTTCATTAATCAAGCATACATGCTTGCAAAACAAGAAATCAAGGAGTCATGCTTTCAAGTCAAGTAACATACATTTCATGGCATTCAAGACAAGTATCATGTATTATTGGATTGTTATTTCAATTTTTATTCATTAAACAACCCCCTTGGTACATAGTTTGTATAGGTAATCGAGTCTTTAACCAACTGTCGCCACAAGATGCACCGTAGTGTTGGTCAACCCTCTTACTGTCGCCAAAGACCACATACGTACCCTCCGTCTGTCGCCAAATAGGGGCATTAGCCCTGGACCGTAGTCCACCCTTACACAATGATCTCTAGACTCTAAGGCCTACCTTTCTACCTAGTCCAATTAGCTACCAAGGTTGTTCGATTTACCATTTATTCAAGTGTTTCAAGATCAATATCATGTCAAGCAAGTTTATTTCATGTTAGGTCCTTAGGCCATTGAGCCATAGCTCACATGTCAAGTAGTTTCATGTTTCATTTCATCAAGATGAGATGATATGATATCTCAAACAAGTCTTTAACATTCATTTACATTGCATCATAGCACATACAAGAATTAATATACCATACAACCATGCTTAGCATTCGAAATAGACATGTATTCAAGACTAGGATCAAGTTTCATGCATTGCTTTAGTCATTCTTCCCTTATTAGGTCATGTCCATGATTAGATTCAATAACATGACAATAATGTAACAAGAATACATTGGTTAGGACCTAGTCCTAACCCTAGGGGTAACTACACTCACAATACTCCAAGCTAGCTAGTCCTGGATCCACACTCCTTTGTTCCTAGCTTTAGTTTGCTCCAATCTTTCCTCTTCCACCAAGTTCAATCCTGGTTCTAACACACTGCAAGAAAACTGTAACACCCCTTCCCATATCCATTATTGAATATGAGACTGAGATGTCACAAAATATTTGTAAAACCATGAAATATTGATAATGAGATAAATAATTTTTAAAAACAATATTACAATTTAGTCTTTATTAACAATTCTAATTAATCGCGTAAAGTTTAAAACTTTATATTTTCGTTTTCAAATCGAGTTTAATTTTAAGCAGCAACTTATTAAATTAATTTAACTTTATATAATTAGCAAAACTACCTAAGAACTACCTGATTTAAAGTTTATGCAGATTCCAAATAAAATATGATTTATATCAGAGCATGCATAACTTCTTAATAAATATGCCAACTAGTGAATATCAAACAACCTTAAATATTATATTACTGATACTGATGTACCTGTTCTTGATAGATGATGTCCACTAGTGCTCCTTACTCCAAACGCTCCACTTTTCCTACGCGTGAAATAGTCACACGCTAAGTATTTACTTAGTGAGGCAATAATTCGAATTCAAGTGCAATTTTCATAATATCAATATCAATATTAACAATTAACAATGCACATGATCACCTTACCATTACATGCTTGTTAACATAAATAAATATGTAATAGAATATATGTATGTTAAAGTGATAAGATTATATCTTACCAATATTGTTGCCATTTCTATTCGTAAGCTTCCAATGCTTACAACTACCTTTTTCCATTTCTATCTTCAAGCTTTCAAGCTTATCATTCTGTTTCTTTGATTTCATTTCAATTTACTTAGCCCAAGGTATCTAATTAAGAGATTCTATGTACACGAGTCATCCCCCCATACCCAACCTTTCTTGAGTATGTGTATGATTTGCACTCTACCGGGAGTGCTCAGCACCGAATTGACCAAATTGGTCATTAAGCTTTGAAAAGTTTGAAATTCTCCCATTTTAGTCCTTAATAAACTTGAATTATCAATTCTAGCTCGTTTTCGTCTAAGCTACCATCAAAACAATAATTTCCAAGATAATCCTTTATTTTCCCATTCTTGCCAAAATAGTTATTTTTCATCATTTCAAGCCAATTTGATCACATTTCCAATAATTGCTCTTTAATCCTTCTTCAACAAAATAATTCCATAAACATCCTTTTAATTTTCTCAAATTACCGAATAAGTCCCTAGACTTTTCAAAATTTTCATTTTGGTCCAAAATGCTAAAATAAGCTTTTAACATCACAATTTTATCATTTTCACCACCAAAATAATTTTTAACAATTAAATCCTTAATTTCTTGGAAATGCCGAAATGGCCCTCAACATTTCTAAAATATAAAATTTGGTCCTAAATTGTCAATTCAAGCTTGAAACAACATTTTCTATTCATCTCTATCATCAATTAAATTTTGACAATTTAATCCCAAATTTTCCTCAAATTTTCAAATTAGTCCCTAAAGGGAATTTGACCTTCTAACATCAAAATTGAACTTCCATCATCAATATAATGTTTCAAATATCATAACCTAACCATTTTCATCCTTAATTCTCAAAACCCTAGCAAGTCCCTAAATTTCAAGATTAGGGTTTTATAACTTTCCACATGAATTTAACTTGATTTCAAGTTTGATTTCAACAATACTAAGCTTAAGTCATCATCAACTATTTGAATTCCATCAATTTTCTATGAAACCCTAATTTCTCTCTCTCCAAACCCTAATTCAAAACTTCATAATTCCATGAAATTTTACTATCAAAACATAGAGAATGAAGAGTAGATCACTGTACCTTAAACAACCTTGCTTGAATTTTTGATCAAAAGCCTTTAAAATGGCTTGAGAAAATTTTTACTATTTTTCTCCCAAATTCCTCATGGTTTCGAACACAAGAATAAGATGAACTAAACTGTTCATCTTTCTTTGACTATTAAAACCCATTAATAAATAAGAAAATGCCACATGTTTCTTTAAAAATGAATTTTAAATTCATTTTTCACTCTTTCCAAATTTACGCCTCTAACAAAATAAAATTTACAACCTAGTTCAAAATTGTGCCATCCATTACATTTGAACTAGTTTGGTTCCAATCTAACCGGCCATCGTTATCAAATAAAAATCATAAAATATTATTTATGATTTTTATTTGATCCAATTTCCTGATTTTCACCTTCTCGATTTTTCCTTTATCGAATTATCAACTCTAATTCAGGAATCACATTTTTCCTTAATTCCATGAATAGATCCATACTTTCATACAAAATCCTTCACTTTAATAAAGTTAAACTTAGAAGTTTGATTGGATCTAAAAATATTGATAATTACCCGAAATATCTATATGTAACATCTTTCTTGAAAATCCTTCATTAAGCATTTATACGAATCTCTCTTACTTCTTCTAATTCCTCTTTACTAATCAAAATACTGATATGTGATACTTCCCAGAAGGACACCCAAAACTTTTCTATAATCTTAGCATGCTTAACTATTTTATGCAATCAAAATTCAGTATTTTCTACTGCACTCTAACTTCCAAAATTATTACCAAAATCCTTATTCTGATCAAATTTATCCTTATACTGAATAAAAAATCATTATTGGGGAAATTTACACTTAGGTCCTTGAACTTTTACCTACTTTTCATTTTGGTCACTAACTTTTATCTTTTGTCATTTTAGTCATAAGTTAGCCTTATGCCAAAACCTTAGTACTAAATGACCTTTGTATAACTTAGCAAGATTTTCGGGGTATTACAATTCCTCCCTCCTAAAAAAATTTGTCCTCGAATTTTGAAATGTACTTGATTCAAAAAGATTTGGATATTGCTTTTTCATCTTCTTCTTTATTTCTCTAGTGACCTCCTCAACCTTGTGGTTTCTCCAAAGAATTTTGACCACAGGGATTTTCTTGTTCCTTAATTCTTTAACTCTATATACTAGAATTTTCACTAGTTCTTCTTCATATTTCAAATCTAGTTGTAACTCAATTTCCTCGGGAGTGATGACATGTGAGGGATCTGACCGTTATCTTCATAGCATAGATACATGACATACATTGTGTAGTTTACTTATCTGTGGTGGTAAATCTAACTAGTAAAACAATGGTCCTACTCTTTTCAAGATCTCATATGGTCCAATAACTCTGGGACTAAGCTTTCCTTTTATCCAAATTGTAACCTTTTCTTCCAGGTTAATACCTTTAGAAACATTTTATCTCAAATTACTCTGAATAATTCTCACTTTGTTCTCCTTTTCTATATTTAAATCAACTCCGTTTTCCTTTAAATCAATTTGTACATTTTGGTCCTGTAGCTCAAGCCAAATAAGTGGAGCCTTACACCTTCTTCCAGATAATACTTCAAAGGGTGCCATTCTGATGCTTTCATGGTACTATTGTTATAAGCAAATTCAGCTAAAGGAAAATACATTTTCCATGATCTTCCCAATTCAATTACACAAGCCATTAACATATCCTCTCAAATCTAGATAGTTCATTTTGATTGTTCATTTGTTGAGGATAAAAAGCTATATTAAAATTGAATCGAGTACCGAAGACTTTATGTAAAGATTTTAAAAATCTTGAAGTAAACCTTGGATCTTTTTCAGATACTATTGAAACAGGTACTCTATGTAACTGAACTATCTCCTTAATATATAACTCAGCAACTTGTCCATAGAATAATCTATTTCGGACAGAAAAGAAGTGTATTGATTTAGTCAATCTATCAACTATTACCCAAGTTGATTCTTTCTTATACGGTATCAAAGGTAGCCCTGTTACAAGATCCATAGTTACTCGTTTCCCCTTTCCACTGAGGAATGGAAATCGATTGCAACAATCCAGAAGGCACCTAATGTTCTGTTTTTGCTTGCTGACATGTCAAGCATTTATAAATAAATTCAGCTATAAATCTTTTCATTTTTTACCACCACTATCAATCTTAGGTCTTGATACATCTTGTTTCCACTTGGACGCATAGTCAAAAGACTATAATGTGCCTCAAACAGAAGTTCTTTCTTCAATTCTTCATCAATCGAAATATAATTTCTTGTTTGCTAATACAACATCTTTCAAATTAACTTTAAAGTCTTTGGTTCTACTAATTTCTACTTGTTTAAACCTTAATAACCTTTCTCATCTTTTCTTTGAAAATCTTTTTATTCACTCATATAAATGATACATCTTTCCTTAGTATCTTGGTCATTGGAAAAGCAATCATTGAAAAATTCTTTACAAACTTTCTAAAATAATTTGCTAGTCTTAAGAAACTTTGAACCTCTGATATATATTCTTTGGTATTTTCCAATCAACTATAGCTTATACCTTCTTGGGATCCACTCTTATTCATTTTCCGAAACTATGTGACCAAGAAAAGTATCTCCCGAAAACCAACATTCACACTTTGATAATTTGACATATAGTTCCTTTCCCCTAAGGATCTGACGAACAATTCGAAGATGAGCATCATGTTCCTCTCTTATCTTTGATTAATTAAAATATCATCAATAAATATCATCACAGACTAATCCAAATAAGACTAAATTATTCAGTCCATCAGATCCATGAATGCGGCAGGAGCGTTAGTCAATCAAAACAACATTAATACAAACTCATAATGTCCATACTAAATTTGGAAAACTGTCTTTAGAATGTCTTCTTCCTGAATCTTCAACTGATGATACCCTAATCGAATGTCAATCTTGGAAAATACAACTGCACCCTTTTAACTGATCAAAAAGATCATCAATACTTAGAAGAGGATACTTATTCTTCATTGTTACTTTATTTAACTGACGATAATCTATACACAATCGTATAGATCCATCTTTCCTTTTTCATGAATAACACTGATGCGCCCAAGGTGACATACTTGGTCTTATAAAACCCCAATCCAATAATTATTGTAATTGTGCCTTTAACTCTCAAAGCTCAATTGACGCCATTTTGTACGGGGCCATCAATAGGGCACAGTACCAGGTAATACCTCTATTTTAAATTATACTTCCTAATCAGGGGTAATCCTGATAATTCATCAAGAAATACCTCTGGGTACTCCTAAACTATAGGAATATCTTCCAATTTAATTTCAGCAGTTCTGGTATCCACTACATTTGCTAAGAAAACATAGTAACCTTGTAACAACAGTTTCTTAGCAGAAACAACTGAATTCACATTAGATAAAAGATCCATCCTCTCATCCACTACTATTATTCTTCACCTTTCAAAATTTTCAAGATTAATCGCTTTAAGCAACAATCCACAATAGCATGGTAAAAAGACAACCAATTCCTTTCTAATACCATTTCAATTTCTTCGAAAGGTAACTCCATTAAGTTTACCAGAAATTCAGTTTCCGGTATTTTTTTCCGGACAATTTCTACATGTCCAACTCATATTATAACTCAACAAGTTTGTAGTCACTATCTTACTTGAAATGGGTTCTAAGAGGATATCTTGTCCATTACTCAACTTCATACTTATATACGAATGTATATAGAGTCTTGATCAGTCAAAACCAACACAATTTTATCAAAAAGATAAAATGTGCCAACAATGATTTTCAGTTCATTCAAATCTTTATCAGTCCTAAAATTATAAAATTGGACTGATGTGCACAACCCTGATTCTGAAGCAAATTCTTATGATTCCCTCGATCTAATTTATTCTCACAGTAACAATACAATTCCATCCAATTTCTTTCGGTCCAGCTGTAAAATCCATCCAGAATGATCTTCAAATAATTTAACCACCAATCTGCAGTCACTAGACCTTTATCTATTTTTCATTTAAATTCAGATATTCCTTAGTCCTACACCGTCACTCCCTATTGAGTCGGTGTTCTTTCTTATTCCACTGAATTCAAAGAATTATTACTACTGCTGGGTTTTTTTTCTCCAGAACCTCTCGTTCACCGACTCATCTCAAATTTATTTTAGTAAAGAGCGACATCAATCAAATCATATAAACATCATATCAGTAATATTGATATCCTAGTGGCATGTATACTCTTTTTAACATAAACCACTTTCAATTAGGCCGAGAACCGGCTAAACCTGTAGCTCTGATACCAATAAATGTAACACCCCTTCCCGTATCCATTATTGAATACGAGACAGAGATGTTACAAAATATTTGTTAAACCATGAAATATTGATAATGAGATAAACATTTTTTAAAACAATATTAAAATTTAGTCTTTATTATTAAAACTTTATATTTTCGTTTCCAAATGGAGTTTAATTTTAGGCAGTAACTTATTAAATTAATTTAACTTTATATAATTAGCAAAACTACCTAAGAACTGCCTGATTTAAAGTTTATCCAGATTCCAAATAAAATATGATTTATATCAGAGCAGGCATAACTTTTTAATAAACATTCCAACTAGTGAATATCAAACAACCTTAAATAATATATTACTGATACTGATGTACATGTTCCTGATAGATGATGTCCACTAGTGCTCCTTACTCCAAACGCTCCACTTTTCCTACGCGTGAAACAGTCACATGCTAAGTATTTACTTAGTGAAGCAATAATTCGAATTCAAGTGCAATTGTCATAATATCAATATCAATATTAACAATTAACAATGCATATGATCACCTTACCATTACATGCTCGTTAACATAAATAAATATGTAATAGCATATATGTATGTTAAATTGATAAGATTAGATCTTACCAATATTGTTGTCGTTTATATTCGTAAGCTTCCCTTGCTTACAACTACCTTTTTCCATTTCTATCTGCAAGCTTTCAAGCTTATCATTCTGTTTCTTTGATTTCATTTCAATTTACTTAGCCCAAGGTATCTAATTAAGAGATCCTATGTACACGAGTCATCCCCCCATACCCAATCTTTCTTGAGTATGTGTATGATTTGCACTCTACCGAGAGTGCTCAGCACCGAAGTGCTTATGTATACTTATCGAAGTATACAATATATCCCTCATTGAGTTTTTATGAAATTACGCTGAAGTGCTTAGCACCCGTAGTAAGTCACAAACCGTGCATGAGTATACTCCTCAATGAGTATTTAAAAATTTTGCACTTTACCTGAAGTGCTTAAAATCTTTATACAGCTGTTTATGACTCTATGGCTAGCCAACTATACCTTTGAACCTCAATATCATACATTGGGCTTTATTTCATCATTTAAGTCATCAATGGCAACATAGAACAATATATCAACATTTAACAGTTCATAACCAAAATAACATTCATATTATATCATCATCAATAACTAGTGATCAATGCATTTATTTTCAACCTTTGACATATATAAAATATGTCAAATAATGATCAATGACATAAATATCATGACAATATATAAGCCAGGTAGACTCATCGCAAGTCCTACCGGTGATGTATAAAACATCCATGTATCATGTTATTTATGCATTGCACTCACCTGGGCCTTTTATTTATATGCCTCTCTAAGTCCTCTTTAATCTTTTTCTTCATTACCCCTCGAACCTATCTTGATTCGAATTTAAACTTCATAAATCAAATAAAAGAAATATTTTTTTAGATCCCAATCTAACAATATCTTAGACGTACTATTATTATAATCACATGAATATAACATTTATAGATATTTTCCTTTTATCCTTGCACTGTTCAAAACTTATTACGGTCCTTAATGACCAATTTGAACATTCAACAATTATTCATGCTCTAAATGCACCAATTCTTCTATTTCAAAATCATTCGAGTCATTTCCATAAAGTTTCAAACTTTACTAATGTGACTTTTTTAGTCACTAATTTTTACCAAGGTACTTGAATTTAAACTTAGTTCAAGTAATCACCTATTATCAATAATTACAACACTATTCCTTTTATTTTCCATTTTATCAAATTGGTCACTAAGCTTTGAAAAGTTTGAAATTCTCCCATTTTAGTCCTTAATAAACTTGAATTATCAATTCTAGCTCATTTTCATCTAAGCTACCATCAAAACAATAATTTCCAAGATAATCCTTTATTTTCCCATTCTTGCCAAAATGGTTCTTTTTCATCATTTCAAGACAATTTGATCATATTTCCAATAATTGCTCTTTAATCCTTCTTCAACAAAATAATTCCATAAACATCCTTTTAATTTTCTCAAATTGACGAATAAGTCCCTAGACTTTTCAAAATTTTCATTTTGGCCCAAAATGCTAAAATAAGATTTTAACATCACAATTTTATCATTTTCACCACCAAAATAATTTTTAACAATTAAATCCTTAATTTCTTGGAAATGCCGAAATGGTCCTCAACATTTCTAAAATATAAAATTTGGTTCTAAATTGTTAATTCAAGCTTGGAACAACATTTTCTATTCATCTCCATCATCAATTAAATTTTAACAATTTAATCCCAAATTTTTCTCAAATTTTTGAATTAGTCCCTAAAGGGAATTTAACCTTCAAACATCAAAATTGAACTTCCATCATCAATATAATGTTTCAAACATCATAACCTAACCATTTTCATCCTTAATTCTCAAAACCCTAGCAAATCCCTAAATTTCAAAATTAGGGTTTATAAATTTCCACATGAATTTAACTTGATTTCAAGTTTGATTTCAACAATACTAAGCTTAATTCATCATCTACTACTTGAATTCCATCAATTTTCCATGAAACCCTAATTTCTCTCTCTTCAAACCCTAATCCAAAACTTCATAATTCCATGAAATTTTACTATCAAAACGTAGAGAATGAAGAGTAGATCACTTTACTTTTAAACAACCTTGCTTGAATTCTTGATCAAAAGCCTTGAAAATGGCTTGAGAAAATTTTTACTATTTTTCTCCCAAATTCCTCTTGGTTTCGAACACAAGAAGACGATGAACTAAAGTGTTCATCTTTCTTTGACTATTAAAACCCATTAATAAGTAAGAAAATGCCACATGCTTCTTTAAAAATGAATTTTAAATTCATTTTTCACTCTTTCCAAATTTACCCCTCTAACTAAATAAAATTTACAACCTAGTTCAAAATTGTGCCATCCCATTACACTTGAACTAGTTTGGTTCCAATCTAACCGGCCATCATTATTAAATAATCATAAAATATTATTTATGATTTTTGTTCGATCCAATTTCCCGATTTTCACCTTCTACGATTTTTCCTTTATCGAATTATCAACTCTAATTCAGGAATCACATTTCCCTTAATTCCATGAATAGATCCATACTTTAATACAAAATCATCCACTTTAATAAAGTCAAACTTAGAAATTTGACTCGATCTAAAAATATCGATAATTACCCGAAATCTCTATCGGTAACATCTTTCTTGAAAATCCTTCATTAAGCATTTATACGAATCTCTCTTACTTCTTCTAAGTCCTTTTTACTAATCAAAATACTGATATGTGATAGTTCCCAAAAGGTGACCCAAAACTTTTCTATAATCTTAGCACGCTTAACAATTTTATTCGATTAAAATTCAATATTTTCTGTTGCACTCTAACTTCCAAAATTATTACCAAAGTCCTTATTCTGATCGAATTTATCCTTATAATGAATAAAAAATCATTCTTGGGGAAAATTACACTTAGGTCCCTGAACTTTTACCTATTTTTTATTTTGGTCACTAACTTTTATCTTTTGTCATTTTAGTCACTAAGTTAGCCTTATGCCAAAGCCTTAGTACTAAATGACCCTTGTATAACTTAGCAAGATTTTTGGGGTATTACACAAACACATATCAAGACAAGTTCACAAAGTCCTTCAATTCAAGACAAGGTCATTAAATCAAGCAATGCTACAAGCATATAACATTCACATATTGGGCAACATACTCATGTGCATTTTCCATTACAGTTTTCTACATTCTAGTTCATGTAAAATAAGGCATATTCCAAGGCCTAAAATTGTTTACAAGACAGTTTACAAAACGTCACAAAACAATGTGCATTTGTCTATACAAATGCTGTCGGGCAGCTTGCACTCTAGTCACTAGATCATTCATATCTTTCATTCCGTACGTCGGAATTTCAATTGGTTTACACCGTTGGAAATATAAAAAAAATTTATTTATGACCATATAAGGATTGATTTTTAGTTCTTTGACAATTAATACAGTTTTTAACTTAAAGACAAGGCATTTTGCTTTATTGGGCAGTTTGCACTGTCTCTAGTATTTCTTCTCTACATTTTAGTATATAACCCATATTTTAGTTCTGTTTTCTCCTAATGAATTTAGACATAACAAGGTGTTGTCCATAAAAATTTCAGCCTTAAATTCATTATACACAATTTATAGTGATATTTCAAAGTCACTTCCCAGAATAGAGCATTCTGGGCAGATTACACTAGGTTGGATTTCTAGCTTCTTAACTCATTTTAGCAAGGTCCTAACATGGCAATTTCATTCATATTCATGTTCATACATGTCTAGGTCATCATAATTCACCTAGAAATGTTCTTAAAACAAGGCATAATCATATTAAACCTAGTTTGATCTATTTGATCACATTTACACATCCAATTCATCAACTAGGCAGTCCATTACCTAATTTAACTAGTTCAATCAGGTGTAGCCATTTTACAGTAACATATGCGTTCAATTCAATCTTATTTTTACATAGCGACATGATCAAAACAGGGTTCTATGCTCATTTAACGTGTTTACACAATTTCTCAATCAAAACAGTCCCTAATCAAGATTGTTTTCAATCATTTTCATATTTCTCAAATTTCAGCAACTACATATATATTCCATTAGCAATTTAGTTACTAGCATTCAATTTCTAGGTTCTAATTGAAGCTAGCATAACCCTAACATGTATAACAATCATTCAATTTCATCAAGGCAACAAAAACATCATCAATAATTCATTCAATCAAGTTGCTAGGGAGAAAGGATTTAGAATTCACTTACAATTTTCCTAGCTATTAAATTTTCATGCAATTGATCTCATCCAAGCTTTCTTCCTCTCAACAATGGTGATTTTTCTTTCCTAGATGGTTGATGGATGTTTCGGCCAAGGTGGAGAGGATGATAACACGATGGCCACTTGGCCATGGAGTTGTCACATGGCTTGGCTATTTGCCTCCACTTGGCAAATTTTGGTCAAATTGCTTCATAAGTCCTTCATTACTCATCTTAATTGCATACAATCCTATATTTACAATTTGTTACTATTTGATCTTCATGATTAGGCTACTTCTTTATCAATCCATGTAATTTAGTCATTAGGTTTAAATCAATTCTTCTAATTTGTAGATTGTTTGTACAATTAAACTCTAATTGGTTTATAACAAGTTACTAGGCAATGATTTGGGGTATTACAAGGATATTCAAACATAGTATGCCACATATATACATAGGCACTCAACAAGCATTTGCATTTGGCATCCATACACACATTAACATTTAAGCCTTCTAACAAAGCATATCAAGATCATTGGTTTCATAACATACAAGATATTGAACACATCATCTCACACATATGACTTACTTATCTCAAGTTATCAATTCAATCCACAAACTTTAATTTGTAATTTGCTTACTCGATATTTGACGTAACTCAACAAACCAACAAATGCGAGGCATTAGAGACCCTTTACAAGCTTGCATTAATTTACATATTATATCAACAAAGTCATGAATATGCTTCTATACATATGCTATGCCACCATCTAAAGAGTTTAACAAGAGGAAGTTATATTCAACTAAGAACTTTAGAAGTGACTTGCAACACTTGACCAGGATCAAATACTAGGCTCCATAATTCCTAAAAAATGCATGACAATGAATGCATTAGGCTTATATAGCCTAAGTGAGGTAGTGACATCAAAAATTACATAGCATATTATCAATTACATATAATGAGGAAAAAATCAAGGTATACAAACATAAGTTACTATTTGTTCTTTTAGTCTCAATCTTACTTTACAAGCTTTATTGAGGTTCATACTCTTTCGAGTCTTAACTAGGTTTCATTGAATTTCATATCGATCTTATCAAAGATCGTACATTATCTCAATGAAGTCTTTTTAAGACTTATCGGAGTACTTAGTAAAGTTTTTGGATTTCATATTAAATCTTCTCAAAACACTTATAAGAGTTTCTTTTCAAAGTCTCTTGCCTCATACTAGGCATATATTCACCGTATGTGAATTCTTATCATAAATAAGCATTGCTCCATATTTCTTTATTAACATTGCCACCAAGGCATTCTTTCATAATTCATTTCATGTATAACTTTATTCAAATCTTTTTAATTGTTTGCCTTGGATCACTTTTGGTCATGAGTAACATTGGTCTGAGTTTGACCGTATTTGTCCGTGTTACACATAGCTCAAAGCACATAGCAATGGCTAGTGTCAGAAACATATCAATCCTAACTTCTCTTCTCTATCCAACCAAACTGTCGCCAATCTCCTTACATCTTCCCTCATTACCTCCTACTGTCGCCAAAATATCATATAATAATAGGGCGTCCCCCTAGCTGTAGCTCATGGACCGTAGTCCCAAATATACCATGTATCATGCCAAAGTGTCCAAGGGCTTCCATTATGTAGGCAACATAGAAATCTTATGCTTAATAATAGAAGGGTATCTTATGTTGCAAACAATCTTACTTAATTCGTTCTTAGTATCTTGTTGCAAAGGATGAGCTTATAGATCAATAGAGTAGAGGAATTATTATAGCATTAAAGCTTGATGTTGTTTCTTGAATTTTATACTTTCAAGGATTAAGGATTGATATCAGTTCAAGGCAAGTCTCATACATATAAATAATTCTAATTCTTCAATCAATACACATTATAGATAAGCATAGAATGTATTCATGATGCATATGTAATGCATACCTTAACTATGAGATTTCAATGCCATACATGTATCCCAACCCAAGATGCTCTATGTGAGCCTTATGCACATGATCATATGTGACCCACACTTTAACCTTTAATTCAACAATCCAAATGAAACGAAGATCATAGTGACCCTTGTCACCTAAAACAAAAGTGACTACACTCACATGTTATCCTGATCTTACGGGATACCTGAATCCACAATGACTCCTAGCTTCCTCTAACTTTTATCTTCTACTCTTCCTTATCATGATATGTACCTCACACCAGTTAGCAAGGCATTAAAACCAATTTCAATTCATTTATCAACAATATAATTTTAATCTATGCATATATATATATATATACTCATAGATTAGTCCAATACATACACATACATGTACATACTCGAATAGCCCTTAAACACGTTTATACACATCAAAATAGCCTCGATTACATGCATCAGACAATGACATGTTCACAACAGCCCACTAACTCAATTATTTGAGCAAAATAGTCCTTAACTTTGTACACACGCTTAAACATATTAAAAAAGCCTTCCCATATTTGTCTAAGCTCAAAACAGCCCAGTACATCCTCAATTTACTCATAATACTCCAGCTTATAATTACATACTCAAGCACAACACTCAAACAACTTATTACTTAATTGTTCATAGAATTTACACCAAAAATAGTCCACTAATTTCCCAAAGAATCAAATCAGTCCAGTTCTCTTGTATGTATTCACATATACATTCAAAACATCACACATAATACATGCATCTATGAAAACAAATCTCACTATCATGTGTACTCCTACATGAAGATCAAAACAATTCAATATGGATGTATGTGGGTGCAAAACTAATCAAATAAGTGTATGCACGATTTATCATCACCAAAACAGTCCATAATATGGTCATGTAAGCTAAAACAATCCACATAGCATGTATACACATTTAAACACCTTAAAACAGTCCACAATTTACACATTTAGCAAAACAGTTTCTAGACTATACGGCAGCCCTTATAAACATGTATTGTAACATACTCTAACCACCCTAGTAGGATTAGGTAAGTTACCACAATTACAATCAATGATCCATTCAATTAAAGCTAGTGAGTTCAATTTATTTTAAGCCTTTCTTGTTCATTAATCAACTATTCGAATAGGTGAGGATTCAATAGACAATGCATGATGCACCTACTAGATATATTATGACCCATAATGCAATTAGTTATCATGATCAATACCAATTAGGACTTACTTGTTCTTCAAGCAACCATTTGAATTGTTGGAGAACACAATAGAAAATTTCAACGTTCATTGTAGCTATTATGCATACCAATAGGTGATTTACATCATTTACCTATGAGACCATAATCAACTGGGGACGGAATTTTTGTTTTCAATAACAAAAAAGAAAGTCAGACCTAAAATTCGTTTACCATTCTTATTAATATCGAAGGTTGCAAGTTAAAGTCACAATTAAGTTCATATTTTTTTTATAAATGTAAGTTTATTTTACCGTATTTAAAATTTGACATATAAACTCGTCCGTTTAAGTGATGGGGAAACACTGTTTCATTCATGGGGATATTGTAACACCCCGAAATAGGGTCTAGGAGAATTATGTTGTTATGTGTAAATATAGAACTTAATTATGGGGTCAATTGAATGAAACAAAAAATTAAGTGCTTCCGAAGTGAGACTTTTAAAAGTAGTAACTAATTTTTAAGTGACTAAATAGCTAAAGAATGAAAACTAGTTGATTGCATGAAAAACTTAAAGATGAAAATTGTCCCTTGATGTGTCATTAGAATAAACTTCCATGTGGCTATGGGCATGCACACTCGGTTTGGAGAAGGGGAAGCCAAACTAGTGCTCATTTTTTTGGTCTTCTTCATCTTGGGTTTTAACCGAGAGAGAGTGGGAGAAGAGATAGAAGCTTAGGCTTAAAATTCAGTTTTTAAAGACTCAATCTAGGCTCAATTTGGATGTTCTTGGTTTGATATTGAAGTGAAGGTATATTAATCTCCTCTCCCTTTGGTTGTGCTTTGTTTTGATTGTTATTTGAATGCTTGAATGTTTAGAGTGAATGGAGGAATGCATGGAATACTTGTTAAACATATAAGTGTAAATGGTTGAACTTGAACCGAATTAATTGCTTAGAAGTCATTGGTTAAATTGTGGGCTCGTTGATAGAAACCCTCAAACTATTTTAATGTTGCATATGTTGTGCATAGTTTAACATGTTATGTGTTGTTCGATTGAATTAGTTGGTTGATGATTATGTTACTACTGGGATTGAATGAGTATATTGTGATGTATGGCTGCCCAGATTTGAGTGTACATATGTATGATTATGTGAAATTGTTTGTAAGGTGAACATGTGTAATTAGCTGTCCAGATTTGAATGTATATATATGTAATGGGACTGTTTTTCATTTAACATACCTTAGGGACTGTTTTCATGAATTGCAGGACAATTAGGGATTAAATCGATGATTTAAGGGTTGTATGATTCATGAGTACAAATATTAAGGACTGTTGTGGCAAGTTAAGGTCGATTGTTGCTATCTTTAATGTTCATTCGAACTGAATGAAAAGGAAGAAGTGAATGGTAAATTGTACTATAAAGATCATAAGTAGTAACCTATGATCTATCGATTAAATGATTAATAGTTAATCCTTGAAGGCCACATTGATAATATTATGAGCAAGGCTCATCTTGAATATAGAATTCACAAGTGGTGAATCCGGTTACAATATGATTTGATATTCGCGAGACATTATGTTCGAAATGTTATTAAATAAATAAATAAACGTGAAAAGCCTTGGTCTCGAGTTAGTCTTAGGTACAGTTAGCATGCCATAGAGTCCGTCGAGCTTGCTAGTGAGGACTACGGTCTTGGACTTAGGTTCCTTTTTGATGTAGATCAAATGTTCAGTTGGTACTACTAGTACCTCTGCCTGGTAATTGTTAAATTGGTACTTTGTGTGCCCTTGTTCCGGTACCTTGTGTACCCCTGTTTCGGTACTTGGTGTACCGCCTGATTGATATTGAATTTAGAAGATTCGTGTATCTAGGCAATTGCTTGAGTCTCAAGGTTGTGATAAAGGAGTATGAAAGTGTATAACTCACTTTAGGAGTTAATTTTCTATGACTTGCATAAAAAGAAACCATAATGGTTATTGATAATATATCACCTAGAAATTAGTGGGACATGATACTATTTAATCATAGCAGATTGTAATTGATTGTTGTTGGTTTGTAACCACTCGAAAATTATGAACTTAAAGGAATGATAATTTGCTTGAATATGTACCTATATTTTGATTGATTCTATAGTTTCAATTGGTTGATTTGAATCGCAAGTTATCATATAGAAACTTGAGAGTTAAGACACATGGATCATGAAGTCCATGAATTGTTTGTAATGTTAAATTATAAGAATGAATTTGAAATTGAGCTCTAGTTAGTTAAGTTGATTTTGGTAAATGGTATGAAATGTGATTAATGAATCGAATCTATTGTGGTATAACCAATCGAATTCATGGGGCTAATTATATGGGGAACAAACTGCTTGGTTTTAAGAAATGAAATTTCAAGTATTATGATTATTTTATCAATCTATTGGGTTGTTGTAATGGAATTATATGATAAATACGAATTATTTTAGTTCATTGGACTTAGAATACTTGAAATTGTCATGTTTCGAGTCTAGTTATTAACAAGATGTTTGAGTGGCCTGGTATAGAGTACTTGTTAAGTATGGTTACTTGTGTTTGGATATTGATAAAATAAATTTAATGTCTTAGAATGCTTAGTTAATGAAAGTAAGTATTGTGGTAATTCTGAATTAAGATAAATTACCTTAGTAAAAGGAATACATTGCCTCTAGTTACCTTGAGAATTAATTAGATTTGGTCAATAAGTATAGGATTGATTATTGTAAAATAGATTGGCTTAATAGCTTAAGCCGTATTTTGAGTGAGTATTTGTATACATATATATACCTAGAAGTTTAATTGGAACTTGATAAGTATCAATTGATAGTTGTTGTAATTCATAATTTCCAGATTGGCAAGTTTGGTATATCTCTAATGAGGTATTCGTGTGATAATCTAACGATTTGGTAGGGAGCTTTGATAAATAAAATCCAAGAAAGTTTATAAGTTATAATAACAAAGTTTAAGTGTTAAAACAAGGAATTAATAAGTGCATAAGAATTCTGATCTATAAATAGGAACACTATCTTAGCGAGGGTTTTTGTCCACCCTCGCATGATAAATGTAATGTAAGTAACGTTTGTGATGAATAATATGAACTTATGGGATACGAATCTTAATGCCCGATATTGAGGGTGAAACTTGATATGTACCTTAGTGGTACACTAGACTAATTCGAACTTGTTAACTAGGATTTTAGTATAATCCTTGCCTGATAGTTGAAACATGTAAATAAATTTATGGGTTGGAAATTATGCATGATGAGATATAAATCGAATTGCTTGGTAAAGAGGCCAAAATATGGTTTATTCCTTTGCAGGACACTTGGTTAATCCAAAAGAGATTAAGTCAGGTTTCGTACAAATTTCTTGATAAATATTTTAGGTTTTTATTGCTACCTCACTAAGCAAATATAAATTTGCTTATATTACTCCTTCGTTTCATTTCATGGGTGAGTGGGCTTGTAGATCTCTCTTGAGTTAAGTCATGGTCAAGTGTTTGTTATGATACATTCTAGTATCATTAAGACTCCTAGGAGGTGGCACAGTCTTGCTATGGAACATGATGCTTATAGGTTACGTTAATTAGATTAAGTGTATAATTCTCCATTTGAGCAAGTTTTGTAATGGGTCCTTATTTAAATTTGAGATTTATTGCCTTATTTGATTGGTTAGTTAGTAGCATTATATGGTTGCTTGGTTGGTTCTAAAGGACTAGTGTAGTAATCTAATTTGTATGCCAGTATTAAGTTTTGATGATTAGCTAATTAGATAGGTTAAGCAATTGGTAATGATATAGTCTAAGTATCTAGACACATGATAAATGCTAAATGGTCCCTGTCATATGATTGAATGTTATAGGTATCTTAATCGAAAGTCTTGAATAATTATGCAAGATACATAGTAGACTTCGTATTTGAGATCGAGGGCATGATCTTCTTATAGAATTAAAAAGGGTATTAGACTTGAGTTCAACTTGTTAAATTAATCAATATAATATGTAGTAACTTGAGATGGTTTTTGATGAATGAGAATATGAAAGCAAGTTTTTAATCCATTCTGTTTCCTAAAGAAATGCTCGGTTTGTTTTAATAAGATTTCTATAAGGATATCGAATGTTACAAAGTTTTAAATTATTCAGGTTTTCAAAAAGTGGACCATTACTTTTCAAATCTAGTTGATTAATTTGCTGGTGTGTTGTTTCTTAACACCTTATAATCTGGTTTTCTCCAATTCGGGTTTGAGGGTGTTACAGATATTGTTCCCCAGTGTAGGCTTAGCAAGTACCTTTGGGGCTCTAGTACTTTATGTTTTCGTTGGAATATCGTTTCCCCATATAGACATAGACGAATAGGTCCCCCGAATTGAACTCAATTGAAAGGAGCCAATAATGGGTGATGAACGGGGGCCTTGCTACCCTTAGTAGGTAACAACGAGGATAGTTTGGGTACCCTTTTTAGTACCAACCGTCATGTAGAGAATATAGAAAACCCACCATTCTAGAGCCATGCAGACAACCTAGAGAATTAGATGGCATACAGTTAGGTTTATTTATCTGCTTCATTCCAATTTGTTATTTTATATTCAGTTTACTAACCATTTTCTTATGTTTTTTGCATATCTTTTTGCATGTACATGACATGATATAAAGGGTTGATTCTCAAATTGATCACTCAATTAGAAATCTTTCACCATGAATGTAAGGTATCTCAAGGAAGAAGATGAAGACATGAATGTACGACTTTGATGGTTTAGGTGCAAGAAATGGTTTAGCCCATAAAGATGTTAGCCGCGAAAGATAAAGCTCTTCGTCCATTTATCCCCTTGGAGATGCAAGAGAGACCGAGGCTCTTTCGAATACTTGAGTCGATCAAGGAATTAGGAGTTACAGTTGGAGCTTATCTATAGAAGAGCGCGTTGTAATGAGAACCTTTTTATATTCGAAGAAAATTGTTCTAGAGTGATCACCCATGAGATCAACGCCTTTGTTTGCATTTATTCTCACATTTTATTTTTATCGCATTATTAACGTTTGTTCTTAGTATTTGCATTTGCTGAGCTCGATGTACACAACTGATTAATTAGCCAAGTGGTGGAGAAGGTTGTTTCTTGGGTGGAAATGGTGGAAGCAAAAGATAAACAAAAAGACACAAGGATTTAGAGTGGTTCAACTCCCCCAATGGAGTCTACGTCCACTACCTAGGCTTCCCACCTTAGGATTTCAACAATTCACTAAGAATTCTTCCCATTTTCTAGGCTAAGGAGGCAACCGTTACAATCTTAGAATCACAACCCGTGATCTAGCATCCAAGAAATAAAACCTGAGTCTTGGGAACACTCTCTAACAAAGAGAAAGAATCCTAGCAAACTGAAATCCCTCTTAATAGGTAGATGTTTGCACACTAAGCACTCACCCAAAACCTAAAACACTTGAGCAAAATATTACAATTAAAGGTCACAAGTGTTGTCTATACAAGAAATATACAATTAAGCTCTAAGACAAAACTTTGATCATAGTGTTGTTGACAAATGAAGCATTAGTCATTCATAGATGCTTGAAGGTCCCTTTTATACTCCCAAAAGAGTTCATAACCGTTGGTGATCGTTGGGATTGAATTGGAGCCGTTTGGGTCTTTATTTTCCACATTAATTGCAGTTCTGAGGCTATCTGTATCGATACGCGGGTAACCGTATTGGTACAGCCTTTTCATAACTAGCCGTTGAGATCTGATCAGTTGATGCGTATCGATACGCGTATAGGCGTATCAGTACGTCCTGCAATTTAAAAGATCGTTGGAAATATGACCGTTGGGGGGTTTTAGTCATTGGGATATATGCCACGTAGGCGTATCGATACACCAAAGGGTGTAATGAAACCACCATTCTCTGTATCGATATGGGAAAACCCTGTATCAGTACGAATCTTGACAGTTTCACAAACTGTGGCTGAAACCCTTTATGTGTATCGATACGGAGTATACCGTATCGGTGTGGATACTTGAAAAACTCAAGTTTGGATACTTTAAAGACGTTTTAAATCATCCCAAAACCTCTTAAAAGAGTATTAAACATTATTTCAAGTTGTTTGGACTTAAAATCATTTTTAAAATCTTTTCAATTTATTCCAAAACTATTTTTCAATTATTATATCAAAACACATATCTCAACAATCTCCCCCTTTTTGATGTAATAAAACCAACTTGAAAAATTGTTTGTGATTCTCCCCCTTAGTATTTAAAAACCTAAGTAAAAGATTTTAAAAATGAAATATAGTTAAATATCCCCCTTATTCACTTGAAAAATCAATTTTTCAAACCATTTTCTCTCACTTTTTGTTATATCAAAAGATGTTGTGTGACTTTAAGTACAAGATAACAAAGGAGGTTTAAAAATTTTGACAAGAATAAGAATTTTGGTTTTAAAATTGGCTCCCCTTTCTCAAGCATCAAATATTGTTAGTCCAACAATATGATTATCTAGTTGAATTAATGTACATAAAACAAATTAACGCAAATAAATTCAACTAAAATTTTACCACACTTGAACTAAGGTAGGACGTGAAGCCTCATTCTTCAAGTGTTCTTCCTTGTGTGTATGGAGCTCCCCCTCAAATTTGGACTTGTTGATCATTCTCCATCACACCTACAATAAGACAATCAAGACACTTTTGGTATCCAAATTGCTTTGGATCCTTTACATTAGAAGCACAAAGTTTGGCCCCCTTAGGAATCCATTTTTCAATTTCATCCTTCTTATTTGAAGTGATTAGTTCTTTTGGAAACCAAACACTTCTAAAACATTTACCGTTTAAAAATCTAGGGGCACTAGATTGTCTTACATAAAAGTTTGATTTTCCCAAATTGTTTCTCTTTTGAAGTTCATTGGAAATCAAATCATTTTCTTTATTAAGATCATCAACTTCCTTTTGATGATCTTTTTTCAATGTCTGAAAGCAATTTTTGTAAATTTGAAACTTTTTGCTCAAAATCCTTCATTTTTGCTTCAAACTCCAAATTGGTTTTAGAAAGCAAATCATTTTTGATTTTTAACTTTGAAATCAATTTCTTGTTTTTTGAAAAAGAAGCTTTAAACTCAAAAACTAATTGGTCATAGGCTTCTTGTAATTCATCGAAAGTATAGGAAGTAGAAGTAGATGAATTAGAAGTTACCTCACCCTCTTGGAGGGCCATGAAGCATAGGTGGGCAACCTCATCTTCATTTGTGAAGTCTTCATCACTCCATGTTGCCACATACGCCTTGTTTGAAGATGACCTCTTTTTCTCGCATTCATAGCTCTTTCAAGGATTCTTCTTCTTCTTTGTTGATTCATGCTTGGATTCTTCCATTTTTCTCTTCATGAATTGGGCAAATTTCATGAAGAGATAGGTCATCTCTTCATCTTCTTCTTCCTCCTCACTTTAATCTTCATGTAGGCACTTGGAGGAATTGAGGACTACGACATTCATATTGATGCTTAGCTTTTTGATTTCCTTCTCCCTCATTTTTCTTATCTCTTCCTTCTTCTTCTCCTCGTCGTTGTCCTTCTTCATTATTTGATGAGTGAGAAGAGACCTCATCAGTTCATCAAGCTTCAAGGTCTTGAGATTCTTAGCCTCGATGATGGCGGTCTTCTTTGAGTCTCATGACTCGGGAAAGGAGTAGATAAGCTTTTGGACAAGCTTTTCTTCCAGAATGACTTCTCCATAGCCTTTGAGTCCATTCACTGTGGTGGAGAAACTATCGAACATCTTCTCGATGTCTTCTTCCGGATCCATCTTGAAGTTCTCATACTCTAGATTGAGGAGGCCGATCTTGGTCTCCTTCACTTCGTTTGTTCCCTCATATGTGACTTCAAGCTTGTCCCATACCTCCTTGGAACTCTCATAAGAAGACATCTTCTCATAGATATTGGGGTTAAATGCACAAAAGATAATGTGCAAAGCCTTGCAATTTAGCTCTATCTTCTTGGGATCATCAGCATTCTATTCTGTCTTACATCTTTGTGGTACGCATGAACCATCTTCAACAATGTCCCAAAGCTTGTAATCTTTGGACTTGATGAAGAACATCATTCTTGTCTTCCAAAAAGCATAGTTGGTCCCGTCAAAGAAAGGTGGCTTGTCGATGGATTGCGTCGTTTTGTCGATTGATTAAAATTATTGGTTGAGCTAGCCGGATCACCTCAATAGGATGTTAATCTCCTTCGATTGAGCCTCGCTCTGATACCAAATGTTGAGCTCGATGTACACAACTGATTAATTAGCCAAGTGGTGGAGAAGGTTGATTTTTGGGTGGAAATGGTGGAAGCAAAAGATAAACAAAAAGACACAAGGATTTAGAGTGGTTCAACTCCCCCAATGGAGTCTACGTCCACTACCTAGGCTTCCCACCTTAGGATTTCAACAATTCACTAAGAATTCTTCCCCTTTTCTAGGCTAAGGAGGCAACCGTTACAATCCTAGAATCACAACTCGTGATCTAGCATCCAAGAACTCACAACTCGAGTCTTGGGAACACTCTCTAACAAAGAGAATCCTAGCAAACTGAAATCCCTCGTAATAGGTAGATGTTTGCACAATAAATACTCTCCCAAAACCTAAAACACTTTAGCAAAATATTACAATTAAAGCTCACAAGTGTTGTCTATACAAGAAATATACAATTAAGCTCTAAGACAAATCTTTGATCATAATGTTGTTGAGAAATGAAGCATTAGTCATTCACAGATGCTTGAAGGTCCCTTTTATACTCCCAAAAGAGTTCATAGACATTGGTGACCGTTGAGATTGAATTGGAGCCGTTTGGGTCTTTATTTTCCATATTAATTACAGTTCTGAGGTTGTCCGTATCGGTACGCGGGTAACCATATCAGTACGGCCTTCTTCATAACTATTCGTTGGGCTCTGATCAGCTGATGCGTATCGATACGCGTATAGGCGTATCGGTACGTCCTGCAATTTAAAAGACCATTGAGGACATATGCCACGTAGGCGTATCGTTACACCAAAGGGTGTATCGAAACCACCCTTCTCTATATCGATACGGGAAAACCTTGTATCGGTACGGATCTTGACAGTTTCACAAACTGTAGCTAAAACCCTTTATGCGTATCGATACGGGGTATACCGTATCGGTACGGATACTTGAAAAACTCAGGTTTGGCTACTTTAAAGACGTTTTAAATCATCCCAAAACCTCTTAAAAAGTATTAAACATTATTTCAAGTTGTTTGTACTTAAAATAATTTTTTAAATCTTTTCAATTTATTCCAAAACTATTTTTTTAATTATTATATCAAAACACATATCTCAACAGCATTCTTATGACACATATCATGCATTAAGTAATAAAAATAATAAAATTAACTGGGGAAATATCATGTCAAAAAGTTTAACTTCGAACTACAACATTCTGCACCATTACGATACCCATTTTAGACTTGTTTCCTTATTTGGTTGAAGGTCATTACATCACTCCTAGACTGATGAAGGTTATGCCTAACTTATTTGCCTACAGTTTGGACCTAGATAGTGTTTTTATTTCCACATAGGGGCATCGGGGCATTCCACCATGAAGTGTAGGTCGTTAGTGGAAGAGATCAAGAAGCTGATTGGCGAGGGAGTTCAGGCATGAGATTTAATCCAGTAGTAGAAAATAGGAAGATGGGGTATACTTACACCGCACTGAGAAGGCCAGAATGATCTGAAAGTCCCTATGCTTGGGTTTCTCATCTCTTCATGGAGATGTTAGTTTGATTCTCCCACATATTGGTTTCCCATTTTGAGAACAATGCATAGAACAAACCCTACAGTTTAAGCCCTAAAGCGGTAGAAATATTTTGTAAAGACACATGTCTATTTATTTTGGTCAAAATGAAAATCACATTTTCTTTATTTTTATTTAGAAAATATTTTTGCATTGTTTGATTCTTTAAACATTTCATTCATTGTTATTGTGTAGTTTTTGTTCTCCCATACACATATTTTTTTTGAAAAAAAGGACATGTACATATGTATATATCATTTTTATTAGGTCCTTGAATTTCAATTGCAAGAGTACCTTTTATTCAAATCTAGAGATCAATTCTAAGCTGCTTATTTTTTGAAGGAATTGAATGTTGTAAGGATATTGCAAATGCGAACGTTTGATGATCTATTTAAGCCAATAGAGGAACAAAACGAGTGTTCAGGTAATGGGCGATCCTATTTAGTGAATTCCCCTCTCAGGCATTTGTCATTTAAGATCCTTGAATCGAGTGTTAACCCTAAACTTCTACTCTATGAAGACTTTTCTCTAGATGTCTATGAATGGGACGACGAATGAAATTCTTTCACTTTCCAAGGAGAAAGAAATGAGACCATATACATTGGATACAAGGGCCAGGGAATCATAAGAAAAAAATGGTTGAAGGAAAATTTATGCTCAAGGAGATAACCAAATCAAGTTGAAAAATGCCAACCATAAGGCTAAAGCAATGAAGAATAAGAGCACTAAGTTGGACAGTGCAATAAAAGGAAGTAAGATACACATATGAAATTCTCCATTCAATTTAGAAGATCCGTGGAGAATTGATTAATTTCGAGCAGAAATATTCATCAACACTAGTTGGGATGCTGTATAGTCCAAATATATACATTCCTAAATTATAAGAAAGGAAATAAACTCTAGGTTAAAAACCTAAAAAGTACAGCCTAAAAAGATTGAAAAAAAAGAAAAGAAAAAAAGAAAAAAAGAAAGAAAAGAAAGGAAGAAAAGAAAAGAAAAAGAAAAAGAAAAAGAAAAGGAAGAAAAGAAAAAGAATAAAAGAGAAAAGAATACTTTACATTAGCACACCCATATCTAGCAATGCAAGAAAAATACTTTGAATAAGAGACTTATATGTAATCATCCATTCAAGTAAATATCAATTTTGAAGAGCATTGGATGGTTGATCACCTTTGTAGATAAGCACGCATCAATGCCGATTCAAGACGTAATTTGGTTCATAGATACATATTCCCAAATTTGAAGAAGGAAATGAACTCTAGGGTAAAAACCCAAAAATGGGTAATCTAGAGCGATCCAAAGAATAAAAAAGAAGAGAATATTTCATATGAGCATATCCAGGTCAAACAAGTACACAAATGAGGTTTCGCTTAACCGCGACCAATGACCTACATTACAAGCCTACAAAGACCATTCTGATCGTACATGGATATCTAAGTTGGATGAGTCTATCTTCAGATTACATTCCGTCTATAAGGGTTAACCTTTCTTCAATGAACGTTAAACTTCAAGTGCCTAATCGACACCAAAATGAGGGAAGGATGGGACATGGTGAGTTAGTGAGATTAAGAAATCCATCTTAAATGGGTTAGAATTTAGGTATGGGAATTGTTCCTCTTAGAAGCCTAATGGATTGAAAGAGATTACACATGCACATATCTTCGCAAACCATCAAGATATTCTAAACATGCGCTTCATTTGAGTTGATCTTTGATAATTTGAAGCAAATATGCTATTGCATTTGATATTTTGGGGGCCAAACATTGGTTTTTAAAATGTTTGACATTTTCTCCAATTTTTTTATTTTTAAGATGTTTACCATTCTCCAAACATTAGTTTCCGAAAATGTTTGGCATATACATTGAATTTTGATTTCCTCTAAACATTGGTTTTCAAAAATGATTGGGCATTTTCTCCATATTTTAATTTTCTCCAAACATTAATTTTCAAGGATGTTTGGCTTTTTTCTCCAAATTTCAATTTTTTTAATATTTATCATTTTCTCCAAATATTAGTTTTCAAAAAAATGTTTGATATTTTCTCCAAATTCTAATTTTTAAGATATCTATAGTTTTTCCCAAATATTAGTTTTCAAAATAATTGGCATTCTCTCCTAGTTTTATTTTCAAAATGGATGTCATCTTTTCAAAAAATTGTTGTTATCAAGATAAACAAAAGTGAATTCCATTTGTTTTTGCATTACTATAAAAATGAGATTTAAAGCTTAGGGACATATAATTGGTTCCTCCAGAGATGCTTCGATTAAGTTCAGCAAAGAAAATTGAACCTAAGGATGATTTCAAGGAATTGAAGCTTTTCTCTCGCCCTAATTTCGAGAATAGACAAAGACTCTACATGTTGGGTCAAAAACAATAAAATAGTCGAGCCCTAAGATTAGATGAGGGAAAGATGACGATAAGAGTTCCCTATAAGAACAGTATAGGGGCTAGAAGCAGATTAGCTACAAACAAATGTGGTAACCCTGGAAGAAGAAAAGGATACTCGCATGAAAAATTTGAAAACATGTTTCTAAAAGAGATTTCAGATGAATGTCCAATTGACAAGAAGAAGATTTAAGAGCATACAACAAAGAAGTAAAGAAAAGAAATCCAGAGATCACCTTTCAGGGGACGGAAGATTATATGAAGATCTCTTAATCCTCGCATGCATTACATGTAGTTAGACATTCATATGTTAGGAGCATGCTAACTCAAAAGCATTTTGCTTATTTTAAACAGGTATTAGAATACTTTAATCTGCAACTTCATGTTGAAGAGGTAGATCATATTAAAGATTTCCATTTGGTGGCCTTTTTGGCACGAATCTATTTCTTAAATCTTTTAGGCCATCAGTGAGTCTTTCGCACATGATGTGAAGCCTTCTTTTGATGTCAAGACAGGTAAAAATCGGGGCATCATTTTAAGGGATTTTGGTAGCCTTTTTTGCGTGAATCCATTTCTTAAGTCCTTCAGGCCATCAGTGAGTCTTTCGGGCATGATGTTAAGCCATCTTTTGATGTCAAGGCAAGTAGAAAATGGGGCATTAGTTTAAGGGATTTTGGTAGCCTTTTTGGCATGAATCCATTTCTTAAGTCCTTCTTTCAAGCATGATGGTAAGCCTTCTTTTGATGTCAAGACAAGTAGAAACCGGAGAATCATTTTAAGGGATTTTGGTAGCCTTTTTGGCGTGAATCCATTTCTTAAGCCTTTCGGGCATGATGTTAAGCCTTCTTTTGAAGTCAAGGTAGGTAGAAACTGAGGCATCATTTTAAGGGATTTTGGAATCTTTTTTGAATGAATCCATTTCTTAAGTATTTCAGGCCATCAATAAGTCTTTTGGGCATGATGTTAAGCCTTTTTTTGATGTCAAGACAAGTAGAAAGTAAGGCATCATTTTAAGGAATTTTGGTAGCCTTTTTGGCGTGAATCCATTTCTTAAGTCCTTCGGGCCATCAGTGAGCTTTTTGGGCATGATGTTAAGCTTTCTTTAGATATCAAGATAGGTAGAAACTGGGGCATCATTTTAACGGATTTTGGTAGCTTTTTTTGGCGTGAATCCATTTCTTAAGTTCTTTGGGCCATCAGTCAGTCTTTCGGGCACGATGTTAAGCCTTATTTTGATGTCAAGACAGATAGAAACTGTGGCATCATATTGAGGGATTTTGGTAGCTTTTTTGGTGTGAATCCATTTCATAAGTCATTCTTGCCATTAGTATGTCATTCGGGCATGATGTTAAGCCTTACTTTGATGTCAAGAGAGGTAGAAACCGAAGCATCATTTTAAAGGATTTTGGTAGCCTTTGTGGCGTGAATCCATTTTTTAAGTCCTTCGGGCTGTCAGTAAGACCTTCAGGCATTATGTTGATAGTTTTTTTCGTGCCAACACGATAGAAATCAGGGCATTGAAGAATTCCCAGCTTGATGAATCAGCCGAGAAAAAGCAAAAAGTTCCAAAAAAACTCATGATTTCGAGGCTACATACAGGGAAGTAGGATAAAAATTAGTGCTTATGATCTTTGCTCTATTCTATTTTCATAAGAATGAGCAAAGAGGGATGACTGTAATCACTAATTTTTATCCGACTTTATATATGTATATAAAGATTCTAGTTTAATGTTATTTTAATTATTATTATTATTAGGGCTTAAAAATTATTATTATTAATGATTAATACAATTATTAATATTATTATTACCGATTATTATTATAGCATAAATAAAAAAACAAAAAAATCATCATTGCATTGATTTGGTATGAATCTGTACGCCACCACCCACAGCCCTATCTATTGCTCATGCCCTACACCAACAACTCCTGGTCACCCCATGCCCATATTCCCACCGATCACATTTCATAGACATTCACAATTTATTATTAAAAACAACTTTCCCCCACCATGGAACTGAGAAAGCAACCCCATCTCCCTTCATCATCTTTAAAAAGCAATCTACCATAACCATTCGAGTCATCACTCAAGTTGTCCATTGACAACTTTATCAGCCACCCACTTTTTTAAGATAAACAAAAACTGTTATGCTTATTAGATTACTGGGTAAATCTTACTCGTACATAGAGTTACATACAATACATCTTTTTATAGCCTAGGACTTTAGGTTACATTAGGAGTCCTACTTTAGATTAACTACTAACTCTATCCTTAGGTATACAACTTTAATATAAACTCTACTAATATAATTTAACTACAAAAATAACTCTATTTTGTCTAAACTAACACTCCCCCTCAAGCTGGAGAATATACATTGTATAATCCCAGCTTGAATAGAAATTTTTCGAAAAGAGCTTTTGCCAGAGCTTTGGTGAGTACATCTGCCACTTGTTCTTCAGCTGGTACATATTCTAATAAAGCAACTCCACTTGTCAAACTTTTTGCAATGAAGTGTTTGTCTATTTCAACATGTTTCATTCTGTCATGTTGAATAAGATTCTTGGCAATATGAATAGTTGACTGATTATCAAAAAAACCTAAAAATTTTCTACCTGCATCATTCCCAGTTCCTTAAGTAACTTCACTAGCCAGATACCTTCACACATCCCCAAGGCTGAATCCATGTATTCAGCTTCTACACTGCTTTTGGAGATCACGATCTGCTTCTTGCTTTTCCAAGTCACCAAATTACCCTCATACATACGAACATTATCCACTAGTTGACCTTCTATCTGTTAGTTCACTGGCCCAGCTAGCATCTATAAAAACTGTAACAGTTTTATCAAAACTCTTCTTGAATACTAAACATGTCCAGGTGTACCTTTAGAGTATCGCAATATCCTCTTTGCTGCTTCCATATGTTCCTATCTTGGGTCTGTCATGTGTTGACTTACAATACTAAATGGGAAGGATATATCTTGTCTCGTTAGTGATAGATAAATTAATTTACCTACCAATCTCTAATATAAGCCTTTATCTGCTTTAGGACTATTATCATCCCTGCTAAATTTTAAACTAGCTTTCATGGGCGTATCTACAGGTTTGCATCCAAGTAACCCAGTTTCTGTGAGTAAATCCAGAACATACCACCTTTGGTTTATGACCAATCTTTTGCGTGATCTTGCAACCTCCATGCCTAGGAAGTATCAGAGTTTCCCCAAGTCTTTGATTTCAAATTCCTTGCTTAACAATGCCTTTAATCATCTTAGTTCTTCTCCATCATCACCTGTTAGAATTATATCATCCATGTAAACGATAAGGATAACCCTTTTATTCAATGAGGTTACATTAGAAAATAGGGTATGGTCTGCCAGTGACTGCTTGTAACCATTATCCAAAATAACCCTTGTGAATCTCTCGAACCATGCTCTAGGGGATTGTTTTAGGCCATAGAGTGCCTTGTCAAGCTTGCAAACTTGCCAATTTTGTCCAGCCCTCTCTAGCCCTGGTGGAATCTAAATGTAGACTTCTTCCTCAAGATTACCATTAAGCAAAGCATTTTTAATGTCAAGTTGTTGTAATTGCCAATAACAATTTATAGCAAGGCTTATTAACACTCTAACAGAATTAAGTTTGGCAACAGGATAAAAAGTCTCCTAATAATCAATATCATAAGTCTGTGTATCCCATCTGAGTTATACTTAATGGAAAAAACCCACTTACTTCCATCTGGTTTCTTGCCTTGGGGAAGGTCTGTAATGGTCCATGTACCATTTTTCTCAAGTGCCTCAATCTCCTCTTGAACAACTTTTTTCCACTCTGGAATCTGCAAAGCTTCCTCAATAGATCTAGGGATTTGTTCACCGTCTAAATATGTTGTAAAGGCTTTAAAAGACGACATCAAATTCCCATAAGCAGCATACCTCTGAATAGGGTATTAGTACACTGTCTTACTCCTTTTCTTTTAGCAATAGGTAAATAATCAAACTCGAGAAGATGAGGAGGAATACCAGTAGAATCATTACCTCTATTATCTTCACAGGAAGCTGAACTAAAATCCAATTGCTGACAAGTACCTGATTGCATAATGGTTTCTGGAATAGTTCTCCTTTTTTTGGTGTAAACCTGTAATTGTTTAGGAGGTTGTGAAGGAGATTTGGTTGAATTTTGAGTTCCTATTGGTGTACCAATAGGTGAAGAATGTGGGGTAGACAAGGTAATAGGTGAGGAAATATTAGAGGGAGTAGAAGAATTCTGAGGCTCAAGTGACAATGGATAAGTTGGAGTTAATAAGGGAAAATAAGTAAAAGGAACTGTGCTTGAGAAGGCTGAAACTCATCGGCATTCTCCCCCTGAATGGCAGCCGCCGAGAAATAAGGTTCATATTCAAAAAAGTGAAGGTCCAAAGAAACAAAAAAAATTGAGAAGGAGGATAGTAACATTTGTAGCCCTTCTTTAGTGAAGAATACCCTAAGAAGACACACCGGAGAGATTTAGGATCAAGTTTGGATCTAAATTTTTAACAAACACAGTACACCCAAATACTTTCAAAGGAGTATTAGATGACAAGGGCTTAAAATGAGAGGAAATGAGAGAAGAACATCTCTAGGTGTTTGAAAGTTTAAAACACGACTAGGCATACGTTTAATAAGATAAGTAGAGGTTAACAAGGCTTCGCCCTATAGATATTTAGGAACATTGTGGGTGAACAAAAGAGCTTGGGTTACCTCTAGTAAATACCTATTCTTTCTCTTGGCTATCCCATTCTGTTGGGGTGTATCAACACAAGAACTAATGTGCACGATCCCTTTTGCTTTGAAAAAATCACCTAAAGACTGATTAAAGAATTCCCCTCCATTATCATATTTAAAAGTCTAAATTTTTGTATGAAATTGGGTTTCAACCACGGTATAAAAAGTCTCAAAAACACTGGCAACTTCTGATTTTTCTTTTAATAGGTAAGTTCAGGTTATTCTACTGTGGTCATCAATAAAGGTTACAAACCATTTACTACCTATAACATTCTTCACTTTAGAAGGACCCCAAACATCACTATGTATAAGAGAAAAGGGATGGGATGGTTTGTAATTAGATGGTAAATATGGTTTTTTAGTTTGTTTCGCAAGAGGACAAATAGGACATTGAAAAGAAGATGGGTTTTTATTAACAAATAATGCAGGGAACAACTTTTCAATGTAGTAGAAACTTGGGTGGCCTAACCGAAAATGTAATAACATAACATCAGATTGTCCTAAGGATGTAAAACAAGATGGAGAAGAGGAAGTGGTAGGAGATTTGGTATTGTGAAGAACATAGAGACCATTCTGCAAATTCGCATCGCCAATCCTCTTCTTCAAGTTCAATGCCTATAAAAAAATAATGAGAATCAGTGAACTAGAAAACACAGTGTAAATCTTTAGATAACTTGCTAACAGACAACATATTACAGTCCAGATTAGGCACAAATAACACATCTCGAAGGATTAAATCATCAGTAATAAACACAGAGCCACTGACTTGTATAGGTGAGAAAGAACCATTAACTATTTCGATCGAAGATTTAGAGAATGGCTATTGAAATTGGAAAAACAAATCCCTATTACCAGACATATGATTAGGAGCACTAGAGTCTATAATCCAGGCTGGTTGAGTCGAAAGGGAAAGAAGAGTAGTGGAAATAGAGGGATTCTGTGTACCTCTAAGTTCAACCGAGGCTAGATTCCCTTCACTGGTTGGAGTGAATTTACTAAACATCAGTTACAGCTGGGCCATTTGCTGCTTGGTGAATCCTGGAGAAGCAGCATTAGAGGAGATGTCCTTTTGTACCCTATTTGCTAGAGCCTTCCAATCAGTTGGTTTTTCATGGAGTTTCCAGCAGCTATCTTTGAGATGGTCAGGATTTTTACAGTAATCACACTGAGGTCTCCCTCATCTAGGCTTAGGAGAAGAAGATGTCTGAGTGACCAGCACAGAATTGTCAAGGATAGGTGCTTCAGGGATCATGTACAGCCTTCGACCCTCTTCTCGGCTAACTTCAAAAAAAACTTCACGGAGGGAACGAAGAGGATTGAGATTGCTTGGAAGCTTAAATCTGGGAATCCTTGCTAAAGGCCAGTGCATCTCTAACTCCAACTCTTCTTGAAGATCATAAAGTGATTACTTTGCTTGATTTTATGGTTTACGATTGCTAGTTGGTGTTTTGGTAACTTTTGTTAATAGTAAATCCCAGATTAAATGTTAATAAGGTGTAAAAAGGGTAGCAAACAACCCTAATTAACTCCCATAAGATGTAGGATTGAGTTAAGGGTTAAAGATTTCATTTTGGGGGGCTTGGGAAGCAATTTCTTGAGCCTTGGAAGCCATTTATGGGCTTCGGTATCGGTACACGGGGAGACCGTATCGATACCCTGTGTTTTGAATAATGAAAACATGTATAATTTAAAGAAAGTATCATATAAGCTCAAGCCCTATTGATACCCCGTATTCCATTAATTTTCTAGTAGCGAAAAATGGTATTGGTACGCTTAGAGGCGTATCAGTATCGAGGGAGTATCAGTACACGATCTTTGTGTATCGGTATGAGGTTAACAGTCAACCTTATTTCCAATAAAGCTGAGTATCGGTACGTATAGGGTGGATATCAGTACCCAGAGTGGCATATCGGCACTCGATGTTGGGTATCGATACCCACTAGGCAATCTAGCCGTAAATGTTGAAAATGAGTTTGAGGTGTTTATAATTTGAGGACTATGGTCCAAGGGACTTTTAATGGGGTAAATTGAATTGTAAAACTAAGAGACCATGTTTTAACCCTTATGAATGAGCAATACGTGTAATAACTTGGTAAGCTTTGTGTGACTCATTTATGATGATAACCATGTTCGTTGGTGTCATGCCTTAGGGTAATTGCTTGATAGCTTGGCTTGGTTCCACTTACCTCTTGGTGAGGTGTATGAATGCTCGATGAGCATGTATTATCTTATGATTGTTGTAAAGGAATTTGAATTTCCTAGAGTCAGTACTACAGTACTTATATAAGAAGATGTGTACTTCGGGTTAGGTGAACAAGTACATCTGACGTACCCATAGGCTGAGTGATCTGGGTGCGGTTAGGAACCTACTTGTAGCTATGGTGATCCGGATAAGTTAATTAACTAGATAGGCTGAGTGAGCTCGAGTATCCTGATAGGTGGAGTGACCTTAGGTAAGGACTACTTGTGGCTAATGTGATCCAAGTATGTCTATGATGTATCTGTGGCTATGATGATCCAGATACGGTCTATTCAACCCAACAAATATGTGAGCACGGGTAACCTGACGGCTGTGTGAGAACAGGTAAAATAGGGCTTTGTGGCCATTATGTGGATGATGGATGGATTTATTTATGTATGTTGTAGATGCTATAGATGATAGCTTATGAATGTATTAACTTGATATGTTATGTTACCTCGGGTATCGTAAAGCATTGTGGGATATGTAATACTTCTTGTAGACTTAATGATGCCTTGAGATAGGTGATCTAAGGACTCTAGCTAGTGTAGGCTAGATTATAATTCATATATAGTGAAGTCTTATCTATGCTCTCTAAACTTTATTTATCTTGCATGCTTATTTTATGTTAATCAAAAATTGTGGTAGGGTAGAAATGTACCACTAAGATTTATAAGCTCAACGTTCGGAATCGTTGTTTCTGCTTACAAGTTAGTAGGTTAATTGTGGCCAAGGTGCACATCAAGAAGGGATTTCCCAGCATCGCATCACTTCAGAGTACAATGCTTAGTATTTAGTTTTGGGCTTATGTATTCATAGGACCTTACATGTGTTGAGTCTGTAAACTTTATTTGCTTTATTATTTTGATATATGATGCTTTAAACTTGGAGCTCCTATTTTGTAAACTTATTTTAATGCTTATTTAACTATATAGAATTATGGATAATTGGTGTTTTGAAAATGGCTAAATCTAAGGTTTTTAAATGGAAATTTTGTCGGGTCGATTTTGGGTGACCTAAATGAAATGCTTCAGATCGAGTGTTACACGGTATCGTTGGTAAAGACTAGAGTTGAGATTTTTCATTTAGGAATTTGTGGATTTGGAGAATATTTTGAGAATTTCAAGATTTTCTTTGAAAATTTGATTTTTTTAAAATACTAAAATAAAACAAATTAAAACCTGTCATGTGTCAAATTTTAATTGGTTAACGGATTTTTTAATGACAGTTAACTACTAGGAACCTAAAATTAACGAAATAAAACATCAAACATCAAAAGTAAAAGGCTTGATAAAAAAATAAGTGTTCAAATTATACATTTTTTGAATCTTTGGTGCCTAAAGTATTTTTTGGTTAGAATAGTTTCTTAAAGTTTCAAATGTTACAATTTTAAGTGTCGACCATTTTAAAAAACTATTACCCAATAAGAATGTGACAAGTGGCATGCATTTTTCTTATTATTATTATTATTTGAAAAAATTTAAAAGATATACATTAAAAAAACTCAAAATTCCCCAAAAAATTTCAAATCCCTAATACCCAAAACGACATATTCTCCAAATTCCCGCTACTGTCACGCCAGATACTACCACTGTCTTTGCCGGAGGCCGCCACCCATTTCCCTAACCATTCATCGTCGGTAACCAACGAGAGTCGTGTCAATTGGACGACGAACGCAAATGGTTCTATTCAAATGACGCCCGATTGACACACTTACCGGAGGTTGGCGACGATGGGTGATTGGGAAAAATAGGCGATGGCCTCCGACGATGGCAGTGGTGGTGTTCGACAACGATAGCGGCGACAATCTGGACGATTTGTGGCTTTGAGTATTAAGGATTTGGAGCTTTTTTGGAAATTTTGAAAATCTTGTTTTAAAAAATTATTCTTTTTCAATTTTTTAAATATAATAATTCAAAAACATGTCATGTGTCACATTCTTATTGAGTAACAGTTTTTTTAAATTGTCACACTTAAAATTGTAAAGATTGAAACTTTAGATACCTATTTTTACCAAAAAATACTTTAGGCCCGTAAAGTTCAAAAAGATTGGTCACTTATTTTTCATTTAAGCCAAAATGAAAAAGAAGTAAACTATTTTTATTGGCACACTTACCGAAAGTTGCCGACGATGGGTGATTAGGGATAATGGGTGATAGCCTCTAGCGATGGTAGTGGTGGTGTCCGACAACAACAGCGGCGATAATCTAGAAGATTTGTGGTTTTGGGTATTAGGGATTTGGGGTTTGTTGAGAATTTTGAAAACTTTGCGTTTTAAAAAAATTATATTCTTTTCAAATTTTATAATATAATAATTCAAAAACATGTCTCGTGTCACATTCTTATTGATTAACAGTTTTATTAAATGATCGGACACTCAAAATTGTAACGGTTGAAACTTTAGACACTTATTTTTACTAAAAAATATTTTAGGCACGTAAAGTTCAAAAAAGATATAATTTGGTCATTTATTTTTCATCTCAATCTTTCTCGTATAAATACACTCGCGTGTACTCTTTTCCTTCAACTAGGTTTGAAAAAGTTTTTAACGAGACACGTGTTGGTATATCTTCTTTTATCAAGAAAAGAAGTAAACTATTTTTTATTAAGCCTAATCCGATAACAAAACATTGAGGAACCAAACTACTCGGAGTCGGTGTAGGGCGAACAATTTTAAAAGTGGACTCCCTATTTATTAGTAGTAGATATAGATCACCAAATATTTTGTGATCTGTTGCTAAATTTATTTCAATTCCAATTCAATGAGTATTCTTAATATCATGCTTTAAAGATGGCTCGAACCTCCTCGCTCTTTAGCACGAGATTTTAAGTCTCGTGTCTACCATTTTACCAATAAAGTAGCTTGAGAGTGGATCCTAGTTCATGAATATGGTATCTACCTAAAGACTAAAGTAAAAAGAAGAAAAGCTTAACCTAAAATTCATAAAACTATTGGAACTTGTGGCAAAATAAGGTTAGTGAAACGTGTGTCATTTATCTCGTAGTTTGCCATGGAAACGTGTGTCATTTATCTCCGCCCTAATGCGCTTTCTTTTCCCATTACATTAATATCATTAAGTTAATTCCTTCACAATCCCAACTTCTCTTGCTCGTAATTCCTTCATTCCCTCACCGCCCCTCATCTATTCTTCCTCTCATTTCTCTAAATGGTTCCTCCTCTGAACAAGTCATGCACCCACTCGAAGGTGAAACTGCAACAACAACCCATCACAGTAATACTGGAAACAATGGTGGCAATGACGGGAATAAATCAAGGGTTACTGTTGTTGGTAGTGGCAGTTGGGGAAGTATTGCTGCTAAACTCATTGCTTCCAACATTCTCAATATCACCTCATTTCACGGTAATTGCCCCCACACTTTTCTTTGTTGTTGTTGTATTTGCAATGATAGATTGTTAGACTACTTGATTAAGATTTACATATTCTTTTTCCATTTTGTTTGTTGCTTCACTGGGAACAAAGAACAAGATTAGCAAACATGTTAAATTGTGAAATCCATTGGTTGAAAGATGAAAACTTCACCAAACTCTGTTCTAAAATTTATTGATATCGATTGCTAATTAGAATTTCAGGACTCTTTGGAATATTTGGGATTGAATTTGTGTTTCTTCTAATGATAATTCAGATGAATTAAAGATGTGGGTATTTGAGGAGACATTGCAAAGTGGTGAGAAGCTTACAGATGCCATTAATAGAACTAATGTGAGCCATTAATGACATTCATTTTCAGTTATTTTGTGTGCTTATAAATTTCTCAACTCTTAATTGGGTTTGTTTTTTTTTTTCTAGGAGAATGTTAAATATCTCCCTGGTATTAAGCTTGATAAAAATGTCATTGCAGATCCTGACCTTACAATGCAGGTAGCTAATATCCAGTTCTCTAGTAATTTGTAGTTGATTTAGATCTTTGAATGCTGGTATTAAGGTGTAGATGTTCGCTTTGTTTACGGTAATGATGCAAATTGTGCAGTTAAAGATGCAAACATGTTGGTTTTTGTGACCCCCCATCAATTTATAGACCATATATGCAAGAGCCTTGTCGGTAAACTGAGGAGTGATGTGGAGGCTATTTCCCTTATTAAAGGGATGTAGGTCAAGATTGAAGGCCCTTGCTTGATCTCAAGTTTTATTTCCAATCAGCTTGGCATCAATTGTTCTGTTCTTATGGGGGCAAATCTTGCGAATGAGGTGAGCGGATTTTAAATTTTGTAAGGAAACGTTTTGCCCTAGATATATTCCCTTTTGATAGATATTTTGCCATAGATTTTCTTAAAAGGTAATTGGTTGAGTCTACAGATTGCTGAGGAGAAGTTCAGTGAAGCAACTGTTGGGTACAGAGACAACAGAGAAATTGCTGAACAATGGGTTCAATTATTCAGTACCCCTTATTTCATGGTCACTCCTGTGAGTACTTTTGATGTTTCCTTGTTGTTTGAGTTTCAGTTAGCATCAAATTTGTGGTTTGGCTTGCCGTTAGAACTTGTCCAGCTAATAACTGGATCTCTCAACAGTTGGATAAAGTGGTATGACCAACCATTGGTAGTTGGATGAGTGTAAATGAACAAACTACAAAGCATTTTTTAGAACTGCTTTCTGCTTTCTGTGTCTACGAACAAACAGGTGCAGGATGTGGAAGGGGTCGAATTATGCGGCACTCTGAAGAACGTTGTGGCCATAGCAGCTGGTAGGTTGTGCAGTAACATCTTGCTTTCATCCTTGTATGTAGATTGCGAACCAACACCAATCCTGCTTCCTTATGTTACAGGTTTTGTGGATGGACTTGACATGGGAAATAACACAAAGGTTAATACTTCCAGTTTTTTAACATAGATCTTACTAGCTGTCTCGTTTCTCACTGTTATGGGATTGTTATTAGGCTGCAATTATGAGATTAGGTCTGAGAGAGATGAGAGATTTCTCCAAGCTGTTATTTTCATCCGTTGAGGACAATACCTTCTATGAAAGCTGTGGGGTGGCTGATGTTATCACCACGTGCTGTAAGAAAACAGATATCTACATACTTTCTATTAAAAACAATTAAAATTAATCTACTTTGAAACTGAAGTTTATCCTTTGCTGCAACTGGGGGAAGAAACAGAAAAGTTGCCGAGGCATTTGCTAAGAATGGGGGAAAAAGGTTAGCCTTACACATTTAATGCAAATGCTCATCCGGGATATAAAGCAAATTGTCACCATCTGTTTCTCATCCGCAGATCATTTGATGAGCTTGAGGCTGAGATGTTGCAGGGCCAGAAATTACAGGTAGATCTTCAACAATTAAACTATTGCCCTGAAAATAATGGAAAAACTAAATCCAACAATTAAGAGTGCATAGTGTATACTAAGTTTATTGCTTCTGAATAAATCTCTCATCTAAATATTCTTGTCTTATGTTTAGGGTGAATCAACGGCCAGAGAGGTTTATGAAGTTCTAATGCACCGAGGATGGCTAGAGTCCTTTCCTCTGTTTGCAACAGTGCATGAGATCTGTATCAGTCATCTCCCGCCATCAGCCATAGTTAACTATAGCAAAAGGAAACCAATATTGCCTCTGTCAGAGGTCTCTGCACATTGACATACCCATGGATGAGACTAAAATATCAGCTTCCTTCATTTGCTCATCCGCCAACCAGTATAAAAGATCACAAAAGCTTCAAGCAATATCTTGTGCCAATAACAGCAAAATGGGTTGGTGGCTTCAATTTGGCATGGTAGGAAAGCTTCTGAGATATCTGTAGAAGGCTTTTTGATTCTTGAATGTTTGGAAAGCTTCTGAGATATCTGTAGAAAGCTTAATTTGATGTCCATCTAAATTTTGAAATTAATTTAATGAATTTAACATTTATCTGAATGAGCCAAGAATAAATTTAAATTCACTATATTAATTCGAACCCTAATTTAACTAAGGCTCTAAAAACTTAGAATTAATTTAATTAATTTGAGAATCTTGCCCCTATGAGACGAGCACGTGATTTAAATTAATTAAGCTAATTCACTTAATCTAGTCAAAGAGCCCAAAAAAACTATTAGCTGGGCCCAACAGTCTAAAGCTCAAAACTACTAAAACAAAGCCTAAGGCCTAAGCCCACTAAAACAAGGCCTAAAGCCTAAGCCTACTAAAACTAGGGCTTAAGGCCCAAAAACCTAAAACAAAGCCTAAAACAAAGGCCCAAACTATATAAAAAGGGCACAAACACAAGAGCACATAAATAAATATTATATATTATAAAAAAATATTTTGTAAACTTTATAAAGTTATATTATACTTTAAACATATAAACTATATAATAACTTTGCAAAATCATTTATATGTATTATATGCCTTAACAAAACAAGATTACATTTTTAAAAAAAATATAGATGCTATAAACTTTTAAGAAAACTGTGTATATATACCTTGTAAAACTATGTATATGTTGTAATTCTTTTGAAAAAAACATAGCTATATATACTATATTTTAAAAGCTATATTATGTGTTCAAAGAAACTATATATATATATATTATAAACTTTAGCATATAAATGTTTTGAAAACCCTAACTTTATAAAGCTATACATTATATGAAAATACATAATATGTATAAAAACACTATGTATCATAGAAAACATATATTAGGCATCCTAAAACATCGTTCTTAATATAAAAACCATACATTATATATAATATACCACATACCATAAAAACATATATTATAAACATATATCACAAATATCACATAAAATCATAGTCTAAAAGCAATCATTCTATAAGAACATTTAACAAGCATATCAAAACAACAAATTTAGACATAAATATAAAAAACAACAACATGGGCAAATTATTAAATAGAATGCATGAAAATCAGAGGTTAAACACTGGAAAGGACCAAATTGAAAAGAAATAAAACAGAGGGGTGAAATTTAAAGGGAAAATAGGGATGAAAACATAAATCGGTGAAAAGTTTGAGGGACCCGAGGTGTAAATAAAAAAGACGAAATGGCCTGGGGGGTAAATCAAAGATGTGGAGGGACCGTTAGTGATATTTCGAAAGACGAAAGGGTTAAACACACAATTAAAATAGGGCGAAGGTTGTTATTATGCTATTCTACCATTTTCAAAACGTGAAACGGTTATAAATACCCCTTTATTTCTGATTATTACCTCTTTTGGCAAAAGCAGAGATATTAAGCTCTTATAATTCCCCCATGTTCATCTGGGTTCATCTCGAACCCAGATTCTAGTGACCCGCCACCGTACTTTCTAGAAAACAGCCATCGTACCACCATGTCGGTTGCCATATGATGGGGGCCGGTGAGACCAAAACTACCCCCAGAAAACCCCTTTTTCTTCTTTTAAAATCGAAACCAAACCCGAAACACCCAAAAACATCATAAAACGACCCCCTTTTAAAGACACTGAAACCTAAAACCCTTAATTCAACCCCCTTTGGCTCACCACAGTCAGGCACGAAGAGGTCGAAGGGATTGTTGCTGAAGAGAAGAGGCGAACCGGTGCGGCGAATGCGCAAGCGCAAAGGTAAAAACCCTAACTCCGTTTCCCTTTTTTGAGATAATGATGAAACTGGAAATGAAAAAGAAAGGGAGGGATTATAGCTCAAAGCTCGAGGGTGTTTTCTCTTTGTTCTATTCGTTGTGAAAATCCAGAATCGCTTACAAAGTTCTTAGGGCATTGTCTTTTTATACCCTATCGAATTACATGCATTCAAAAAGAGAAAAATGCTATCTAAATTCCCTATTGGCTGCCTTGTATTTTTGTTTTGATTCATCTAATAATCTACCAATGTTAAGACAACTCTGAAATTTTGGTGCATTTCTGCCATGTCCCCTAATTCGTTTGCAACTCCTGACGTTTTGATTTCATTCTCTTTCCTTGCATGTGATCGAGCGTTGTAGAGGAGGGGAACAGAGAGAGGTTCGGCTTGGGGAATGTAACACCCCCACCCAGTTTAGTAGTAAACCAGTTGAAGAGCGTTACGGGGAACACTAGAAACACGAACAATTTAAAATTTTTCGAACTCGTCGCTATTAGACGAGTTGAGTGACTAGCAAGCAAGCAACTTGAGCAATCACATTTGATCATGCAAGCAAGAACATGACTCAATCCTATTAGATGAGTTACTTAACTAGCAAATAACTTAAGCAAGCATGTCTTATCAACAAACCATCACACATTTGTTTCTTTAATTATTACCACTTTAGTTTACCATTAGCATTTTCATTAAGGTTTATCAAATAACATTCGAATGACATAACAAAAAAGCATGTTTATTTCATTCCAAGTTACCTATATATGCAACTAACATTTCATCATACAATCATGGATATATATTTCGTATTCATTATAGGCCTTCATTCGAGTGGTTACCTTCAAGATTCATTCAAGGTTAGTTACTACTTGATTAAATGATCATACATGAGAGGTATTCGAATAAAACACTTAAACTACAAGTATTGATATCATCCTTGTTTATCCTAGGTGAGCAGAGAACTAGCAAGGCACATAGACATCACATTCAATTGCACAAGCATGGACAGGTTCTTATTCATTATAAGTTACTACTTTAATTATTCACTTTCGAATCTAAGTTCATGTGATCATATCATTCGAATAGCTTACCTAGACTAGCATGTGTTCATTTTAACTCCATTTCATCACGTTTCATTCAAGACATGTAACCAATTCATGTAGGTTTGACTAAGCATAATCATGTGTACATACATTCGAACATCTCTATTCAAACATGTAAGGATTCATTCCTTACCATTCAGCAACTATAATTCTCAAGCACACCATGAATCACTTGTATCATTCAATCTCAATTATTCGCGGCTCATATATCTTATAACAATAGTTAACAAGGTTATAATGGTATACTCAATTCACACTAATTAGACATGGTCATGTAGGTTATTATATTCCAGACTTGCAACATTCATGTAGATTCAACTAAACAAGTTCATTTAGTGTAAACATTCGAATCATAGTCTTACACAACATTAGAGGTCGAATCATATTTGTATTCCAGCTTCCAAACATACAAAATGCATGAACTAGCCTTAGCTATAAACAAGACTAGGTGCCACCAACATCTAGGAGTAATACAAAACAAGTATGGGTTCATACTCAAGCTCCACTTGTGTCTTGCTTCAGGCTCAAGAAATCTAACTTCAAGATCAAGAAAATGTTTAGAACACCTAACATGTTGGTTGGGAAGAAAGGAAACAAGAGTGATAAGTAAAATTTGTACTTAGTGAGGTAGCATCTAGATTTAACCAATTCTTGAATCAAGTCTTAATTAATCAAGTAGACCTAATAAGGTTAATAGCATTTCAAGTCAAGCAAAATCATGAAATCATGTATTATCATACTTAAGGCATTCGATCATCAAGACAAGCATAGCAAGTAAGTGTCAAGTAACCACATTTACATGTCAAACAACAAGTATTTCATTGCTTTCGTGACAAGTAACAAGCCTTAAATGACTTATATCTCAAGTAACAAACATTACATAGCATACATATCAAGTACAAACATTTCATTGTTCATATATCAAGTAACAAGCTTTACATATCATGTACAATTATATCAAGTGTACAAGTATACAATTGAAGTAACATGTAAGCCTTAAGCCTTATTTATTGCTTGTTTACTTTCCTTAGTTTTAAGTCTTATTACTTAGCTGTCCATTATACATGTTTATACATTTTTTTATCATCACAAACAGTCCATAATATTCATGTATAATTAAAACAGTCCATGTAACTTATGTAACACCCCCTACCCCGGGTTGGCAGCAAACCGGTTCGGGAGCGTTACTAACGTACAATACAAGCATGAACCAGGCAAGGATAGGTTAACTCATCCCTATTAGATGAGTTACTTACCTAACAAGTAACCAAACATTCATTACTTAACATGTAAGCAATCACCTTTACATACATTATAGGTTACCAAAAAGTTCAATTATCATCATCATACAACATCATCATTCGAAACCACAAAGTAAACAAGTTTCCATTTTCACTTCGTTGTTCATTTACTTGATTACATATAACATTTCATGCATAACTTACTAATCATGATCTATTGCATATACCTTAATTCCAAGCAAGCATATGCCACCCTTACCATTCGACATTTACCATTCAAGATTATAGAATATATATAACATTTCATGATCATACAAGACTATCTTAACTCACAAGACATTCGAATGGCACAAGACTAGATCAATTACGTTGATAAAATTAATATACACATAACCATATGCGAGCAAATACTTACAATACATAGAATTTAAGTTCTTTACTTGATTTACATTAATAACCAAGTTCACAAGATAGTATGCCCATTCAAGATCATATAAATATATACAAGATCAAGTGTTCAAAATGCATGCACTAGACATTATACAACTAAGTGCCACCAACTAGGGATGTACAAAACAAGTATGTCAATACTTTAGCTATGCTTGTGTCTTGCTTACAGCTCAAGAAATTAGGCTTCAGGATCAAGCAACGATCGAATCCTTTATCTTGTGTTTGGGAAGAATGAAAGCAAGAGCGATAAGTACAAGATATGTACTTAGTGAGGTAGCATCTAGTTCTAACCAATTTATAAGACATATATCACTTAGCTAAGTTGAGCCCAATCCAAGTTGGAAGCAATTCAATTCAAGCTTTGCTCAATCTTTATTTCAAGCCAATTAACATACTCAAGCAATATACACATTTCCATTCAAGTCAAGTACATATTAGTTCAAGTTTACATGTTTGTCTTTTCAAGAATACATATCAAGTAATCCAAGTAACAAATTATTTAATACAAGGTTCAAGCATAAGCAATTATCATTTAAAGAGTTCCATGTCAAGAATCAAGCATTACATGTCAAGAAATTTGAGTAATCCAAGCTTACATATCAAGTAATTCAAGTATCAAGTAGTTAAAAAATCAACTAGTTCATGTATCAAGTAACCTAAAGTATCATGTAATTCAAGTATCATGTAATTCGAGTATCATGTAATTCGACTATCATGTAATTCAAGTATCACGTAATTCGAGTATTATGTAAGCTTTATTCTTTAATTATTTTTCATTTGCTTTCTTTAGTTTATGCCTTTGGTATTTAGTTGTCCAGGTAATCGAGTCTCCAACCAACTGTCGCTACAACATGTACTGTAGTACGCAAGATGTACCGTAGTACTGGCCAACCCTCCTACTTCCGCCAAAGACCACACATATGTACCCTCCGTCTGTCGCCAATTAGGGGCCTTAGCCTTGGACCGTAGTCCACCCTGACACAATGAGCTCTAGACTCCAAGGCATGCCCTTCTACCTATAACCACTAACAACCAAGGCTTTGTTCAATTGCGAATCACTTATTCAAGTATTACATGTTTATTTCAAGAAATAGCTTATTCAAGGATGAATTCAAGTGATACATTGCAAGATCATGTTCATATACACATCCCTTAGGCCAATTGAGCCTTAGCTCTGCACTTTACAATTTAATCTTGTCATTCAAGAAAGCAATTAACATATGCCATCTCCTAGGCATCAAGCAAGATCTTTAATTAACGATGTATATCATGTTAACAAGTATTTAAATCATAGAGGTACATTTAAGCACTCATTCGAAATGATCACAATCAAGGCATCAAGGTTCAAACATTTGTTTTCACTTTTCTTCCTAGATAATTTAACAACATACATGTTTCAATTAGATCTCAAGTTTTAGCTTAAATCTTCTTCCACTTTTTTCATCACAACCAAGCTTAAATCAAGTATATTAACATGGCATAAAATAACAATAATTAGACATGCATCTTTGGTTAGGTCCTAACCCTATATTAAACTACACTCACAATACTCCAAACTTAGCTAATCTTGGATCCAAATTCCTTTGTGTTTGCCACTATCTTGGCCACTCCTTTCTTCTTCCACAAGGTTTACTCCTTACTCTATCAATTCATACAAGTAGATC